>VWZE01020476.1:790-29812 GCA_013396675.1 Eubucco bourcierii
TCCCCTCCCGCCGAAGTCCCAACCTGGGCTGCAGCCGCCAAAAGTTTGGCGACACGGAGCGGCCACCAGGAGCTGTGCGGGGCTCGCCGGGCTCTCGGGGGCACGCCGGACGCTCGGGGCTCCCAGGGCAGAGCCGTCCACCGCCGCGGAGTGGGGACAGAGGGAGGGGGCCGCAGGGGTCGGGGCGAGTGGGCGTTGGGCGCAGGACCGGGGTGGGGGACTCAGGCCAGGATCGGGGCCAGGACCAAGGATGGGAGAGGGGACCGGGCGTGCTGCGGCGCGGGCTGCGGATTCACCTACCTGCTTCGGCGACTGCTCCCGGCGCTCGGCGGCGCGCCCAGCCCCGAGGCGCGGTGATGGGTGGCGGGAGCACCCGCGGCTGGCGGCTCCCCGCGCCCTTCCAGGCGGGCGGGCCGGGGGCAGGAGGCGGGCAGGGAAACGCAGCCGGAGCCAAGCAAATCCCAGCGCTGGAGCCGGCCTCCGAGAAGAGAAGGGCTGCAGCTCCTCACTGCGTCAGGCGGAGAGCTCTGCCCGTGCAGGCGGTGCCGGGCAGCGCTGCCAGGCCCGGGGGGCTCCCATCGGCACGGCTCGGCTCGGCTGGAATGGGCACGGATCAGATGGGATGAGCACGAATCGGCTCGGAGCGGCTGCGATGGGATGGGCACGAATCGGCTCGGCGCGGCTGGGATGGGGCGGGATGGGCACGGCTTGGCTCGGCTCGCCTGTGCGGGGCCAGGCGGTGCGGCTCTGGCGGAGGTGTGCGGTGCAGCTCGACTCGGCCTAGCACGGTCCGGTACGGCTGGATGTAGCTCCACTCGGCACGGCCCGGGTCGGTTCAACCTGGATTGCGTGGGCTCTGTGTGACCTGGCTGGGTCCAGCTGCAGTGTCACGGCATGGTGTGATAAGCGGCTTGGCTAGGAGAGCCCAGCTGGCACACGTGCATGTGTGTAACTGTGTGTGTGACACCGACAGTGATACTGTGTGGGACACTCCCATGTGTTTGGCACTAAAACGCTGTGCATGTGTAACTGTGTGGGACACTACGTGTGGCACACACATGTGGGACACTCTGTGTGTGACACTGAGCATGAGACTGTCTGCAGTGATGCAGTGTGTAACTGTGTGAGACACTTGCATGTGTGTGACACTCTCTGTGTGGCACTTTGGGGGAGCGGGGGAGGAGTGTGCTGGGGTTTGTGAAGGTGTGAGTGTGCATGCCAGGGCTAACTGTCTGATGATACGTGTGTGACTGTGGTGACACCCTGGAGGTGCAGGGATGAGTGTGCCAGAGTGTGTCTCTCTGCTGGGGAGTGCATTGGGGCTGTAGGGAAGAGTGCAGGAGCCTGTGGATGTGTGTATTTATGCACATGTGAGCCCATGTGAACATCTCTGTGTCCCCATGTCTGCATAACAGCCCACCCCGCACTCCTCACACCAGACCTGAACCCCCATGAGTCAAACTGGGCCCAGCCTGCCACCACAAGTTGATGCTAGGAGCATAGGGGCTGGGGCAAGCCAGCCGGGAGAGCCACGACAGAGATGGGGCTGGGCCTAAAACCCCGCCCCCAACCCCTCAGGGTGCTCAGCTTCTGTATTGAGCCCTTTCCAGGGTACCCCAGACCACTCCTTGCCTGATCCAGGAACTGCCATCCCATCTCCCCGGTTTTACCGGGGGTGGGGTTATGCCGTTTTAAGAACGCAGCTTCAGGCTGATTAAAGTGTGGCTGGCACTGAGCCAGCCCTTGGAATGAGTGTACTCTTCTCTCTCCCCAGGTGCTGTCAGTTGAGTTAAAGACCGACCAGTGCATTTCTTCTGATGGCCCAAGATGTCTCAAGCCATCGCCAGAGCTACCTCTGAGTCTGAGAGTCCCTTTTGCAGCCTTCTAACGGGGTAGTAGAGGAGACAGTGAAGGTGGGGTACAGGAGAGAAATTTCACTTCTTTCATGCTAATAGCAACACCACCAATGCTGCCACAGCCAAAAATCCTGAAACATGGAGTAATAGAGCTGGGAGACAGCCTGGGAACAGGCAAGCTGTGGCCCCTCTCCAAACAGCAGCTGGCAACCTGGTGCATTGCTCAGCTGAGTTAGACACACAGCCCTGGGGAAGCGTCCATGGAAGCACAGGAGACATCCCTGTGCAATGGAGAAGGTGGAACAGGGAGAAGGGTTTCAGGATCCTCTGCTCCACGGCCCTAATCTGTCTCCTGACCTACTGGGGTAGCTGTGGGGTTTGATCTGAGATTCTTCCAGTCTTCCTTTCTCCTTCCCATCCCCACCCCCACCTGAACTCATGCCCTTGAAGCATGGGCAACCCCTTCCTCCCTGGAGATGTGATATCCCATTTTTCCTGTATTCCATGGGGTGCCCTAAAGTCAAGGACTTCCCATTGGAATTCCTTTAGACTACTAAAAGAACACAGACAGTGACATGGCATAGGCAGGGGCCCACCATAATGGTGGCTCTGGGGTCAAATGTCTTCCTGAGGAGGCAGAAAAGAAAAGGTCACATCCTTTCTCTTCCTTTGGTGGAGAAGGTTCTTGAGGCCAGGATTTGTATCAGTGAGCTGTCACATTACCCTGGGCAAGGAAAAGACACTTTCAGGTCCCTCTTGGTGCCAGAAGCAGGGGTCCCAGGATGCAGCCCCTCCTTTGGTGCCATACACACTGCAGAAACACTGCAGATCCATGCCAGCTCCAGAGATGGATTTGGCCCCTGGTAGCTGGAAGAAGATTCTCATGGAGGGGATGCCAGTGGTCCTACGTTGCACTGCAAGTCTTCACCCATGGAGACCTGCAGTGAGGAGAGGGAAGGTTTGCAAAGCTCTCCTCACAAATTTGTTGCCCACCAACACACAGCACCACTCGGGAGAGGCAGTGCCCTCCAGCCTCTAAGTCTCACCCATGGATCCAGGATGGACTTTAAAGCAGCATCATTCCTATCAGCCTCAAGTCTCACCCATGGGTCCAGGACAGGTTTTAAAGCAGCATCATTCCCATCAGCTGCCAGGCCAGTGGGGTGGTGGAAGGACTTGGCGCAATCAAACAACTTTGCAAACCAAGATAAATTAATAAAATAAGTACTTCAGAGTAAGCTGTTCCAGTTCTTCTGGGAGGAAGTGACGTCAGTCCAGACTCTGGTCCTATATTTAGTAAGAATCTAAACCAGACATTGATAATATTATTAAAGACAGGAAGGAGTAAAAGAAGATGTAGTCTTGCTGGGATGACTGATCTATTTACGTGGCACAGCGGGAGGAGTGCTGTGAGAAAGGTGTTCCAGGTCAGGAGAGCCCCTGCAGGCCCTCTGCCTCAACCAGCAGCAGAAGACATCTGACACAGCAGGTTCAGCAGTCTCAACCCTGTTTAACAAGTGGTACAGGAGGGTGAATTGCTTAATAACACATGGGTTACTTCTCCCAGCAAGGTGGATGTGGCATGGGAAGAAGAGCTCTTCTGCTGCCTTTTGTAGCGTCACCTGGCAGGGAAATGCTGGCCAAGCAGTTGGTGTTGTCTGGGCAGTGCTCCATTTGTCCGTGCAGAGCAGGGAGGTGTCTAGTCAGATAAGGACATCAACAGCTTTAAAATATTGTGTGACCTTGGGTGAGCAATGTCCCACCTGGCTTTGCTCAGGGCAGGGGCCAAGATGTCCCCTGTGAAGCGCCCACAGAAGAGCTCAGCTCTGGATTCTCTTGGTGTCGCAGCAGCTGTGACAACCTGGTGTATTCTGAGAAAGGGAAATGTTCCCCAAAATAGAGAACTCCAGAGGGAAAGGTGGCAATGTGATAGCCTTGTGGCTGCCTCTGTGCAGAGTCAGATGGCACAGAATCACAGAATATCAGGGGCTGGAAGGGACCTCAAAAACTCATCCAGTCCAACTCCCCTGACAGAGCAGGATCGCCTAGACCAGATCACACAGGAATGTGTCCAGGCGGGTTTTGAGTATCTCCAGAGAGGGAGACTCCACAACCCCCCTGAGCAGCCTGTTCCAGTACTCTCTCACCCTCACAGAGAAAAAAAATCCTCCTCATGTTTAAATGAAACTTCCTATGCCTTCACTTCCACCCATTGCCCACTGTCCTGTCATCACAGTATCACAGTATCACAGTATCGCAAGGGTTGGAAGAGACCTCAGAGATCATCAAGTCCAACCCATCACCACAGCCCTCAAGATTAGACCATGGCACTAAGTGCCATGTCCAAACGTGCCTTGAACACCTCCAGGGACGGTGACTCCACCACCTCCCTGGGCAGCCCATTCCAGTGACAAATCACTCTCTCAGTGAAGAACTTCCTCCTCACCTCCAGCCTAAACTTGCCCTGGCATAGCCTGAGACTGTGTCCTCTTGTTCTGTCACTGGTTGCCTGAGAGAAGAAGGTAACCTCCTCCTGGCCACAACCACCCTTCAGGTAGTTGTAGACAGCAATAAGGTCCCCCCTGAGCCTCCTCTTCTCCAGGCTAAACAGTCCCACCAAGAAGAGCCTGGCTCCAGCCTTCTGGCACTCGCTCTTAACATATTTATAAACATTGACGAGGTCACCTCTCAGTCTCCTCTTTTCCAAGCTAAAGAGCCCCAGCTCCCTCAGTCTCTCCTCATAACAGAGATGTTCCATTCCCTTCATCTTTGTGGCTCTGCGCTGGACTCTCCCAAGCAGTTCTATGGCACTCACCCTGTCTTCATGGGATCCCATACAGGGTCAAGGTTTGAGGTCTGGAGTAATTTATTCAGTTGTATCATTCCTCTTCCCACAAAATCAATGACTTCGAGTGTCTTAGAAATCACAAGCACCTGAAACCCCCCAGGTGAGACCCATAACAGCAATCACCCACCCTGCACAGTGGAGGGAATTCCAGCCAGCCTCCCCCCACCCAGGGCTCCCTCAAGGACAATGCCTGTGGCAGGTGTGTAAAACATGCCATGTCAGGGAGCTCTCAGCAGCAAAAAGGGAGAACAATCCTTGTGGGAAGGGTGATGCTTGATCTCCTCCTTTCACATCCCTACAAGGCTGGCTGTTGTCACCTTGGAGGGTGAGTAGATCTGCCCCCCCACGGAGGACGCTGCCGTGGGGTTCCTGGTGATGCACCAGCTGTGGGTGACTCTCCATCTGAGGGATAAATTTTTGCAGGCTGAGATAATGCTTTGTTGTTGTTGTCAAACCCTATCTAAAAATCATCAGCCTAATTAGAAAACAAAAAGTGACATTTTATGGGCTGTTAGTGCTGCAAGTGGACTAAGGCCTTATGGTATTTAAAGAATGCTTGGAAAACAACAGCGATATTTACATCTGGGAGCTGCTGGGCTCTGCATTTCAGGGTGGGTTTGTTTAGCATACTCAGCCTTGGTGATGACAAAATACTACTGCACATCATTACGCCAATTTTGCAGGGTCCTAATACCTCGTCCATTGCAAATCATGTCTGCTGCAGACTTGGCAGCTGGGATGAGTTCTTACAGATTCCCATTTGTTCTGATTTTATTTTTTTGTCTTGGAAACTCTAAAGAACTCCATTTTATGTCTGCAAAAAGTATCAGTGGTGGAGACAGGAGGACTGCTGCCAGCCCACAGCCCACGGTTGATCACCATGACTTGCTCTGCTTAGGGCCTCTCACCTGGAGAGATTCAGGACTGGTTTGTCCTCCAGATATGCCTTTACTTTCTGGGCCTGGCAGCTAAAGTGATGTCCATGAAGAGAGTGGAACTGTCATGCAGAGTCAACTACTCAACCACCTCTCAAAGTGAAAATATTTCCCTACACCATGACGGTTTTATTGACCACCCAAGTTTGACAGAGAGCTTGATATGGTCCTATTCCTCCTCAGTGATGCCAGTGATTCTCCCTACTATGCTTGAATTCTTGCATAAGAGATCCTACAGCTATGAGCTTGGATTCAGTGCAGCAAAGGTTGTGTTCTTCACAAAGGGGCACAGGGCACAGGGCACGTGGACTTACCCCACTATTGATAGTTTAATTTGGGTCCTCTGGATACTCTGACATACTGTTGTAGTGCAGACTGCATAGTGCCTTCCATCTGAGAACCTCCAAGTGAGCAGACAGGGTGAATAATTCACAATCAGTGATGTCTTTGAAAATCTTGGGTTGTTCCTNTCTCCAGCGCATGTGGTTGGTGGTTTTCACGAGGCTCTGGTGATTAACTTTTGGTTCCTGGATGCTTTCAAACCAAGGAGCCTGCCATCAAATCTTCAAGCTGCAATTTGAGTCATTGCCCAACAAAACATACATTCCAAACCATATGTCCCAAATCCACCATGTGTGTGCTTAGCCACCTCCAAACACTACTGGATGGAGAGAAAAGACCTGGCTCTGCCTTTTTGGGAACTGCACAAGCCCAAGCACAGAAATTTTTACCTCCTTTTTTTTACAAGAGGTCACTGATTTGGTCATTGAGCCTGGCATTCTATGATTCTATGATTTGGGGACCTCACTTAAGACATGAAAGGCATGCCACTGGTACCCAAGATTTAGTCTCCTTTGGGATAGTGATGGAAGCAAGTCAGACTGGATCTGAAAATCTTCACAGCAAAACCTTTCTTTTGTTGCTGTGCCTTCAGTTCTCCTATGCACCTGGTGCCCATCTGAGGACATCTCCAGTGACCCTTTGCTAAAGGAGTCTCACCCTGTCACACATGAGTGGCCTCAAAAGGCAGAGCTGGTTCAGTGCTTGTCAGTGGCACTGGCCAAACCAAGCAATGCTGTTCCAAGGCTGTCACTGAGATAAAGCTACTTGGCTTTGCCAAAGCCATCTCTGAAGCTGATCCCTGGCAAGAAAGGTTGACAGGGAGCACATGCCTGTCTCAGAGACATGCAGATGCAGCATGACTTTCTTTTTATTTACAGAGCATCAAATTGCACATTCCCTAAGAGCTCTGATTCATCCCTCCCAAACCCTAGAACAAATACTCCAAAATCAGGCTGGAGCATGGGGACAGGCTTTGTTCAGTGCTTTGAAAGAGTGCAGGTAAAGTCATTACCCTCACTTTGCATAGCAAAAATGATATGCATAAAGCTGCATAGAACAACCCTGCAAAGCTCAAAGGAAACAAATGGGCGACTTGCACCATGAATTTCAATGGGACTTTCTGCCGCCAGGATAATAGCCAGGGAGACAGTGAAATATTGCAGAGAGAGACACCGGGCAGTAAAAACAAGTTGGACTTGCTAATGCGCTGGAATATCCTGCAGGATCACACAGGGGGAGATTGCAGAGCGATTGCATGGGGGCACATGGAGCAGCCCGAGAGGTAATGGAGCACTTTCAGGCACAGGACAGGAATAATTTGGGGTGGTGGCCAGGGGAGGTCTTTTAAACACAGGGAATTACTCCGTGGCTTCTCACTGGAGCTATCCTCCACCAGCTCAAAGAGCTATTTATCCAGTTTGGCTTAGAGGCAGCACCTGGTCTGCAGGGAGGTCTCCAGCCAATTTTTCACACAGGTTAGCTACAGCCCTTGGAGTGCTTGACCTGCTGGAGGCCAGCAGTGGCTGTGGGTTGGAGATGTGTAGCCAAGTTTCTCATTATTATTCCAAACAACTGCCTTCCACACCAATCCCTGGCTGCTGAACACAGTCCCACCTCACCTTCCCGTTGTGCTGTGGTGTCAAGCAGGACAGACATGGGAGGACTTGCAGGAGAACAGGTTAGGTCCAGAGAACCCCTTGCCTATATACCATATTACGTGGGGACTATACTACCCACAGCAGCATCCCAGTTCCACAGGGACTGTGTCCATGCTTCCTGCAAGCTCTCTGTTTCCTCTGCATAGCTTGGTGGGATGCCCTGTGGGCCATGGGCTCAGCAAAGTCTCTAGATACTGACTGAGGAAACTAATCCTCCCATTTGACACTTGGAGAAAAAGAGGCCTCCGTGTAGCTGGATAACTCACCTGAGGCTGGAGCAGACTGAATTAGCATTCTTTAAATTAAAGAGCTTTAAACAGCATCTTCTCCCCAAACTGCCACTATATCCATTTCAATAGTTATGGCAAACACTTTGCAAGTAGACCCAGAGGAAGAGGAAGGAGGAGGGAGAAAACCAAGACAGAGGACGAATGCAGTGCAGCAGGGAGGGGGCCAGCAGACGCCTGTTTGCACCAGAAGCAGCCGCTCTGTTTCCAAGGCAAAGATGTTAAAGCAAGAGGTTCCCTAAGGCACCCTAAACACTATAGATTGCTGCTGTGAAGGCAGTAAATGAAAGGACACCTCTGAGTGAGCACTCATGTATTAAAGAGTCTCAGAGGCTGTCCCCGTGCAAAGCAGAGTGTGTCTTTAAAGGCTGTGCAACCCCACAACAGAGGACAACTGCGGGATCTAGACAGGGAAACCTCACCAAGACTTTTCAAGCTGCATTTTCAAGATATGCACAGCAAGGGGAAGTGGCAGTGTGATAGTCTGAATGACAGCATGGAGACTGGCTGCTGGTTCGCCCACGTGGCCACCTGGCTGTTCAAGGGTCAGTTGTGTTTTGGGCCAAAGAGAGATGGGGTCAAAGGCAACAGCAGCTGTGATGTGTGTAAAGCTGTGATGTAGGTAAAGCTACAAGACAGGTCACAGCTGTGGCCTCTTAAAATCTTTGGCTCTGAGAAGCAGGAAAAAAAGGCATGATGGGTGAAAGCAGTGGACCGCCTGGAAGTTAGGATGGGAATATACCATATCTGGGGTTAACCATAGAATGGTTTGGGTTGGAAGGGGTCTTGAAGATCATGTTGTTCCAATCCTGCCACCATGGGCAGGGACACCTGCCACTAGAGCAGGTTGTGCAAGGTCTTGTCCAACCTGACCTTGAACACCTGCAGTGTGGGAGACACCATCTCGGTTCCCTCTCTTATTTTAAGGTTGACCAGAGATCCAGAAGAACATAAGCATATTCAGGAAGAAATCTGGGCTCAGAATGACTCCCATGGTGCATCTCCTTTTCCACAGAACCCCAGGAGAAGAGACCCCCTGAACTCTACATCTTTATGTGATTCCAGGTAGGCTGAGCACAGGCCTGAAGTAAGAGCATAGGGAGCAAACTCTTCTCCATGCACCCCAACCCACAGCACCAGGACTCCGGAGGCAGCGCTGGGGTAATTTCCCTTTTATTGACACAAGGTTCAAAATAGCACAGCACACACGTGGCTGCTGACTCAGAGGTAGCCAGGTAAAGAAGGAGCCACCAGGGAGGCTGAAAAGCCACCAGCAGATCCCACAATGAGACCTGACCATGCGGTGACTACAGTCATCCAAAATAGCATTTGTCTCCACTGAGGCTCACAAACCCCTTGGGAAGGGAAGGAGCTGCTATTCAGTGATGCCGTCAGATGCCAGGGGAATGTTTTACTCAGAGAATGGGAGTTTGGAGAATTTCTGCAGCTTCCCCTCCCAGTCTCAATTTACCTCGCTGAATTAAAAGCCGTGTGGGCTGGCAACGACGTTAAAAGGGAAAAGGAGACAGAAAAATCATGCTGAGGGTATTGTTCTGGATAAATAAGACACAGGCGTGTTGCGGAAGGTAGCTAAACCCATCCCACAAATGGTCTCCTCCTGCCAGGAAGATGTGACAGAAATAATTACTTGGGCTATACATAATTATTGTGCTGCTCTGAGCAGCCGCCTGCCCTTGGCACAGTTAAGGGAGCCTTTGCCTGATGTTAGTTAATGACATTAACCATTAGCCCATTAATGTCTTGACCAGCTAAATGGGCTTGGATATAGTGAGTGATGCAGCTGGGCACCTACCCCTGCATCTGCCCACTCCAAGATGGGAGCATCATGGGCCTGTTGCAGGAGAAATGTTCCCAGTTGCCATTTCCATTCACAGCAACTGCAGGTATATGGGCTCCAGCACAATCCTGCCTCAAGATCTCCACTCAGGAAACGCCACTGGCAGGGCCAGGTTGACCCCACAGATGCCAGTGGTAGTTTGTGTTTCTCAGGGGAGGTAGGACCAGTGACGAACAGCAGAATTGGTTTGATGATGACAAAAGAAAGGGAAGAGACAATGAGGTCACGGATTTTCTCCCCCAGGTGGAGAAAGCTTCAAATTCAGTGCCAGTGGTAGTTTGTGGTTATCAGGGGAGGTAGGACCACTAATGAACAACAGGACTGGTTTGATGATGACAAAAGAAAGGGAAGAGACAATGAGGTCATGGATTTTCTCCCCCAGGAGGAGAAAGCTTCAAATTCCTCCGGTTTGGATTCGGCTGCCAGAAAGGGACCTGTTCCACAGGTCATTTGGGGAAACCTTTGTGGGGCAAATGAAATGCTTTTCAATTACTTCTTTCAAAGGGGGAAGTAAGAGCTTTACAGTTGGTTGTCAAATGTTCTGCAGCTAAAACATCACCCAAGTATGACAGAGGCAAGATGGACAAAGCCTTGGAGGTTTCCATTTACTGACTGAGAAATCTCTATTTCTTATCTTACTATCTTTCAAGCTAAACTGCTCCGAGCTGAGCAATCAGGAAATTGAACAGCATCGTTGGCAAAGACCATCCTCCCAGCAGATGACAGGGATGGCTATCTGAGAAGATCCATCACGGTGGGATCGAACAAAACACAGCATTTTGTTTCATTCCATACCACCCATTTCAGCCAGAGGTGACAGAGATCCAAACATCCTGCAGGTTCTTGCAGGTTTATCTTGCAATACTCTAACATTTGGGTCACATGGAGCTAGGTCACAGATTGCTAATCACACACTCAAAGATCACAGGCTAGGGAAATTATCGCTGTGCCGGCTGGAATAAATTATGCAAAGCAATGCGTTATCTGGGAGCCGGCACGGCGCACGCACGCGCGCACACACACACCTCGGTGATCTATCACTCTCCGTGCAGATGTTCTGCTGCAAAGACATTTTAATTAATACATTGAAAATATGTTTCCTGCCTTGTCTGTGCCGGAGATGAGCAGGGAAATGACGTCGAGTGGGGGAAAAGCCCCCACTGCAAAAAGAAACGCTGAAGGGAAACGTAGCGACTTCCAGCCTGTCAGAACTAAGTGGTTTCTGGGCTGGGGTTCAGTCATAGAATCATAGAGTCATAGAGTTGTAGAAACATAAAATCATAGAGTCGTAGAAACATAAAATCATAGAGTCATAGAAATATAAAATCAGAAACAGAATCATAGAAACATAGAATCGTAGAATCGTAGAATCATAGAGTCATAGACTCATAGAATCATAGAGTCAGAGTCATAGAATCATAGAGTCATAGAATCATAGAATCACAGAGTCATAGAATCAGTCATAGAATCATAGAGTCATAGTGTCATAGAGTCATAGTGTCATAGAGTCATAGAAATACAAAATCATAGAAACAGAATCATAGAAACAAAATCGTAGAATCATAGAATCATAAAGTCATAGAAGCATAGAATCATAAAGTCAGAGTCATAGAATCATAGAGTCATAGAATCATAGAGTCATAGAGTCATAGTGTCATAGAGTCATAGAGTCATAGAAATATAAAATCATAGAAACAGAATCATAGAAACATAAAATCATAGAATCATAGAATCATAGAATCATAGACTCATAGAATCATAGAGTCAGAGTCATAGAATCATAGAGTCATAGAATCATAGAGTCATAGAGTCATAGTGTCATAGAGTCATAGAGTCATAGAAATATAAAATCATAGAAACAGAATCATAGAAACATAAAATCATAGAATCATAGAATCATAGAATCATAGAATCATGGAGTCATAGAGTCATAGAATCATGGAGTCATAGAATCATAGAAGCATAGAATCACAGAGTCATAGAATCACGGAGTTATAGAGTCATAGAGCCATAGAATCATAGAGTCATGGAGTCAGAGTCATAGAATCATAGAATCATAGAGTCATAGAATCATAGAATCACAGAGTCATAGAATCATAGAATCAGTCCGGGTTGGAAGGCACCACAAGGATCATCAGGTTCCAACCCCCTGCCATGAGCAGGGACACCTCACACTAGATCAGGCTGTCCAGAGCCTCATCCAGCCCGGCCTTAAACACCTCCAGGGATGAGGCTTCCACCAGCTTCCTGGGCAACCCATTCCAGGTTCTTGCCACCCTCATGGTGAAGAACTTCCTAACATCCAGTCTGACTCTACCCATTTCTACCTTTGTTCCATTCTCCTTAGTCCTGTCACTAACTGATGGCCTAAAAAGTCCCTCCCCAGCTTTCTTGTAGGCCCCCTTAAGATACTGAAAGACCACAATAAGGTCACCTGGGAGCCTTCTCCTCTGCAGACTGAACAGCACCAACACCCTCAGTCTCTCCTCCCAGTGCACAGTCATGCATTGAGCTGGTGTTGGCGGGAGATAGTGGTGGGGATTGAAGACGTTCTCCTGAAGACACTACAGGGGTGTAGCACCACTCTTCTCAAGAGTTACCACCCCTGTTTCTCCTGTCAAGGACATCTCTGCAGCACCTCTCCAACATCACCATTTCCTTTGTTTCCACAGGTAGCCAGGTTAAGGCTCAGTGAATCACCACCACAGAAGCCAAACATAATGCACGAAAAAATTACTCTTCCATAAGGGCCACTGAAATAAGAAGCTTAGTTGGGACACCATTCACACCAGCAACATCTGGATACAAATATCTCCTTTCCAAACAGGAGAAATCATTTGAGACAGTAATTCCCAGCCCTCAATGCAAACAGAAAGGGTGGGACGTTTGGCTTGATTAGGAAAAGGATTTTTGCCTTTCATATTTTATTCCTTCTCTCTTTTATCTCAATTTACTATCCTGCCTTATCCATGAGACTCTCCCATATGGACCTGTCAAGGACTATAGTGGCAGCAGTGATTGCCCACCTGTCCTCAGCGACCACTCTGAGACAGGCAGCCCTGTGGTCCCATGAGCTATCTCAACACTCACTCTGAGTGCTTGAGGTGGCCTCATCAATCACATCACAAAGCACAGGCTTAGATCTCCCCATCAGAAGGTGGTTGAAGAGACCCACAAAAGAATGGCAGAGGAGGTGGGGAAGCAGCTCAGCAAGGCATAGACCAAAGTGTTGTGCTAATTCAAGTTTGCTTCCCAATGGCTTGGGTCAAAATCCCACAGGCAGTGGAGAGTAGAGGGAGGCGAGGAGTTGGGGCAGCAGCCAGCCTCCCCAAAGGTGGTACATTCTTGGGGACACCACCCAGCACATGTAGCCAGGCTACACACACACAGCTGATTTAGCTGCAGTGGGGTTGTTACACACTTGATGTGTCCTTGTAAAGTGGTTCTCAGCCACAGGCCAGGATTTACTCTGGGTATGAGAGTGGGAATGTGGATTTCCTTTCTCCTGAGCAGGGGGACCTGCCTGCAAAGACAGGACTGCAAAGACTCATGACAGGACCTGAGTGGGGTGCAATGAAGCAGGACAAGTTACCACCCCATGGTCTGTCCTTGCCAAGGGGACAGGTCAGCATGTGGGACTCAACCCAGCTGAGCACCTCTGTCACACTCCATTGGGACTCCTGTAGAGTGATAACCAAATCCCTGACTGAATCTAATCAGCACAGAGGGCTCTGGCCTCAAGCAGGGAGAAACCTAGATCTATTCCCTGGAGAAAAAAGAAGATGTGAAATTAGCCTTGCCAGGCTAGGGAGTGCTTTTAAATTGCAGCAGAAGTGTTTGAGAGATAGCTCTGCTCTCCACAGGAGCTTCTCCCCATCCTTGGGATTTAAGCCTGTTAATAGTGGAGTATGATGATGTTATCTGTTTGTATTGCACTTTTTATCACAAGCAGTTCCCAAGTGATTTGCTATCATGTCCTCTGAGAGCTGCTGAAACACAGACCTTGGTGGGAAGCAACAGCAGAGCAGACACCACCTCTCTCACAGGTAGGGGAAAGGGGGAGTGTGGACCCAGAAAACCACATCCTTACAACTCTTTTATGAGGAGAGCCTGAGGCATCCAGTGCTGTGATGCCTGGAGGAGACTGGGAGGTGACCTCATCAATGTCTATAAATATGTAAAGGTGAGTGCCAGGAGACAGGAGCCAGGCTCTGCTGGGTGATGCCCAATGACAGGACAAGGGGCAATGGGTGGAAGCTGAGGCATAGGAAGCTTCATTTAAATATGAGAAGGATTTTTTTTCACTGTGAGGATGACAGAGCACTGGAACAGGCTGCCCAGGGTGGTTGTGAAGTCTCCTTCTCTGGAGATATTCAAAACCTACCTGGGCACATTCCTGTGTGACCTGGTCTAGGTGATCCTGCTCTGGCAGGGGGCTTGGACTTTCGAGGTCCCTTCCAGCCCCTGCCATTCTGTGATTCTGTGATTCTGTGATTCTTGCAAACCAGCCAGGACATAGGATATATGCTCCTACCCAAAAGATCTGTGTACAAGGAAGTCTGCTCCGTCTGTTAAGCTTGGTGGGATGACACAGCAAACTGACCTTGGATTTGGATCAGAGACTCCTGGAAAAAGCAAAGGCTTCAGCCTCAAGCCCAACCCATCCCTCACTGCTCCACACCAGACCCACCTTTCTCCCAGAGAACACAGCCTGTGTTCAGCCCCAAGCCACCAGTCCCAAGCAAGAACACATGGAAATGCATTTCTCCAGCCCTCCTTGTGGAAAGACCCTCACACAGCAAACACCAGGGTTATCTCTGTAACCTCTGCTCACAAATCTGCCTGACCCACCACTACTAGAGCATGGAGGAGGAGAAGGTGGTGTGAGAGGGAAGAGGAGTTGACAGGTGGAGGGACAGGGAAGCTGGAGAAGAGAAAAAGTAAGACTAGGAGAAGAAAAGCAAAGGGAAGATTTCCCTGGGTAAGCAACAGCTAAGAAAGGTGACAGAGGGAGAGACTTGTTGCAGCCATGCAGTCCCTGCTGCTACACAGCCCCAGAGGATGCATGTGATGTCTCTCCCTGGAAAAGCCACAGATGAGATCCCAGCAGGTGACAGAACTGGTAGAAGCAGAAAATGAAGTGAAAGCCCTTTGCCAGGTGGGGAAACACTTCTGTTTCTCCCATTGACTCCGAGAGGCTCAGGTGTTGGCATCTGCTCTCCATCTCCCAGCCCAGAAAAGGGTGGATCAATAGGGTTACAGATCTCTGATGAAAAGTAGAAGCCTGCTGCTGTGTTTAGATACAAAACAGAGCAGCTTTCTCCCAAAGTGACTGATGGAGAAGCCCAAACCTTTCAGCCCACAGGCCAAAACACAAATAATCCAACCCCCCAGGGTCCAGAGGACCCGGCTCTGCAGAATTAACCCAAGCTGCCCTGACCTCCCCTCTGCACCTCGTATGGGGATGCCAGGAGCTCTCAGGAAGCTCCCTGTGCCACTGCTGCTGCCACTTGAGGTCTGGCAGTGCTCCAGAGTCGTGCCACCATCCCCTGTGTGCCTGCCAGGGCAGACAGCATCTGCCACTGTGCATTTGTCGCAGCACGAGGAACACTGAGAGATGGTCCCAGAGCCTCCAGTGCATGCACAGGGGAGGCTGGCAAGGCAGGCAGCATGGCAAGGCAGGCAGCCTGGCAATGCAGGTAGCCTGGCAATGCAGGCAGCCTGGCAAGGCAGGCAGCCTGACAGCACCACCATGGCTTGTCTCAGGCTGAAGCCTGGGGCGGAAGGTGAGGGTGGCTGTCTGTACAGCTCTGTGCCATCAGGTCTGGCAAAGGCAGGAGCAGCTCCTGCCTGAACCACCTGGACACCCAGGTTGGAGGAGTGCAGTGCAGTCACCCTCAAGCATCACCTGGCGGCCAGCAGAACTAGGACAAGTATTTGTGTGTGCTCTCCTTCGGCACAGGAAGATGGGCAGACAGTCTGTAACACAATTGCCATCCCTAAAAGCCAAGTGCAGCTGCTGTGCCCAATTCTCCTGCCTGCAGCCACTTTTTAATCAGGCGTCCTGGGCACAGGCATGCAGATCTCAAGAAGCATTGTGGAGAGGCGAGAGCCTGCAGCTCCGTGCTGGGAATACCAGGGGAGGCACAAAGCCATTTCACTCACAGCTACATCATTGCCTGATTGACACCCTGTAATAAAGAGATTCGCCACATAATTACCATGCATTTGGGATGCAGCACCAATATTTTTTCCTAACCCAGTGACAGCTTTAAACAGTAGTTAAAGAATGTGTTTATATTAATGTCTTTAGTTATTTTTGTATATTTTACAGAAAAAGCTTTCCCTTGAAAAAAGCAATACCATAAACAACAGCACAGGTGTCTCCTGGAGACATCTCTACCTCTGCTTTCACATGAATCACAGAGCTACCTAGACTGGGACAGACCTCTAAGATCATCCAGTCCAATCATTAGCCTCACACTGACAAGTCCTTGACTTAAACCACATCCCTAAGCACTACATCTACACAACTCTTAAATACCTCCAGGCATGGGGACTCCACCACTTCCCTGGGAAAGCTATTCTGTTGCCTGAAAACCCTTTCAGTGAAGAGATTCTCCCTAATATCCAACTTAAACTTCCCTTGGTGCAGCTCGAGACCTTTTTTCTCTTGTCCTGTCGCTTGTTATTTGGTTGAACAGGTGGACACCCATTTCATAGAACCATAGAACCATAGAGTGGTAAGGTTGGAAGAGACCTCAAGGATCATCCAGTTCCAACCCCCTGCCACAGGCAGGGACACCTCCCACTAGTACAGGTCACTCAAGGCCTCCTCCAACCTGGTCTTGAACACCTCCAGGGAGGATCAGCCACAACCTCCCTGGCCAACCTGTGCCAGTGTCTCACCACCCTCACTGCAAACAACTTCCTCCTAACATCCAGTCTAAATCTTCCCTCTGCCAGTTTAAACCCATTGCCCCTTGTCCTGTCATTGCAAGACCTTGTCAATAGTCCCTCCCCAGCCTTCCTGTAGCCCCCTTCAGATACTGGAAGGCTACTCTAAGATCTCCTTGAGGGCTACTATAAGATCTCCTTGAAGCCTACTCTTCTCCAGGCTGCAGAGCCCAAACTCTCTCAGCCTGTCCTCATAGCAGAGCTGCTGCAGCCCTCTGAGCATCTTCATGGCATCCTCTGGTCTGCTCTAACACTTCCATGTCCTTTCTGTGCTGGGGGCTCCAGAACCGCACACAGGACTCCAGGTGAGGTCTGACGAGAGCAGAGTAAAGGGGCAGAATCACCTCCTTTACACCTCCTTTACATTTCTTTACAACCTCTTTTTTTCCAGGCTGAACAACCCCAGTTCCCTCAGCCACTCCCCATAAATCTTGTTCTCTAGAGCCCTCACCAGCTTCATTGCCCTTCTCTGGACATGCTCCAGCACACCAAAGTGAATGGGAATGGAAAGATCTGAGCTGAGATTAAGCAAGCAGCATCTTGACTTGATGATAAGGGGCGTAGAGTGAGACACTGCTGTTGGGAGTCTCTCACCTCTCACCCTTACAAGGGAAATGCAGAAGCCTACAATAATCTCCACATTTAGTGGCCTTCTGTGGCAGCAAGGACCTGCCACATCTTCACATGTGACATACTGAGGCTGAGACCTGACCTTTATTAGCACACTAACAGCTGGTACTGCCAAGATGGGAGCACAAGTCCCATCATATCCTAGTCTTGCCAGAAAAGATGTTAAAGTAAGCTTATAACAAATGAGAAAAGAAGTTTGGCATTTGCTGTAGAGAGAAAAAATAATAAATGATGTGGTTTATTAAGAAATATTACCCAGAAAGATTATTTCTATTCCAAGGGCCTCCGACAGTCAGCAATGTAATAAAGAGGAAAAAGAAGGTGGGAAGGGGAAAATCAGAATAATGAAGATGATCAAATAAAGACACACACACATATATATGCCTTAAGTCAATAACACCTAGATGTTGCTTCTGGATTTGTGTTTTTTCTGCAAAGAGAAAAAGGCCACGTTTCATAAACTGATACAAATTATCCTGGAATCAAAATTAAAATGGGTACAAAAGAGGTGGTGAAATATTATCAGTCAGGACTGGGAACATGGGGCCTTCCATCACTGTCACTGGGAAGATGCAGCTCCAATAGATGCACAAAGCTGAGCCTTGGGGCTTGCTGCTCTGCAGCAAGGGTTTGGGCTGGTGCCAGGAGCCCCAGGAGATGCTGTGCTCTCCCTTCCAGCCTCTGTGTGTGTCCAAACCCACCTGGACACCATCTCTGGCTGGGCACAGCAGCGTGTGGCAGCACCAGGCCACCCTCTGCTCCCAACAGGCAAGGGGGGCAAATCCCCACCCTTCACAATGATGCATTTCAATGACTCCTTCAGAAACTGGGAGAAATCCCACTCCTCAATCTCCCACTATCACCAGCAAGCCTTTGTAAACCAGAAATTCCATTTCTTTTCTTTCAAAAGTATGTTCCTGCCTAAGAGCAACTCCTTCCACGGACACACACAGCACAAATGCAGCCAGAACTACCAGAGGTGCTTTGTAACAGCTCTGCTCTTCCACAGGGCAATGCCAGGGAGACAGATTGGTATGAAGCCCTTCAAGGCAACACCATCACAGCCATGCTGGGATTCCACTAACACAGTATCAACAGAGCACTCCTCTGAGTATCTGCAGTATCTGGCCACTGTCCCATGACACCAGGATCTTGGAGGTACTGATATAGTGGTTTCAGCCCTCTTTGTAAGCCTGGTGCAGCCCTACATGCCATGTGGGTAATACACCACCTGGAGATACTCCTCTTCCTCCTACTTCAACTTTCACACACTTCCTGCCATGCTGCCATGATGGACATGACAGACCTGTCTGAGGGCTGGGCTGCATCTCTGCAGTGGTAGTCACCCATCATTAACCAGGTGACTCAGGATTTTTCTCCCAAAGCTGCTGCTCAGTTCCCAGCTGGCAGCAGGAGTTGTCATCTGCCCTTATGTGTGTGACCTTGTGCTGCTGGCACGCTTGGATTTAATCACTCCTACTCATGTCGAGATTGCCCAGGTCTTCTAGTATGACATTCTTGCCTCTGTATTGAGGAGACTTCCCAGCACTGCTTCTCCAGAGCACTTCATTAGAGTAAGACTAATTTTTATACCAAGGTCATTAATTAAAACATATGAGGAAAACATTGTCACTCCTGAAACTTGTCCTTGAGAAACTTGGTGAACTGTCAGCCCTGTGCTCAGTGCTTGCCTGCTTTTATCTCACTTCCTCTGGGTTAACTAACAGGACATAGAATCATAGAATCATAGAATGGCAGGGTTGGAAGTGACACCAAGGATCATCTAGTTCCAACCCCCTGCCATAGGCATGAGACAGGTGAGGCAGCCAGGCTGTGAAACCTGCCCAGGAAGTGAATTTTGGAGTAATAACAGAAAAAAAAAAGATGATGCAGCTTAGGGAAGAGCTTGGTCTGCATGCACACATCTGGCAAAGGTGACCCAACTCTGAAGTGTGCATCTCAGCAGCATAGTCTGCATGGGGAGAAGGGAGCCTATGACGACCTTCAGGGACAGAACAAAGCTGTTTGTGGTGTCAGCAATTGCCCAGCACGGTGTGCTCCATTCCCACCTCCTGCTGGGCACCATGTTCTCGGGAGCTGGAATCTCTGGATTTAAAAGTCTGAATCTGAACTTCCTTAGGTTCACCCTGAAACCTTCTTCTTTGCACACATCCTTCCACAACGGTGCCCTCACTCCACAGCAAGGTCCTCAACCTATTCCTGAAGCACCACAAACCTGTTCCAGAAGACTTTCCCAGAGAAGGCATCCTGGAGGGATGTCACTGTTGGCACTTGTTGGATGTGGGTCACCAAGGTTACTATCTCTGCGTGCAACAAAACGAAGGCCTGCAGAGAGGATGCTGAAGGGAAAGAGATGAGAAAGAGAAGGTCTCCAACGGATGGAGGTAGCCACAGTATCCATGAAAAGCCACTCCAGAGCTCAGCTGGTGGGAAGGGCAGTGCACACATCCTCGTGGCCCAAAGTCTCCTTAACTCTTCCTCCAGCAGAGTGGCAGGCAAGAAGTAACCTCAGTGATTGCATTTCTTTGTATGACCCCATCTAAAACTTTCGGCATCGGATAAACAACTCCCAAGGGTCAATTAACATGTCTTGAGATGATTAGAGTCTGACACTGATGAAACCCAGCAGTAATTAGCAAATTAAAAAAAAAACAAACCCCTTTTGATTAGTACTCAGCATAATTCCCTCCAATTATTCAAAGTTCATGACTACAGGGGGTGGAATATCTCCAGGAATATTTATTTATATCCCTATTTTTTTCCAATCAACTTTGTGAATCTAGTTAATCATCAGCACTTGAACTTGTTAACTTGGAGAGTTTCAGAGCTGTCACTCTGTCTGATTGCTGGAGACAGCCTGGAGAAGAGTTTGGGGAGCACAGAGAATCCAAATACCTGTCTCAGGCAACGAAAAGGTAACAAAAAGCAAGAAGAAAGCACAATAAGCTCAACTCACTGCAGCAGCAGAAAACAAAAATACTGTGTTTGCCCTCCCTTTGTTTAGATTCACAGCTTGGTGCTGGCATGTTTTGCATCAGGCTGTCAGATGGTGCTTTGCGACAGTGCCTGCAATACACCCCCTTCTGCACACAGACAAAATCCTCTCCGAAACGATGCTCATGCCTGCAAAGCCCAAATACCTGAGCAGGAGCACCCCAGGCGGCCAAGCTTCCCCAGGAACTACGCTCCATGGTAAAGCAGGCAAAGAACTGCCTTAAGCTATGAAGTTCCTTGGCTGTAGGTGCAGTAAACCAGTTCCCTAGGCAGCCCCCTGCCACAGCTGGGACAGGGCTGCCCTACCCACCATCCATGAGAAGCAAGAACAAGCCACAAAAAAAAAAAAAAAAAAAAAAAAAAAAAAAGAAAAGCCAGAATTGCTCTGGAAATCATTGTAGCCTGCAGGGAAGCTTTGCTAAAGCATTTCATGCCTGTCTTCAGATGGTGTGAGAACAGTTTTCCTGCCCTAAATCCTCCCAAATCCTTCCCCACACCAGGCAAGGGACCAGGGAGCACGAAACCTCTCCTTCCCTCTCCAAAGCTGCCCCAGCAACCAGTGCTCCTGGCTCTCTGAATGTGGATATGGGCGGGGACCAGCATCCCCACACTGCTGTCGCGGTAGGACCTATGTGTGAGCTCATCCACCCCAGAATTACCACTGCCTCCTTGCTCTCTTCGATGTATTCAGACCTATGGGAGAGGCAGATGAAGGGCCAGAAGCCGCCACCTCAAAGGACAGAGGTGCTTGAAGCCCCACAGGGCCTTGCCAGGGAAATGGTGCAAGAGAGCCAGTGCAAACCTTTTGGATTAAAGCTCCAAAGAGGACAGGCGCTCTCTCATTTTTTGGCTCGAGGTCTCAGCAGCCCCATCTGTGCTGGCCCTTGCCTCCCCCAAGCCATCTCCTGAACCGTTTGGGCAGAGACACTGTCCATCCTGGTGGCATGCAGGGGCTGCCCTTGCTGACCCACATGGGCAAGTTCCAGGGCAATGGCAATGTGACCACCTGGACAGTGGGCTTGCCAGGCTCTGAGCTGCAACTCCTCCACCCTCTGCTTCATTAAAATGTTCTTCCCTGCCTGTGTGAGCCCTGAGGGGTGGAGAAGGCTAGTCCCAGCTAGGAAGACATATGCTTAAACCTTTCAAAGCCATTTTTCATTGGACTTTTCTGTATTCATCACTGCAGACTAACAGAGATTTTCTCTCTAGTTTAGATGATTTTTTTTTTTTAATTTAATCCTATCCAGCCAGAGCCCTCTAGGGAGCTCCTAACCCTCCTTTAATAACATGCTCATTAGCAAGGTTATTCAGGGAGTGGTTTCCATTTGACACTCCAGCATCTTTCCAATTAATGTTGCTTTAAAACAAGCAAACCTTAAAAAAGAGAGAATATCAAACAGCTCAGAGTCAGCACTGTGGGAAGCCAGCAATTTCCTCTGGATTTTCATCTCCCTTCTCTCCAAAATTTAGTTCTTAGTATCTCAGCCATTTGCTGAGACAGGACTAAATTAAAATACTACAAGGCCCTGCTGTCCTGGTAGCTTGAGAATGTCAAAGCAGCAGCCAGCATACCCAGTGGGACACCAAGGGTGGTTTTGTTGAACTGGATTAGGCCCTGCATGAAGCATTCTCTGGGTCATGCACATGCAAGGTTGTACTGATGCATGCAGGCACTCCCATGGGCCAAGGGACAACGGAGTGATGTTTCTTGCTGTCTCTGCAACTACAAATCTCTCCATCAGCTCAACATCTCCCAGCACAGAAGGTCTTTCCCTCAGTCCCTCCCTTGTACATGGCAGCATAGGCTGCAGCAGCAGCCAGCAGGATCCTGGGTAGAGAGGCTGAGGGATGTTGTCACAGCTGCTAAAGCAGGGACACAAAACTGCTCTGATATCTCTCCAGGTGACCAGCCTTACCTAGATATTTACAGACCAGCTTTTCCCTTTGGCTTAATTATTCCCTAATGGGATGGTCCAAGGGCTGAAACAGCTCAGAAATGAACTCTGAGTTCATCTCCACCAAGTGACTTCACACATGCTGTTTGCCAGGTATCTGCCTCAACTTCCCTTCCATGAAGGTAAGCCCTGGACATACATTCCACAGGCAGGCGCTGATTCTTCCTGGAGCCCAAGAAGAGGGAGAGCCTTGCACAGGAGCTGCTGCAGGTGAAGTGTTGCAACATCAGGACATGAGTTACTGAAAACAGTTTCAATACACACAGGGCTTGCCCAGGATAAGCAGGACTGAAGCACTTCTTTCACTGCCCACCACTTCCTCTGCTGCAGTAACAGGATCTGTTAATTTCATTTCAGATGTAGAAAATTGAAATCTAGGTCGGAACCAGGGAAAGCAAGGGAAGAAGAGGCAAAGAAATACCATCCTTGGCGAGTTGGCAGCTGTAAAGGGAGCATGACAAGGACAAATCCTGCAGTGCCAGAGGGCCAGCACCACTCCACTGACCAAAGAGAGCTACAGCCATTCATATCCCAGCTGAGCTTGGCCCTGGAGGGCTGAGAACAAGTGCTGCTTGGGCCAGGAAAGAAATCACCGAGGTAAAACAGCAAGGGAAGAGATAAGAGGGTTAAAAGCTTGTGAATTCCTAGAGCTGGTAACAATACCACGAGGAGATTTGCTCTGGGCTTCCCTCTGTGCTGTCCTCCAGCCACTCTCCTACCACTTGGACTGAAATAAGCAGCTGAGCTGTGGCCCAGCCCTGCTTGCTGAGCACGTGTCCCTGCCTGTGACACAGGGGATAATGGCAGTGCTACCCTGCGTGTCAGCAGCTGAACTTTGAGTAAGTCTGCTGGCATCCTCCGCTCTCTATTATCCCAAGTCCCCCTTAGGCTCTTCTCTTCACCTTTCCCAACCTTAACACAGAGTTTTGGCTCTTCCCTTGTTAATTAAATGACAACTGTCTGCAGCCAGAGCTGGAGTCACACCTGCCTAAAGCCATCGGCAGTGGTTGGAACTGTCGCATCATTCCGATTGCAAAGATTCCCACGCAAGCCAAAACAAGCAGAGAGTGCAGGCATCTGCTGAGAGCTATTCCCATGGGCGTGAGACGGCTTCCCTTCTGCCACCCAGGGCCTAGACCAAGCTCTTCTTTGCACGAGCTTGAAAGCAAAGCTGAGCAGAATGATTTTATTCCTTTACCCTCAGGCCATGGCTCCTTGCGAGCAGAAGATGCTGACGCCGGCTAGAGCTGTTTGTGGGACCTGAGGTAGCACTAGAGATGAGGCACAGCCCATGTGCATCCAGCTCCTCTGGGTCAGGATTATTCCTTCACATCAGCCTTGCAGCATCTGGTGTTTCCCCAGCTTGTTTTATGGCTCTGATGAAATAAGAAAAGCCAATGAAAGGGACATAATTGAAATAGGGCAAGTGAGAAGCAGGGACATAAAGATGAAAGAGTACAGATCAGTGAGGCTATATGGAAGCTCTCCCCAGCAAGCGCAGTGCCAGGATTTCCCTGGGGATTGTCCCCTCCTCTCCTCTCTGCACTGTAGTGCTAACTCCAAGCCTCCTCTGCAGTTGCTTTCCACTCCTCTGTAAAGTCTTGATTCTATGCACAACAAATGGGATCCCCAACGCTTCCCAGTATGTTGAGATAAGTCTGTCCCTGTGCAACAGAGCTCATGGAAGGCTGTGATGGCACAGCTATGCCAGGAGTGCTGGGAGAAGACACAAGAGCAGCTTGGGAAGAGGAGGGTCTGGCATCAGCTGAACCTCTGATTCCCCACTTGCATCAACTCTCCTATAGGACTGAGCACAATGTTTTCAATCTAGGCAGTATATGGACATTCCATGAAGCTAAATAACTGGTGAGACCAGGCTGCATTGGGAAATTTGCAAAGGAAATCCCTGTGGGAGGGAGTCAGAGGGAAGATGCTGCCCTTTTGTAAGCAAAACTTTCCACTGCAGTTTCAAAGGGCAGTTTCCTTTAAGACCAGGCCTCACCTTAAAGCAGGGAGATGGCAGGAAAAGTTTTTGACAGGTCAGATAACCTCAAGCAAAACATTTAAATTCAGGTCCAGTGAAACAGCTGGAGTCCCCACCTGAGAGACAAAAGGAGAAGAGGATGAGGGGACTCAAAGCAAAGTTCCCCCCCTTCCCCCCCTCCCCGGTTTACTGGATCAGATACCAGCCACAAGCCCTCTGACTCACCAGCTCTGCTCTCCATCCCAGGGCCATGTTAGAGGCACCCACAGGACACTGCAAAGGGAACATCTCCCTTTTGCTCAACCCTGCTATGGTGTCAGCACCCAGTAACTGCAGTGCCCCTTTCTGTTGCTACAGAAACAGCCATGATATCAGCCTCACAGATGAGAAGGTAGTGCAGGAGCTCCTGGGAAGGCCAGAGAAGTCACAAGGGACCATGTTCTCCTTGTGCCAAAATGTAGACATCCTCTCCCTGGGCACGAAGAGGCGTGCTGGGGAAGACAAGAGCTGCAGGAGGGGAGGCAAATGGCTTTGTGTCCTCGGGAAGCACACTTTAAGCTTTCCATACTAAAAAGTCATATTTTGTACAGGTCTGGAATAGATTCTTCAATGTATTGGTTTGGAGCAATAATGACATCCAGTGGCTGGTTAGCTTAGTCCTCAGGGGGAATCCCACATGAGTATCCCCAGTCCTGCCCCTCTGCAAGCCTGTCAAAGCAGGATGGGCAGGAGCAGACAGAGCTCAGTGCAGGTCACTCCGAGCTACTCTAGCACCTGAAAGCAACAGCACTAGGACAAGCCCTACGGCTTCTCTAGCAGCAAGAGAACCTGCTCCCAGGACACACTGCTGCTGAATCCTCCCCAGCATGCCCCAAGCCTGCTTCCTTTGAAGTTAAAAGTCTTGATTTCAGGGAGGGAGTGGAATGAAAGACAAGAGCTTTGCTGCTTCTGGCCGCCCCGGGCACACCCCAGGCCAGTAGAGGAGCACATATGGTGAATGCTAACCTGCAGAACAGAGTCAGGCAGGGTATGTACTATACACTGACACAGTTTGTGCTGCTGAGTGACAAGAACTGAGACGTTTGAGTCCAAGCTGAACTCTTTCTGTGCCCAGGGAGGCCCTGAAACACTGGGAAATCATGACAGGGTACATGGGCCATAGGATGCCACCACAGGCCAACTCAAAGGACTGTTGTGCTCATGCCAAGGGTGACACCAAGCACTGTGCCCCACAGCTTTCTCAGCAATTGCCTTGAAAGTGGACTCCAGGCACATACATTGCAGAGACCAGGATGACATCTGGGGTACAACTCCAGCAACTTCAGCATAGGAAAACCACTTTTGTCTGTATGGTGTGGAGGAGCACATCTCCTTGGTGCTGGGGGCATGGTCTGGTATCTCATCCCAGCCATGCTGTCTCTCCATCAGTCCCATCCAGGGTGCATGTGTGGCATTTACAGCAGGAGCAATCAGAGATCCTCTTGACAGCCTTCCTCCTGCAAGATCAGGTTCCCCAAGCAGCACCTCAGGAAAGACAGGGAGTGCTGGTCCCTTTTGCCCAAATCAGAGATTAGGACAGCACTATTTGGGGTTCTCAGACACATGATATCACAGTAGGAGTTACATGAGATGAAATGAGACAGTGTCGGGGGCTCAGCCACCACAATAGCTTTGTCACATCCCCTGATGACAGCAAAGGCAGGAGAATGATTTATTTGAAGCCAGAGCCCCACTGTTGGATCTTTAAGGTCTCTGACTGTGTCTCTTGCAGAAAGCTATGCTAGCAAAGCCTGTCAGGAGCAGTTTCTCCACTCACCCCTGCCAATGATTACTGGGTCAGGCAGAGGTTTCACTCTGGAGCTGATGGCTTACATGCATGGATGTCCTCAGCTTCCCTCAAGGCTCCAGCAGCAAACACAGCTCAGCTTACGTGCGCCTGCCCAGAGCCTGAGCAAGTCAGTGAGACGTGAAGAATCCAGTTACGCAAGAACAGGAGCAGCAAGCTCTGGTGCCTCTGCCCTGGCAGCTCACAGGATGGGCTGAGCTGGCAGAGACCTGGCTGCCAGCGCTGCCGGCTGTGGCTGAGCGTCCCACGGGAGCTACACTCCCCACGAGGGATCTGCCACCCTGCATCACTGCCAGAGTACACTGGATAATTGAGATCAATGTGGGTACAGGTCGTGGCCATGGCACAATCTCAGGAGCCTCTCATCCCTAGGCAGCAACTATGAAGCTCTTGTGACTGTGAGGTTTGCCCACGTCTGCTTCTCATCTGCTTCTTGTCTCAGCTGTAGCTGCCTCTCAAGAAGAGCCACCTCTGCCCTGGATTAGTAGATGGAGTCATTCATCTCAAAGGAGCCTGGCAGAATGCTGAAGTCGATTAAGCCTGGGGTACTAATCACAGAGGGTCAACAGGCATTCCTCACTGCCTTGGAAGATGTGCAAGGACCCATAAAGAGTCAAGGACCCAGAAGATTAGCTGATTTAAGGAATCATCTCTTGAAAAAGCCACCTTAAACAGTAAGGTCGACATTTTATTGCATGATCTGTGCCCTCCACAAGGGCCTTACATTTCCCTAGCGCTGATTGCACTGGTTTCTATCACAGCCTACAAGTGCTCATACACCTTCAGTTCAGTGTGCTGGTTGCTGTCATGGCCTTACTCACACTTCTCATTCCACAGAGGGGATCACTGTAGGTGCCCTGCACCCAAGCACGACTGTGGAGGGAAAATGTTTTCTGCTGTTGCTGTTAGCTGGGCAAGCCCACAGTTTAATAGCTGTACTGGCCTCAGAACTTCCTCTCTTCAGCTCACTGGGGGAAAATGACTCTATCAGTGTGGTGCTCCCTCACAGGATGTTTCACCCAGGTGATGAATGAACTGGCTTCTTCTTCTTTTCTGCTCTTCAAATTATATAGCAAGGTCTCAGAGCTAAGTCTGCATTGGAGACACACTGTAGAGTCCAACGTGTCTCTCTCCTGCTGCTTCTGACAGGCAACAAGTGTTTCAGCAGTGCCAGGAGAGAAGAAGCCCTGAGGCTCTCCCCTTGAAGTGCCATGTGCTGGTGTGACAAGAAAACCTCTGTTGAATCAAGGGAGAGATTAGCCACAGATGGTGCAGGCACTACCTTGGCCAATATATCAATGGATGTGAAGCCTTCATCGTCAGAGAACCTTGGTGAGACAATACCTGGACCCAGGAGCTTGATGGTCTCAGCCAGCTCTTCTTGGACAGCTGCTGGTGCCTAGAGAGCAGGAGGCAATCCAGGACCAGCCTTGCTGCAGAAGTTTCTTCAGTGGAGAGCACAAAAAGATATCATTGCACAAGTGCAGGAAAATGTCCTTAAATCTTTGTTAGGGATTTTTGCTGAGGGAGACACAAGGGACAGGCAGACTTTACAAGTGTGCAGCACAGTGCAAGAGCAGGGACACGGCAGGACACAGGATCAGTCCCAGCAGTGTATGGCTGCAGGCAATGCTGCCTGCTGGTTTGCAATCTCACTTCAGACACTGTCTTTTCTGCTTTCAGTTCATCGTTCTTGCTCATTTCCAGTCTGTGGGGAAAGGAAGGAAGGTGAAAGAAAAGGAAAGGAAGAGAGAGAAGGCAAAAAAAGAAAAAGAAAGAAAGAAAGAAAAATGAAAGGGAAAAAAAGAAAGACAAGTTATTTCACACCCAAAGGACCCTTCCAGCACAACATTTAATGGGCTTTCTCCTGTTATATTAGCACTAGACAATCAAACTGTTCAGCACAAGGTTATTTCCCTTTAGGATATGGCAGTGACTTGGCGAGCGCTTAAGGAGATCTAACAGACATGTTATTGTGTTCCTGAAGGCTGAAGGATCACCAGCGACCTGTGCTGGTCTCTAATTGCCTCTGTGCTGCTGGGCACACTAGGTTTGGAATGAAACAAACCAGAGATCTCAGCTGAGAGAATTCATCCCAAGTCCTGCCTTTGTTCTGGGACTCCAACTCCTGGCCAGCCTCTGAGAGTTGGCATTCCACTCGCAGCTCATCTGCACAGACACGCAGCTCCACCGGGCTTCCCGGCACACAATTTCCAGCTGCCATTGACAGCTGCCACTTTGCCCTCCTGAGAAGTCTCTTTCCTAAAGCTGGCATCAAATCCTCCATACTTTGTAAAGTGCTGCAGGAACAAATACAAATCATGTGGACAGCATCTCCCAGATACCTGCAGCAACCCCTCCTGCCCATGCTGGAATGCTGTGCGCTGAGCGATCTGCTGCCCACTGCCACTGCGGGGCCCAAACCCCAGCCAGTCTTACTGCTACAAAGTGAGTTTCAGTTATGTAAATTGATTTTTTTTCTCTTCCAGCTCTTGCCCACGAGGTACAGTTTCAGTTTTCTCAGTCACTAATTAAGGAAAATAATTTCTTT
Source organism: Eubucco bourcierii (assembly GCA_013396675.1). Classification (NCBI taxonomy): domain Eukaryota; kingdom Metazoa; phylum Chordata; class Aves; order Piciformes; family Ramphastidae; genus Eubucco; species Eubucco bourcierii. The sequence goes on from VWZE01020476.1 coordinate 29,513, forward strand.
CCTTCCTTTAGGCAGGGTGCCTTACGCTCTCATATTGGAGCCAGAGTCTCCCCTGCTTTCCTTTACAGATTTAATTTCCTTAAGCTTTAGTCCTACAACTCCTCACAGCAGCTTCCCACTCTGGTATCTCACTGCTCTGCCCCAACCTGGCTGGGATTCCCCTGTGATCTCCCCTGTGCTGCAGAACACAAAACACCTCCTGGGTCTTAGATGCAGAATCACCAAGTGACATAAACCAGCATCTTTTCTCACTCTTCCTTTTCCTTTTCCTTTTCCTTTTCCTTTTCCTTTTCCTTTTCC
>VWZE01020480.1:1484-14053 GCA_013396675.1 Eubucco bourcierii
ACCTGGCCTTCAACACCTCCAGGGAGGGAGCAGCCACAACCTCCCTGGGCAACCTGTGCCAGTGTCTCACCACCCTCACTGCAAATAACTTCCTCCTAACATCCAGTTTCAATTTCCCCTCTGCCAATTTAAACTCTGTGCTGGTTTGAGGTTAATTGGAATATTTTTAATTAAAAAATATATTACAGACTGTGAAAGAAAAACACTGTTGACGTCTACTTCACTCATCGGTTTGCTGAGATGTGTAAGAATAAGAACACAAACATGGATAAGACACTCTCTCACACAGGCTTGGAGAGTCTCGGTCTCTCCAGCTTTTTGACTTCTTTCTGCCAAGTAACCTCACTAACCACTTTCCTTCTAATCCCCCTGCCTGGTCCTTCAAACTCACCTTGCATGTAAGGTAAACCCTGGGGTAAGGTAGAGGGGTGGGAAGAAGTGGAAGGGTGGTTGGGAGCCCCTCCTGGGTACTCTGATTTCTGGCAGGGGGATTGCGTTTCTGTATTACCTCTAACTTATGTATTTCTGTAAATATTCCTGTATATTGTGTATATCTCTGCTTACATATTGTGCTAAACTCTAAATAGAGCTTCAGTCCTTAACTTCCAGCTGTCTGGGTCTAGTCTGGGTGATTTTACAAAATGTGAGGGGGCGGATAACTTCCAAACCATCACAAACCCATTGCCCCTTGTCCTGTCATTGCAAGACCTTGTCAATAGCCCCCTCCCCAGCCTTCCTGTAGGCCCCCTTCAAGTACTGAAAGGCTACTCTAAGGTCTCCAGGAAGCCTTCTCCTCTCCAGGCTGCAGAGACCCAAATCTCATAGCCTGTCCTCATAGCAGAACTACTGCAGCCCTCTGATCATCTTTGTGTCCCTCCTCTGGACCCACTCCAACAGTTCCATGTCCTTTCTGTGCTAGGGGCTCCAGAACTGTACACAGTACCCCCAGGCAGGGTCTGACGAGAGCAGAGTAAAGGGGGAGAATCCCCTCCCTTGCCCTGCTGGCCACAATGCCCTTGCTGCAGCCCAGAACTCAATTGACTGACTGGGCTGCATGCGCACACTACAGGATCATGTTGAGATTTTCATTAACCCAGACCCCAGGTCCTTTTCCTCAGGGCTGCTCTCCAGCCATTTCCTGTACAAGGAGACTTACAAAAACCATGATAATGATCCCATGATAAAATACAAAATATTCCAGGTAGAGGGGAGGAGAGAAGAGCTGAGTTGCTACTAAGCCACCAGTGCAATCTGCAAACACGTGACCACCACGACTTCCAGTTAATGAACCACAAATGGGGTACCACTCGCTCCCAACCACCCTTCCACCTTCTCCCCACCCCTGTACCTTATCCCAAGGTTTTCCTTACACGTAAGGTAAATTAGGAGGATTGGCCAGGGGGTTAGAAGATAAGTGGTTAGTGAAAATTAATCGGCAGAGGAGTCAGAACCAGAAGCTGCTAGATCCAGCAAGAGTCAGACAGAGACTGAGGCTTATCTATTGTTTTGGTTATTGTTCCCAAACAATTTCTTAGCAAGCATATGAGTGAAGTAGACATCATGATGTTTTCCTTTCACAGCCTATAGTGTAATTTTCTCTATTAAAATATTCTAATAAGCCTCAAACCAGCACAAATAGGCACTGGTGTCATTGTTCTGGCCAATGAATTCAAAGCTTTGTGCCTCGTGGGACCACACAGGTATGTTGAGGGGCAGCACAAGACACCTGACACATGGTGCTAAGCTCCTATCCCTCAAGGTTTTGCTGCTCCATTTTTTGCTCATTCTACTCATCTCTTGAAATCCAATGATGGGAGGAGAGTAAGGGTCAAACTGACCTGGCAGGATTTATACCCTACCAGGACACAAGGTCCTTATGATGAGCAGCTATGAGAACTGGGATTGTACAGCATGGAGAACAGTAGCCTGAGGGAAGGGCTTATTCCTCCTTGCACCTACCTGAAAGATGGTTGTAGTGATGTGGGTGTAGGTCTCTTTTTCCAAATGCAAAGTGATAGAATGAGAGGAACTGGCCTCAAGTTGTGCTAGGGGGGGTTTAGAATGCATATAAGGAGAAATTCCTCTGCTGAAAGAGTGGTCATTGGAATAGGCTGCCCAGGGAAGTGGTGGAATAACCATGCCTGCAGGTGTACAAAAAGCCACGCACACCTGGCACTATGTGACATAGTTTAAGTGCCACAGTAGTGTTAAGCTGATGGTTGGACTCAATTATTTTAGGTGTCTTTTCCAACTAAAATGATTCCAATAGTATTTTTGGTTAAATCACTTACTTTTGGTTTATGCATTGCTTTTTCTGAGCATCTAGTGGTGAATCCACTAATTCAATTATTAATTCAATTAAAATATTATTCTTTGGGTTATTCAGCATGCATTTCACTCAGAGGATTTTAAGAGAAAACTACATAGCAAGTACATTATTGCATTAAATTAATTAAAAATAGACTATATTTTAAAAGGTTCTCAAGAGCATACTTTAATCTCAATTTTTGTTTATAATGGTAATGATTATGTAGGATTTATAGGTTTTTGTCAAGAAATTAGACAACTCTTCAAGAAGATACTAAAATATCACAGTTACCTTATTTCAACCCTTCTTATGCACATTTAATTGCTTATGGGGTTCTGATAATCCTGGTAGAGGAAGTTAGCCCTCATAAAGTCTACATCTCAGTAACATATGCAGATGCTGATAAAATTATGATTTACAGAAGACAGAGTTTTGATATCCACGTTACCAATATGAGAAGTCTTCATATGTCAATTCACATGTTCTCCAATGCTGCAAAAACCTATCAGTTCTGATTTAAGAGCTGCACAACATTCAGAATAGTAAAACACCTAAACAGACAACTAACTCACCATGGGTACAAAGGCAGAAATATAAACAAGTACCATCAGTACAACTCTTTTAATGCAACCTTTTCTTCAGTAGACTCTCAGAACAAAAAGATATGGAAAATTACTTCAGAACTATGCATAGTAGAAAACCAAAGGTCACAAACTGAAATAAGAAAACGTTAAGTCACAACAGGCAATGAAAGCTGTGCAATGACAGTGTAATTAATATGGCACAAAGAAGATGGAAACTTGCCAGAAATTCCTGTATGGTTGCTCAGATTTGATAGGAGTGTGAATATGTTAGAACATTTCAAACAAAATATGAAGGAATAAAACATAAGTGTGTATGCACCTATCCACATGTGTAAATGTATTTGTTTAAATCCTGGTAGGGAGGTTGATAACAGAAGAAAAGAGCTCAGTAAGGTTATGTGATCATTTGGGAGTTACCCGCCCCCCGTGCTATGAAAAACAATCAGACTAGATTCAACTGGCTGGAAGTTAAAGACTGAAGTTCTCTTTACAGCTTAGCACAACGTACAAGGAGAGATAGACACAACAGACATGAATATTGACAGAAATATACAAGTTAAAGGGAATACAGAAACACAAACCCCCTCCTAGAAATCAGAGTCCCCAGAAGGGGCTCCCAACCACCCTTCCACCTTCTTTCCACCCCTATACCTTACCCCAGGGTCTGCCTTACATGCAAGGTGAGTTTGGAGGATCAGCAAAGTGGGTTAGAAGCAGAGTGGTTAGTTTGGTTACATAACAGAAGGCCAGAAGACACAGCAGCTCCCAGAGAGAGAGAGACTCTCTGTGTTACCTATGTTTGTGTCCTTGTTAAAAGTAATACAGAAACACAAAATCCTTCCAAAAGAATCAGATTGCCAGGAGAACCCTGACCCAAACATCCCCCCACCCCTTTCCCTCCCTTTTCCTCCCTTTAGCAATACCTAGATCAATCCCTGTGTATCTCACATGATAAATCTGGAGAGATCTGAGGTGAGATGTCAAAAAGAGGACAAGGAGGTTAGAGGAAATAAAGGGTTAGGGTAAATTAGAGTTAAAGAGGAAAACAGCCACAGACTGATAGACTGAAGGAGCAGAACAACAACTACTGAGAACTAACTGGGAAGTGTGTGAGCAGGGAGTGTCTGAACTCCCTTCCAACCTTACTATTCTATGATTCTATGATTTGTTAATATACCTGCAATTTCTTAGCACGAACTCCAAAGCGCTTACTTCACAGAACCACAGAATGGTAGGTGGTAGGAAGGGATTTCTGCATCAAGTCCAATCTTCCTGCCACACCAGGACCATCTAGGGCAAGTCATACAGGAACAGGGATCAGTGCTGGACCCGACCCTGCTAAATCTCTTTATTGATGATCTGGACCAGGGGACTGAGTAAGTTTGCAGATGACACCAAGTTAGGAGCAGGTGTGGATCTGTTGGAGAGTAGGAGGGTTCTGTTGAGGGACCTGGACAGGCTGGATGGGTGGGCAAAGGTCAATGGGACAAGATTGAACAAGGCTGAGTGCAGGGTTCTACACTTGGGCCACAACAGCCCCAAGCAGTGCTTCAGGTGGGTTGGATAGCAGCCAGGCAGAGAGGGACCTGGGGATGCTGATACAGAGTAGCTGAAGATGAGCCAGCAGTGTGCCCAGGTGGGTAGGAGAGCTAGTGGCATACTGGCCTGGATCAGGAGCAGTGTGGCCAGCAGGAGCAGGGAGGTCCTTCCGCCCCTGTGCTCAGCACTGCTCAGGCCACAACTTGAGTGCTGTGTCCAGTTCTGGGCCCCTCAATTCAAGATGTTGAGGTGCTGGAAGGTGCCCAGAGAAGGGCAGCAAGGCTGGGGAGGGGCACAGCCCTATGAAGAGAGGCTGAGGGAGCTGGTAGTGTGCAGCCTACAGAAGAGGAGACTCAGGGCAGACATCAGTTCTGTCTACAGCTACCTGAAGGGAGTTTGTATTCAGCTGGGGTTGGGCTCTTCTCCCAGGCACCCAGCAACAGAACGAGGGGATGCAGTCTCAAGCTGTGCCAGGGGAGGTCTAGGCTGGATGTTAGGAGGAAGTTCTTGCCAGAGAGAGTGATTGGCATTGGAATGGGCTGCCCAGGGAGGTGGTGGAGTCGATGTCCCTGGAGGTGTTCAAGTAAAGCCTGGATGGGGCACTTAGTGCCATGGTCTGGTTGATTGGCTAGGGCTGGGTGCTAGGTTGGACTGGATGATCCTAGAGGTCTCTTCCAACCTGGTTGATTCTGATTCTATATTGTGACTGGCTGTACTTCTCAGCAGAAGAATGAGTGGTAGAGGTTACTCTTTTTTTCTTCTCACAGTTAAGGATTTCTTTTCTTTCAGTAAAACATTCCAATTAGCCTCAACCCAGCACAAGTTATTAGATCCTGCAGTCAATGTACTTCACTCTTGAGACTACAAAAAGCAGTAATTTTAGGAATGCAGTAATGAAGACTATGAAAAGCAGTAATTTTAGGAATGCAGTAATGATGACTTTGGACTGGCTTTTTGCTGCTGGGAAAAGATTTTTAATGGGTTTATGAAGAAGCTAGACAGCTGTTCCAGAGTCAACAGGATAAAATGATCTTTGGACACTTGGCAATTTAACTCAAAAGAGATGTACCAATAACAATTCACTGTGACTGCTATGAAGAAACTAGGTCAAATAGACTCCACAAAGATGGGAAGTTGCTTTGGCCTGTGCTGTGAAACTGATTGAAGATGCTAACTGCTTTGTCAAAAATCTCGTTTGTATAAGAATGTAATTTGCTACACTATTCACTGTGAAAAGCACTATTTCTACCTCTCAAAAACTGTCTACTGAAAGCTTTCAGGGAAACAAAGGGTAAAAAACCCGTAACTGTGTAACATTTGGTAAAACATTTCTACTGAAATTCTACCAGGTTGGACATGTGTATTCAAAGAAAGGAGAAAAATACTGGTCAAAAAAACCATCAGGGTAAACAGGTGTGAAGGTTTGGGAGTTCCCCGCCCCCCCACACTTTGTAAAATGACCCAGACTAGAACTCAGCAGGTTGGAAGTTAAATGATGAAGTTATATTTACAGCTCAGTACAATGTACAATGAGATATTTACACTATATACAGAATATTTACAGGAATATACAAGTTAAAGGTAATACAGCAACACAACTCCCCTCCCAGAAATCAGAGACCCCAGGAGGGGCTCCCAACCAACCTTCTTCCTTCTCCCCACCCCTGTACCTTACCCCAAGGTTTTGCCTTACGTGCAAGGTAAATTAGGAGGATGGACCAAGGGGGTTAGAAGAAAAGTGGTTAGTGAGGATTAATCAGCAGAGGAACCAGAGCCCAGAAGCTGCTAGATCGCCCCAACAGCTGCTGTTCCAGCAAGCGACAGAGAGAGACTGACTTACCTAATGTTTTGGTTAGTGTTCCCAAACAATTTCTCCAGCAAGTGTATGAGTGAAGTAGACATCATGATGTTTTCCTTTCACAGCCTATAGTGTAAATTTTCTCCATTAACATATTCTAATTAGCCTCAAACCAGCACAACAGGACTTCTACAGCCTTCAACCTCTATCAGTTTAGGTGGAATGTGCAAAGGCAAAGTTCACTGGAGTAAAATTCACTGTCATTAGTTTAAAGGGGAATGAGTGACTCACATGGTGACTACCTGCATTACTGCTACAATCAGCTTCTTGTGACTGCTCAATCTGTACCTGGTTGGCTCTAAAACAGAAAGTAACATAATTTCTGAGAGTGTTTGGTCACCTAAAGAAAATTATTGCTCATTACCTGTGATGGTTTGGGAGTTACCTGCCTCCCACACTTTTTAAAATGACCCAGACTAGAACTCAACTGGCTGGAAGTTAGGGAATGAAGCTCTTTTTACAGTTCAGCACAATGTACAAGCAGAGATATACACTATATACAAGAATATTTACAGAAATATACAAGTTAAAGGTAATACAGAAACACAACACTCCTCCCAGAAATCAGAGACCCCAGGAGGGGCTCCCAACCACCCTTCCACCTTCTCCCCACCCCTATACCTTACCCCAAGGTTTGCCTTACACACAAGGTGAGTTTGGAGGATGGGCTAGGGGTTTAGAAGGAAAGGTGTTAGTGAAGATTAATTGCCAAAGAGGAACCAGAAGCTAGACCACCCAAGACACTGTGCCCCCAGAGAGAGATAGACTGCGACTGGCTTATCTATGTTTTGGTTTCTTTTTTCCCAAACATCTCAGCAAGCCTATGAGTAAAGTAGACATCACCATGTTTTCCTTTAACATCCTAAAGTGTAATTTTCTCTATTAAAATATTCTAATTAACCTCAAACCAGCATATTAACTTAGAAAATAATGAGCACACAATTTCTTTGCTGAATCTGCTGCTTAATGCTCTGAATTGCAGAAAAGGGAAATGGAAGGTAAATAAATGTATGATTTAGTATGTTTTTCTACTTCTAAATTTGCCCTCAGAACTCCATTTTATCACAAAGGCAGTCCATGTATGATGACTGAAGGAACTGGAGTTGTTTAGTCTCCACAATAGGAGAATGAGGGGAGATGTCATCGCTTTCTACAACTACCTCAAAGAACATAGGAATGAGGTTGGGATCAGTCTCACATGCCACAAGTAACAGGACAAGAGAAAACAGGCTCAAGTTGAGTCAAGGGGTGATTCAGGTTGGATATTAGGAAAAAAAAATCATCACTGAAAGGGTGTGGTGGGTTAAGGAGCTTTCTCCGTGCTATTGAAGTTTAGCAGACCAGCTCAGACAGGTTGGAAGTAAGATAAAACTATATATACAGTAAAGCTAAATTTCCAAGCATATAGACACAATGTATTTATGATTATATACAAATTAGAAGTAATATAGAAATCCAAATTCCTTCCTGGACAAAGAACCTGCCCAGAAAGAACTCAAAGCTACCCTCTTTCTCTCCTTCGCTTTTCCAAACAGAAAACAAAACAACCAGCAAAGCTTACTTTGTTATCTGGAAATGTTAACCAGAGTTAGTGGAAGAGATTAGACAGAAGAGATAAAATTTTCAGGAGAAAAGGTAACAAAAGAGGAACAAATTGTTTCTACTTTAGCTTTTTATCCCTTTTAGCAGAACAATACAGACTTTATAATTATTTTTCTTTTCACAACCAATCATCTAATTTCTCTCATTATAATATTCCAACTACCCTCAAACCAGCACAAAGAGTTATCAGGCATTGGAATGGGCGTTGGGTAAAGTCACCATCCCTGAGGGTATTTAAAAGTGTTACAGATTATACAAAATTAATAATTGATATTAATTTTGATATCCAGGCAGAGATTGTTAATAACTATGAAAATTGTTTATTAACATTAAATCTCACCAGAAAACTTAGTTACAAGGTTCAAAATGCAGAGTTTGGAAATTTATACATACAGGGAACCAGAGGTAACCAAAATATACAAACATTATACTGAGAGAGGTTTTAGTGGTTCGTTATCCTGCTTATCCACTGGAGGGATGCAGGAAGCTCCTTTCTTCTTATGGCAGAAGGTAATTAGCGATTACAAGAGGTTTTAACTATTTACTTACAAAATTTTATCATTATTTTGTGGTAGACAGTACCCAAAACACATGAAGGGGTTGCAGTTGATGGTCTCAAAACTGTTAGAGGCTTTGGAGTTTTCCCAGGCTCTTTTCTCAGGCAGCTGGAGTCTGGCACAGGTCAGAGTGATCTGGTTCCTCTTGACTCCTCATTCAGTAGCAACCTTGCAGAGGGGCAGGCAGAGTGCAATGCCATGTGCAGGTTTGGCACAATGTCAGGCTGGCTGTGCAGGATGAGTGCCTACAGACATTTAGAGCCTGTTCCTGGTCACTGCAGTTCCACACAGCTCAGGATGCAATGAGGCAGCAGCAAGAACAGATGGCAAAGAACCCCTTGTGGTACCTGTTTATCCCTTTTTATCAATATGGTCTGAGATAATGGGCCTTTGGACACAGATTAGCCAATCAGCATGGCAGTTTTCCAAGCTTGACCATATTAGGTGAAACCATAGGCTTACTTTACCCAAATTTGGGCAGAACACAGGCCTTGCACAAGGCAACCGTGTGTACCTTGTTTACCACAGGATGCAAAGGTCCAGTTGCCTTAGACTCGGTGGCTCCAGGTTCTTTATTCTCTTTCCCGCAGTTGTTTCTCACCAAAACAGAGGGAGGGAGAGAAAAAAAAACACATGTCTGGGCAAGCCAAGACATGTATAAACCTATTTTGTCATGATTAGGCCTACCACAACAAAAAGGAAAGTGGATGCAGTGCAAAAAGGAAAACAAGTCTTACACTGTAAAAAATACCCCAGTAATCATTGTGGCAGGGCACACCCAAGTGCCTGCCCCATGGAAGGTTTAAATAGGGCGTGAAGCTGTTCTGCTTGTGGAACCCCCCTCAGGTTCTGGGGGTTTGGAATGTGAAAGGAGTAGGTGCTAGGAACCTCACCCCGTTTGAACGGGGTGGGAGGGGGAGAGTAAATTGCCCCAGCATATATATGGCAACAGGACACATTATCTAGCGGGACTGAGAAGAGGGGGACTCAGAAACAGAGACTCAGAAGGAGGACTTTGCCAGTTGGACTTTACCAGGGACTTTGCCAGTGGAACTTTACTAGGAACTTGGAGAGGGACTTTGAGGCGGACTTGGAGGAGACTGTTACGTTGGGTTTTAAGAGGGGCTGCCAGCCACAGACCGCCAGCCATGGACTACCACCGTCAGACCCTCAGATCCTGCCTGCCTGTTGAAGGGACCTGCCTCTGCCAACAAGGAGCCCCACGATCGACATTTCAAAGCTTTGCCGCGGAAGACTACTGTGAGTAGACTTTCCGTTCCCTGGGGCTCCAGGCTGCCTTTGTTCTTAAGTGCAGCACAGCTATTTTTTATAGCAAACCCTTTTCCAAGTTTTCTGACTTCTCTGAATTACTAAACTCCATGTAGAAGCATCGTTGTGAAAGATTTTTTTCCGACTGAATTTCTGAACTCCATCTAATTAATTTCATATAAAGTTGTGGGCGGGTCTTCCAGGAAATAAAATAACTGCGTGTTTTATATTTCCTGCCTCATTAATCCCCACAATCGATTCAATCATGCATGCATGTTTTGAGTTTTGACCTTTGGAAATAACTGAGGATAAAAATAACTGTCGAATACCCAACTCCACATATTTTTTTTCTAGAGATTGATTTGGATATTCAAAAGAAAGTTGCTTTGAAACTTTTTGTTTGTTTTATTTCTTAAATTGAAGATGAGGAGCCTGTTAAGTGCAAAAGAGCCTTCTAAAAGATACTTTCCTTTTCAGAAAATCACGCAGATCACTGCATATTTTATTATAGAAATCCTTTTGTTAATACTATTAAATAATCCTTTGCTTTGCTTTTGTGTTCTTTCTTTCCTTTAACTCCGTGTTGAGAAGCTCACTGGATTTTCAGGTACAAATAAAAATATAATCTGTCCACTGTAATTCATGATCCACTCTAGATGAATTTTAGTTACGTTTTCCTGCTTAATTTTCCTTTGTTGCTGTGATGTGTTTCTGATATTGATTGAGCATTAAGAAGCTAGAAATCCTTCTAGAAAATTATTTTCCATCTAATTGTGCTAATATTTTAGCTTCACATGCACAGGAAGAAATATCCACTAATGCAACATAAACAGGAGTCTGTCCTCCTTGGGAGAAGATGTGAAATTCTACATGGTTCTCAGAAAATGGTTCCTCTTTATAACATTTTGATGTTAGATAATGATTTGTGTTATGAATGTGTTATGAATAACAACCCAAATGCACACCCACCTTTAAATACCACCCACCCAACTCTTCCAGACTTGTGATAAACACCAATTCTACTTCTGTACTAAAGGTAATATGTCTGGGTACAGTCTAACAGGTAAAGTATAGATGTAGACCCCCCCCAAGGATTGGAAACCCAAACCCAAAATTCTGTTGATATTTTTATTGCAAGTTTGGGAGGTGTTATAGTCTGACAGATGTCGTTTGTGTTTAAACATCTATGAATGTGTTAGTTACTCTGCTTCTTCAGGGACAGAGTTGAATCATAATTGTGTGCTTGTAGAAAAAAAAATGCACAAGATTTCTATCATAGATGTAACTGTGTGACTTTTTTGAGGAAAAAAAACAACAAAACTTTAATCTGTCCTAGACACTATACCACTCTTTCGTAAGAAGAGAAGATGGTATGTTTAGCACAAATAATAAAAATTCCTGTATCATAGAATCATAGAATGGTAAGGTTGGAAGGGACCTCAAAGATCAACTAGTTCCAAACCCCTGCCATAGGCAGGGACACCTCCTGCTAGTACAGGTTACTCAAGGCCTTCTCCAGCCTGGCCTGGAACACCTCCAGGGAGGGAACAGAAGAAATAGGGCAGAGAAAGAAATGTGTCTCTTTCACAAAAAGATTCAATAGAGCATTAAAAATGAGGAGACTTTCAAGCAATTCCAAAGGAGTGTCACTGTCACCTTCTGGTGAAGTCCCCTTTGCCCAGCAGAATGATGATTTAACTATTTACTCGATGTGTTGCTTTGAGACTATTTGGAATATTTTAATTAAAAAATAGATTATAGACTGTGAATAGCAAATACTGGTGATGTCTGCTTCACTCATAGACTTGCTGAGATATGTAAGAACAAGGACACAGGTAACACAGACACAGAGACCCATCTCTGTCTCTCTGGGAGCTACTGGCCTCTCTGCTAACCCAACTAAACACTCTGCTTCTATCTCCCCTTGCCCATCCTCCAAACTCACCTTGCACATAAGGCAAACCCTGGGGTAAGGTAGAGGAGTGGAAAGAAGGTGCAAGGGTGGTTGGGAGCCCCTCCTGGGGTCTCTGATTTCTGACAGGGGGATTGTGCTTCTGTATATACCTTTAGCTTGTATATATCTGTAACTATTCCTGTCTATTGTGTATGCCTCTGCTTGTATATTGTACTGAACTGTAAACAGAGCTTCAGTCCTTAACTTCCATCTGGTTGAGTCTAGTCTGGAAAATTTTATAAAGTGCGGGGGGGCAGGGAACTCCCAAATCATCACACTCAGGAAATTAAAATTATATGAGGAAAAAGAAAAAAACAACAACTGTAAGAGTTAACAGGAAAAGACAGTGTTTAGTACTTTCAAGAGAAGAAATTTTTAGATCTTGATCTGCATAATTAGAAAGCGTAAAGCAGTGCTGTGCCTATGCCCACTGGTCTCGGTTTGGACAATGTGTTCTGCTCTGCCTCGTGCTTCAGACCAGCTTAGTCATGATGTTTTGGATAGAACTACCTGGAAACTTAAGTGTCTCAAGTTTACCAGGAGAAGGGTATCAAGTGCCTTACGATGTGGTGAGAAGTCCCACTGACATTGTGGTCTGTGCACATCTGCAAGAGATCTGCCTGCACCTCTGCAAACCTCCATGCCAAGAGGAACCAGGATCAGATCAGAGATTTTCTGCCTCTTTCCCAGCACCCTGATAGAGCCTGGGAAGATCTAGAAGCCTCTCAATGGCTATCAAGATGCTGAGCAGTTCCAACACTGGAGCCAGGGACTATCTTGAAATTCCTACCTCACCACCATGAGTACCATAGATGATCCCTAGGGCTCCAGGTTGCCTTTTATTTGTAAGTGGGGCAAAGGTATTTGTGGTTAAACCTTTCCAGTTTTCTGATTCTCC
>VWZE01020481.1:10971-22688 GCA_013396675.1 Eubucco bourcierii
GCCCAGGGAGGTTGTGGCTGCTCCCTCCCTGGAGGTGTTCATGGCCAGGTTGGATGAGGCCTTGAGTGAGCTGTGCTAGTGGGAGGTGTCCCTGCCTATGTCGGGGGGTTGGAACTAGATGATCCTTGAGGTCCCTTCCAACCTTACCATTCTATGATTCAGGCTACCCAATATGATTTCCATAATATGTCCAGGAACTCATGGAATCATGGAACGGCTTAGGCTTAGAGATCATCTAATCAAACGTCCCTGCCATGGACAGGGACACCTCTTAACAGTTTGAGGTCAGACTAACAGGACCATTGTATCCTGGGTCCTCTCTCATGCCCTTCTTGTAAATTGGAAAAACGTTGGTGTCTTGGGTTCAGCTAGGATAGGGTTAAGTGTTTGGTTTCCTTCAGAAGAAGGTGGGACCAGCTGAACCAGCCAAGGGTATTTGACACTATGTTGATATTTTATCTGCTACATAAAAGAAGAGCTAGCAGAGGCAAAGGGGAGGCTTTGAGCTTGTGGCTGTGACTTGGTGATTTATCAGGGTTTTAGTTTGGTTTGATACTTAATTCTGCTTTCTCTTTTGGTTTCTCCTCTCTCACGTTCTACATGCAAAAATGTTGGTGCTGGGGACGTGAATCATAGATGTCATAGACAGCGACACAGCTTATGCTGATTATGAGGGTTAGGAGGACGCTGGGGAGGACACCCTCCTCAATTCAGGACGGAAAGGGGTTTACATTGTGTGTCTCCAACGTGGGAGGCGAAGTGCGAAAAAAAGGTAGAACTGGAATCGTGCGTCCTGGAGACAGCATTGCCATTACCGTGTGGTGCTGAGCTCGCGCGATGGAGACTTGGCTTTCGGGATTTTTCTCTGGCGCTAGACTTTTCTGTCTGCTTTGGTACAGTGAGGGCAGCGAGCAGCAGAATCAGTGGAGCCATTCCCGCTGTCGACGCTAGGTGGCGGTGTTGACCACGGATCGGCAGCTTCCTCTCCCCGCCCCGGCTCTGCAGCACCGGCAGACAAAAACAGACCACAGAGCTGCTGGGGAGGGGCCGAGGGGAACGCAGCCGGACTGCTCGGGGGCTTGAAGAAGACCTTCCAGCTATTCCTGACAAACACAGCTCCTCCTGGGACTCTGCTTGCAAATGCCGGGAAGCGGGGATGAATCTATCTGGCTTTTGTGGAGAGGAATGGCGTGGAACGGGAGACGGAGCGCAGGCAGCCCCAGGCAAGTGATCTTCTTCCTTCTGTGTGTTTGCGTGTGGCAGAGCGGGGCCGAAAGCCTCCGCTATTCTCTGGCGGAGGAGATGGAGAGGGACTCCTTTGTGGGCAATATTGCCCAGGACCTGGGGCTTGCTCCGAGCCAGCTGGCGGCTCGCAAGGCGCGCGTTGTGTCCGAGGGGAGCCAGCAGCTTTTCGGCCTGAACCCGAGCAGCGGAGTGCTGACGGCCAAGGAGTCTCTGGACCGAGAGGAGATCTGTCCGCAGAGCGAGACCTGCACGCTGTTTTTTACGCTTTTCTTGGACAATCCGTTGCAGCTGATCCGAGGGGAAGTGGAGGTTCTTGATGTGAACGACAATTCCCCAGTGTTCACCAAGAAGGAAATGGTTTTAGAGATTCTCGAAACGACACCATCAGGGTATCGTTTCCCTCTAGAAAGCGCACGTGACAAGGACGTTGGCACAAACGGGTTGCAGAATTACAGCCTGGAGTCCAATTCGCATTTCTCACTCGATCTCAAAACAAAGACTGACAGAACAAAATACGCAGAGCTCATCTTAGAACGGCAGTTGGACCGCGAAGAGCAGCCGGAGTTGAACTTATTGCTGACTGCCACCGACGGAGGTTCCCCACCCAGATCTGGCACGGCACAGGTTCGTATTGTCGTGGTGGATGCCAATGACAATATCCCAGTTTTCAGTCAGGAGGTATACAAGGTGCGTTTGGCTGAGGACACCCCGCAGGGGCAGCTGGTGGTCAGAGTTGTGGCCACAGATCCTGACGAGGGGACCAACGGGAAAGTGCGGTACGCTTTAACTGAGATATCGGACGGGATGCAGCAGCTCTTCGATCTGAATCCTGACACGGGGGAGATTAGGGTAGTAGGCAGCCTGGACTTTGAGGAAATGAAAAAATATGAGATGATGGTGAGAGCCACAGACGGGGGTGCTCTGTCTACTCATTGCAAAGTTCTGGTGGAGGTCGTGGATGTGAACGACAACGCCCCAGAAACAGCACTGACCTCACACACTGCCTCCATTCCCGAGGACGCTCCGCCACGCACCGTCGTGGCACTCTTCAGTGTGCGGGACCGGGACACCGGTGACAACGGCAGAATAGAGTGCACCATCGAGGGGGACTTGCCCTTCACNTGAACGACAACGCCCCCGCCTTCAGCCAGGAGGTGTACAGCGTGTGGGTGGCGGAGAACAACAGGCCGATGGTGCGCATCGGCAGCGTGTCGGCCAGGGACGCGGACGCGGGCAGCAACGCGCGCGTGCAGTACGCGGTGGTGCGCGAGGAGGGCGAGGAGCAGGGCGCGCTGTCGGTGAACACGGAGAGCGGCGAGGTGTACGTGTTGCGGTCGCTGGACTACGAGCGTGTGCGCGCCTTGGAGGTGCGGGTGCGCGCCGTGGACGGCGGGTCGCCGGCGCTGAGCGCGCAGGCGGTGGTGCGCGTGGCGGTGCGCGACGAGAACGACAACGCGCCGGTGGTGCTGCACCCGGGCGGCGAGAGCGGCGCGGGCGAGCTGGTGCCGCGCTGGGCGCCGGCGGGCTACCTGGTGGCCAAGGTGGTGGCGGTGGACGCGGACGCGGGGCAGAACGCGTGGCTGTCGTACGAGCTGGCCAAGGCCACGGAGCCGGGGCTCTTCCGCCTCGCGCCGCACAGCGGCGAGCTGCGCACGGCGCGGGCCGTGGCCGAGCGGGACGCGGCCCGACACAGGCTCGTGGTGCTCGTGCGAGACCGCGGGCAGCCGCCGCGCTCGGCCAGCGCCACCCTCGCCATCGCCCTGCTCAACGACTTCTCCGACGCCCGGGGCCGCCTGAGCCACGAGACGCCGCCCGCCGAGCCCGACCAGACGCTCACGCTCTACCTCATCGCCTGCCTGGCCTGCGTCTCCGCGCTCTTCCTGGCCACCGGCCTGGCCGCCCTGCTGATGAAGGTGCGGCGGGACCGGCGCAAACGCGCCGAGCCCTTGCCCACCTTCCCGACGGCTGTCGCCGACAGCGACGCGGGCTCTCTGCCCCGCAGCCTTGTTTACGACGTGTGCTTGGCCACCGGCACCCTGAGCAGTGACTTTCGCTTCCTCGGGCCCTTCTTGCCCTGCTTCCCCGCCGAGATGCCTCCCGGTGTGGCCCCACAGCGGAGGTCGGTGTGTTCGCAAGAGGCATCCAGCGTCGTAGGAGGAGTCGACTGTGCTGCACAGGTGAGAGATCTTAGCGTGTTGAGGCAATCGGGAGCAGGGAGGGAAAGGCATAGAGGCGGTGTTTCACCCTTGGCACAGAGTCTCGACGGTTCGTAATTGATAGAGTGGGGTCAGAGTGTGAAATGTTAGAGAGTGTCTCTGAGTAGAGGGTAGGTACCTTTAGGAGGGTCTTTCTCAGCTCAGCCACAGGCTTTTTAACCCTGCCCTTCTTTATCCACCTGTGTCTCCTGAGTATTCATCTCATCAATTCTTCATTCTCACCACGATGGATTCTTGGTTAAATGTGAGGATATTATCAATAGGATTGTGGATGTATGAGTCACCATAATGGGTCCTGTCCACACGCTGACCATAGATCATAGGGATCCAGAGTAGGAATGACACCACTCCTAGGGATATACACTCCTGGAGTCAGCAGCACTGGGAATGTAATGGTTTATCCTGTACCAACCAGAACCAGCAGGACAGTAATGCAAAGATGTGATACTTCACTGACAGCACACCTGCACTGCTCTTAGGGGATTCTGTGTGGTGCTGCCAAGAGCCATCCAGGAGGAGAGTGACAGCACTGAGCTAAATCTAACAAGTTGCTGGAGGCCATAGAGGTGGGTTTTTCTTCAATGAAATTTCGTTATAACTCTGGTCCTTCTATAAATATTTTTGGTGCCATGGACACCATGCTAGTCCCTTCCTGCCCCAGCCAGGTGATCCTGGACAGTACTGGCAGTTCTCTTTCCAGTATTTAGGAGGAAATTCTTTACTGTATGGGTGGTGAGACACTGGCACAGGTTGCTCAGGGAGGTTGTGGCTGCTCCCTCCCTGGAGGTGTTCAAGGCCAGGCTGGACAAGGCCTTGAGTGACCTGTACTAGTGAGAGGTGTCCCTGCCTATGGCAGGGGGTTGGAACTAGATTATCTTTGAGGTCACTTCCAACCTTACCATGATTCTATGATTCTGTTGCTGTGATCTTGAAGCAAGTTGTGTTTGAGACCTTCATTGTAGTCCAGTTGTTCAAAAGGCATGAGAGAGAGGAGAGATGATAATAAATCAGATGCTGTTCCTCTCTTGGTTACAATAGTTTCCATGGACTGATTTGGAACTTCACAAAGATCCAGCCAATGAATATATATGGGGATGAAGGCCTACAAGCACTAACTTACGGTCCCCCATAACCTGTCTCAGTCCATAATGAAACAGCACTTACTATCTGTCAGGGAGTGGTTTCATTTTGGGCTCTTGCTATATTAAATTACTCTCTCTGACTCATGAATGGTTCACAACAATGCCTTTGTGATGCCCACAGTGGAGGACAGTTTCTGCTTTTAGGTTTCCCCAGTTCAGGTCAGAGACCCAGAGCCTGGTACAGCCTTCTTTTTGGCTCTGGGTGAAGAAGGGTGGTGTCACTGATGGAGTAATGTCAGACATGCCCACTAAGCTTCTTTCTGATGCCTGCTTACCTTCCACACCCTATGACAGCCTGTCTTGTCTCTCCCTTGCAGGGCAGAGCTCCACTTTTTGAAGACACAGGTCCCAAACCTGCTGAAGAAACTTCTGCTGTAAACAGTGGAATGCAGTTAAATGTCAGTTCTGACCAAAACCCTTGGCTCACCCATCAGTGAGGAGAAAGACAAGCTTGTCTGTCCTCACTGACTAACATCCTCACATGGAAAAGAGAACAAAGAGACCAAACACCCACTAAAAACTACCAGAGAGGTAGAAGTCTTTTCTCAGAGAAAGCAAAACCCCCTCTCCTCCTGAGCAGTTCTTTATTCATGTAGGTGTTTTGTAAATGTGACATGGATGGAGGATGAGGACTGTGTTGCATGCTTGGTTACAGCCAGTCTTGATGCATGTTTGTGAGACTGCTCCTGCTTCTACATTTAAAGGAAAATAGTGAAGACTGAAATCAGATCTTCAAGGTAACATATTCTGTGTTTTGTTTTCCTTTCTGTATGGCTCTGGAACAGTGTTTCGATTGTCTGCAGTCTGGTCAATTCCAGGCAAACAGATCTGCAGGATCTGTTGTTTAATAACAGGCAGAAGCTGGTTACATCAGAAACAGCTGGCATTGGCAGACTTGTCTTTGCTCAAGAGTGGGCTTTAAGCAACGTATGCCTTTTGGTTTCATAACATGAGGTTGAAATTAACATTTCAAGCTTTTTGTGTGTAAGACCTTAGCCAATTAAGTGTATTGTTTGAGGGTTTGGAGTGAAATAGACAGAAACGTTTGCAACCAACATAAGGCACTGTTATATAGAGTATAGTTTAGAGCATAATATAGAGTGTGGAGAAACTTTCTGTTTGCCTTTCATCACCTGGTAATGATCTCTAAATTTTGTGATATTTGTTGTCACTTACAAATTCTTAAGTGTCAGATACCTGATGACTGAAAACAATAAACCTGCTTTCATCTACCTTGGGTGAGTGTGCTGTCTCCAGGGTCCCTTGGCATAATCATCATTGAGGAAATATCCATCACAAAAGCAGGATTTGGGGAACAATTCCATTCCTTTGTGAGGACTTTTTTTGGCAAGAAAAATGAGAGCAACCTGGAAGTTGACTGATCTTAGAAGCTTGAGCAAGGTGGAGTGGGCTTCTCTGAGACAAGAGAGGTCTGAGAGATGCTGCCCTCAGCATCTCTATGAAGGCTCCAGGACTGAGGCTGTTAACTGGGGAAACGATATTATTCAATTCCATAAACCTGCCTGAAGATTCCTGCAAGGAACTACACCCATTCCTACAAGGAACAACAACTCCTGCTGCAGTTCATGCACTAGCTCACTCTGGATGCTGAACACCTGTAACCACACAAAGGTTTTTCAGCTTAACAAAGGAAAAGTGTTTTCTTCATGTGCATAAACAGATCAAGAGGTAAATGAGCAGTGAGTTTATCCTTCAGTCTCCTTTTCTCCAAGCTGCACAAGCTCAAATCCTGGCCTGCATCAGCAGTAGTGTGGCCAGCAGGAGCAGGGAGCTCATTCTCCCCCTGCACTCTGCACTGCTTAGGCCACACCTTGAGTCCTGTGTCCAGTTCTGGGCCCCTCCATTGAAGAAGGACATTGAGGTGCTTGAGCGTGTCCAGAGAAGGGCAACGAGGCTGGGGAGAGGCCTGGAGCACAGCCCTATGGAGAGAGGCTGAGGGAGCTGGGATTGGTTAGCCTGGAGAAGAGGAGGCTCAGGGGAGACCTTCTTGCTGTCTCCAGCTACCTGAAGGGTGCTTGTAGCCAGGAGGAGGTTGCTTTCTTCTCTCAGGCAAGCAGCAGCAGAACAAGAGGACACAGTCTGAAGCTGTGCCAGGGGAAGTTTAGGCTGGAGGTGAGGAGAAAGTTGTTGCCTGAGAGAGTCATTGACTGCTGGAATGGGCTGCCCAGGGAGGTGGTGGAGTCAGCGTCCCTGGAGGAGTTCAAGGCAGGTTTGGACGTGGCACTTGGTGCCATGGTCTGGTCTGGAGGGCTGTGGGAATGGGTTGGACTGGATGAGCTTTGAGGTCTCTTCCAACCCTGGTGATGCTCTGATACTGTGAAATCCTTAGCTGCTCCTCATGAGATATTCCTTCCTGCCCTTTCACCATGTTTGCTGCCCTCCTCTGACTTTCAGTACCTTCACATCTTTCTTAAACTGTGGCATCCAGACCCACATACTGTGCTCAAAACCCACATACTGTACTCAAAACCCACATACTGTGCTCAAGGTGAGACCACACCAATATCAAAGTGCAAGATAATCATCTTTTTTAACCACTTGTGTTTGATGTTCACCAGGATGTTGTTTGAATTCTTGCCTGCCAATGTTCACTGCTGTCAAGTCTCAGGCCTGCTGTCAACCAGCAGCCCCAGATCACTCTCTTCAGGGTTGCTCTTCAACCATTCCTCTCCCCATTTAGACTTATGCCCAGATTTACTCTGTCCTAGGTGCAGAATCCAGCATTTGGACTTGGTACATTTCATGCCACTGATGATTCCTCAGTGGTCCAAACTATTGAGATCCCTTTGCAAAACCTCTTTTGCTTTCAGAGAGTCAAGAGCACCTCTCAGTTTGGCATGACCAGCAAAGCTGCTAACAGTACATTCAACTCCTGCATGTGGGTTATATGTATGGAACAGAACTGTCCATAGAAAGAGCCCTGAGGAACACCATCAGAGATTGGTTGCCAGTCAGATGTAGCCCCATTCACTACAACTCTTTAAGATCTCTATTTCAGACAGTCCTTCATCAAGCACACCATGAACCTGCTCATCTCACAGTTGGACATCATGTCCAGAAGGATGCTGGGAGGAATAATATCAGACTATGACTTTCCCTTTCAGTCGTGCCCACTATGATCTTCTCCATAATATTGTCAGGATGTGAGGTCAGGCTAACAAGACTGTAGTTTCCTGGGTCTTCTCTCATGCACTTCTTGTAATTTGGAAGAACATTGGCTGGATTCCAGTCAGCAGGAAGCTCTCCAGACCATCCAGGTCTTTGGTAGACGATGAAGAGAGTCCTCCTCTAACATCTGCTGGCAGTTTCCATAGACTGAGATCAATCCATACATTGGGATGAACTCCATCAGGCCCCATGGACTAGTGAACATTCAGCCAATGCAGCTGATCCTGTACAATTTTAGCATTCACAAATGCAAAGTCACTGTTCCCACACACGTGGTCCTCTGACCCAATGACTCAAGGTCAATCAATATATCTAAAGAGTGAGGGAAATGGACTGAGTGCATCCAGTTCTTCATCTCTGTTAGTCAAGCACCAATCTTCAGGGAGTACCAGGCTGATGTTTTCTTTACACTTGCTCTTGCTAGTGGCTTTAAAAAGACAATGAACAGCAGCTCTGCTCTCTTCCTGCAAAGCCTGCCCTTGTTTCCAGAGATTATACAATTCCTTTTCCTCTTGAGCTCCATAAGTTGATCCCTGTTCAACCAAGCTGAGCTTCTGCCCTGTTTGCTTGACACAGTGCAATTACCTGACAATAGATAGGAACCACATAGAGCTGTGGAAAATATTCTTTGTCCCTGGGTGGATTACAGAGAAAATCCTGCCATCACTTCAAAGGATTTGAGAAAAAGCATTTGATTTTGAGCTGTAGTTCCTGAATTCAGAGGCTTCTTGGTTCCTGTGTGAAGTTGTTTCAGTATGATTTTCTAGGTTGGTATTAGAGGATCTGCATTCTCCTTTTCACCCTTTCTCCTTCTGCTCTGTGAACTAAGCCTTGTCTTACCTCTTCCTGTCCAGAAGCTCTGTCACCCCAGATGTAATAATAGATTGTTTGGTTAAGAAAATGTGACGTGGAACATCGGGAAACCCTCATGCTGTGTTGTGCTGTGGTTCCAAAGTGTAGCCTTGGAAACCAGGATGCCCTTGTGTGTGAAAATGAAATAAAAAGAACACCTGAAGGCCTTGTGTGGAGACAGTGGTCTTTGTAGAGATGTTGTTTCTGGGAAAGCTCCTTGAATGTTCTCAAAAGTGTGGGAGTTTTTTTGATCTGTTATCCCTTGGCTGAGATAAGGGTGATCAGGCACATTCCTGCAGATTGGAGCTATGTATGATAGAGTGTTGAGAGCAGTTTTGGGCAGTGGGGAGCTGTTGGCAGGCTTTTCTGAGTACTGAGCTTAAGGTCCCTTGAGGTCCCTTTATGAGGGCAGTCATGCAAACATATCTGCAATACAGTAAGATGCAACTCTCCCAACAGCTCCAGCTGCAGATGGCAAATGTAAGGATATTATGAGAGAGTTCAAGAAGACACTCACAACAAATTGAAGAATTCAGACTGGATCCTGTTGTTTTTAAAGTCCTTCTCGGGTTACTGGGTGTGGATCCAGCCTTAGCCCTTGACTCTAGAGTTCAGACCCCAGATAATGCCTCAGAGTTGGTTTATTTCAACCTGAACTGGGCCAACACCTCCCATGACAAACCCACCTCACCTGTTTCCCTATGACTTTAAGGCCTAACAGTCTCTTACCTGAGGTGTTCACATCCCTGCTCATGCAACATGCAAGGACTTCTTGTACGACAGCCTTGCCTAGTTCTTCCTCTAGGATGACTGCAGAAATATCTTTGGAGTTTTATCTACTAACATAGATTCATCACCTAGAATTCATCTGTCTTTTGATGACTTAAGATGGAATGTTTGCTTGCTTTCTTTGAAGGTCTTGAATGAGGGGTTTAATCCAGCTTCTATTAGTGTTGTGCAAGACTCCCAGTACTTCTCCATTTCAACTAAGCAAAGGTTCAAGTGAAATCAGTTTCAGTTTGTCCTCAGAGGCCTCCTCTCTCCAGTCTTTCACCCAAAGCACTGTCATTCCCACCGAGCTAAGCAAACCGAGGTTTAATTCATCTTAATTTAAAGTGATCACAGGATTCATTCCAATACTTTCTTTTATTCCAGCACTCTTTGTTCTATCCAGCAGATCTGGCAATATTTTAAATGGAGTTTTGTCCTCCACTTTTTATCTTCTAAGAGTTAGACTGGTTTTGAAGGCTTCTGCAGTGCACTGCTTGTGCATTTCCCGCAGGTCAATGCTGACCCGGCAGAAGCCATCGCAGTCTAAGTTGATTCTCATTGCTCATGATGAGTGACTAATACTGGGGGAGTTTAGCCACTCGCCGTGCACAGACTCTGGTTGGTGCTAGGAAGTTCACTGGTTCACTCTTCCCTCTCACCTCCGTTTGACCACGGTGACTCCTCCTGGGTTGGCTGTTGACTGACTTTGCAGCCAGGCTGTCAAAATCCCAGAATAAGCTTTACCTATTCATGAAACATCTCTTAATCGTTTTGCTTTTTCCAATCAGACCATTTCTGATAATCCAAAATTACGAAGACTGTGTTTTAACATCTTGTAGTTTACACTTGAATGGCTCACTTAATGTCCTATCCATCGGTGTCGTTAGATCTCTGCTCTTTACGGTTCTTAGCGTTATCTCCTCCTTTTTAGAGTAATTACTTCCTTCTTTTTAGAGTAATTACCTCCTCCAGTTGCCTTTGTATGATACAGCAGTTGGCCTGGTTCAGATTTGACCTCTGAGAACAAGGTCCTAGAAACCATTTCCAAGCCTGTGCAGTAACACCAGAGGAGAAAGGTCTCTATGAACGTACAAAAAGGATGCAGCGTTTTGACGTAAGTGTGCAGCTGGAAAAATGTTTCACGGAAGTGTTAAAGTGTGTCACATCTTAATTGAGGTGCTGTATAGGGTCAGCAAGAGGCAGGGGAGGACATGCCTCTCGGTTCAGTACAAAAAACAAAACAAAACAAAACAACAACCAAACAAACAAAACCCCAAAAAACATTTAAATTGGACGGTTTTGGACCGTCGTGGGATACGATTTATTTGAAAAAATATATATATAATTAGGGTATGCTAGAAACAGCGTTGCCATTCTCGTGAAATAGTGAGCTCAGGTGATGTGGCACACCTTCCTTTAGAGATATCTTCCAAAAGGCCCCAAACTTTGGCTCCGATTTTTCACGGAAAGAGCAGCTGGAAAAAACAAAGCCGAAGAGAGCAGCATCAGCCCGAAGCAGAGAAGCTATTCCCAATATCGACGCTAGGTGGCGGTGTTGACCACGGACCGGCAGCTTCCTCTCCCCGCCCAGGCTCTGCAGCACCGGCAGACAAAAACAGACCAGAAAGAGCTGCTCGGCAAGGGTGGTGGGGCACGCAGCCGGGCTGCGGGGAACTTGCAGAAGCCCTTTTCTGCTATCCCTGACAAACGCTGCTCGGAGTGGGACCCTGCTCGCAAATGCCGGCAAGCCGGGAGGACGCTGTCCGGCTTTTGTGGAGAGGAATGGCGTGGAACGGGAGACGGAGCGCAGGCAGCCCCAGGCAAGTGATCTTCTTCCTTCTGTGCGTTTGCGTGTGGCAGAGCGGGGCCGAAAGCCTCCGCTATTCTCTGGCGGAGGAGATGGAGAGGGACTCCTTTGTGGGCAATATTGCCCAGGACCTGGGGCTTGCTCCGAGCCAGCTGGCGGCTCGCAAGGCGCGCGTTGTGTCCGAGGGGAGCCAGCAGCTTTTCGGCCTGAACCCGAGCAGCGGAGTGCTGACGGCCAAGGAGTCTCTGGACCGAGAGGAGATCTGTCCGCAGAGAGAGACCTGCACGCTGTACTTTAAGGTGTTCTTTGACAATCCGTTGCAGCTGATCCGAGGGGAAGTGGAGGTTCTTGATGTGAACGACAACTCGGCAGTGTTCCCGAAGAAGGAGATTATTTTAGAGATTCCAGAAACAACATTTCCAGGATCCCGTTTCCCTCTGGACACTGCCCAGGACGCTGACGTGGGCAGCAACGGTTTGCAGAATTACAGCCTGG
>VWZE01020484.1:34759-51508 GCA_013396675.1 Eubucco bourcierii
CCGCAGACGTGTCACCCCAGCTGCGGCCCGAGCCGCAGGCCCAGCCGCGGGCATAGCGGGCCGTGGAAACGCCCCGAAGGCAGATCTGAGGCTCGATGGCTCAGGACAGCCAAGTGAGTGCCGTAACAGACAGTTAGTCGCAGAGGCAGAGCGGCGCTCTCTCGGCCTGCTCTCCCTAGGCGGGAAACTGCGAGAGCAGAGCTACCCGCGGCCGCGTGCTGTTGCCAGAGGGGTCGACACAGCCGCGGGCACAGCCGCTGGCACTGCGGGCGAGGAAACGCCCCGAAGGCAGATCTGAGGCTCGGTCGCCCAGGACAGCAGAGTGAGTACCGTCACAGCCAGTCACTCGCGGCGGCAGGTGGGTGGTTTGCCCAACCAGGCTGTAACCAGGGAGCTGAACGGAGCGGCCTGCCCCCGGACGCCCTCCGCTTGCTATGCCGAGGGAGGCGGCTGCAGGCGTGGGCCGAGCCGTGGACACCTCGGGCGGTTTGAAGGTGCCAGGAGCAAGGCCAGTCAAATGTGAGTCGTCCAGGTGTGTCCCGGCAGCATGCGTGGTCGCTTTTCTGTACAGATTGGGCCGTGGTGAGAACCCAGTCAAATGCTGTTAGGAGAGCTGTGGGCAGCCAGGTGGAGGCCTAACGCACACATGTAGGTATCTAGAGTCCTGGCTGCAGAGGCTGCCGGAGCCTGGCATTTGCAGTCCAGGGTGCTGGGGACACCCCCTGTGATAGATGCCCAGACAAGAACTGTGTGCTGGGCTGCAGCAAGTATTTGTGTTTATCTTCTTCGTGTAGCGTTACAGTTTTCAAGGCACAGATCTTTCTTTTAATAACCCGTCAGGTAGCAGCTTGTCTCCCTGGGCATATGAGAGGAGGCACCAAGTGATTCAGTGCTCATGTTTGGATAAAAAACAACACTTTGGGGTTTTACACGGTTATGGTCAGGTAATTTATTGGTGCTCTGTCTTAGGAGAATGGGACTTACTCAACCATGCTGTCTGCTTCCCTGTTCCTGGTGGCTGCCTCTCAGAGCTGAAGTATGCTCATATTCATCGGGTGTCACAGGATCACAGAATTGTTTTGGTTGGAAAAGACCTCCCAGATCAAGTCCAACCTTCAGTGTAAGATCACCATGGCCATTAAACCGTATCCAAAAGTGCCATGTCCAGAAGTTTCTTGGACCTCCCTGGGCAGCCTGTTCCAGTGCCTGAAATGTCCTCCAAGGGCAGGAAATCTGAAATGCTCCATTCTTCCCCACGCTGTGTCCTCATCTGTGCACGTGTTCGTGTGGCTGGTTGAGCTCTTGATGATGTAGATGACTTTTTAAAAACAAAACCCAAATGGTTATTGTGTTGAGAGAGCTTATTGAGGTCTGAGAAGTCGCTAAACGCTTTGATTTGTTGTGATTTTTTTGGGTCCAGAGAAGAGCAGTGAAGAGCAGTGAAGTTGGTGAAGGGTCTAGAGAACAAGGTCTTGTGGGGGATCTGAGGTTGCTGAGCCTGGAGAAAAGGAGGGGCTTCAAAGCTGTGTAGATGTGGAGATGATGGTGGTGACATGGCAGTACTAAGAGTTAACTTTTAGAATCGATCTTAAAGGTCTCCTTTCTGTGGAGTAAATATCTCCAGGGATGGGGCCTCCATTACCTCCCTGAACAACCTGTTCTAGGGTTCTACCACTCTCAGAGTGAAGAGCTTCTTCCTAATCTTTCTAAGGGGGAGAATCACCTCCCATGGCCAGCTTTACTCTGCTCTCATCAGACACCATCTGGAGTACTGTGTGCAGTTCTGGAGCCCCCAGCACAGGAAGGACATGGAAGTGTTGGAGCCAGTCCAGAGGAGGCCATGAAGATGCTCAGAGGGCTGCAGCAGCTCTGCTATATGGACAGGCTGAGAGAGTTTGGGCTCTGCAGCCTGGAGAAGAGAAGGCTTCCAGGAGACCTTAGAGTAGCCTTCCAGTATCTGAAGGGGTCTACAGGAAGGCTGGGAAGGGACTATTGACAAGGTCTTGCAATGCCAGGACAAGGGGCAATGGGTTTGAAGTGGCAGAGGGGAGATTGAAACTGGATGTTAGGAAAAGTTCCTTACAATGAGGGTGGTGAGACACTGGTACAGGTTGCCCAGGGAGGTTGTGGCTGCTCCTTCCCTGGAGGTGTTCAAGGCCAGGTTGGAGCGGGCCTTGAGTGACCTGTTCTAGTGGGAGCTGTCCCTGTCTATGGCAGGGGGTTGGAAGTAGATGATCTTTGAGTTCCCTTCCAACCTTCCCATTCTATGATTCTATGAATGTCCAGACTAAATCTCCTTTATCCCGGGGAATTGCTTTCATTCTGTGTGAATGGAATAAAAATGTTCAGGATGACATCATGCTGTTCCAGCAAATGGCAGTGGCCAAGGCTAAACTAGTTCAACACACTGGCTTTTGCTAGAGCATGAATTGAAGCTCCTCACTAGAGCAGCTGTGAGTTGTGGAGTTCTCAGCTGTACATATTTGAAGTAAGTATGTTCTGAGAAGTTGTGGGTTTTTTTGTTTGTTTCTTTGTTTTTCTTCATCTGGAGTGTGAGGGAAAATTTGGTGAAGTTGAAGACTATTTTAAGGTACATTGTTTCTCATGGTGGAGTCCAGGGCTGTGAAACTCCAGAGACTGAACATCTAAATTATCACCATATTACATAAGACCTAAATAAAGAACATAATCAAGACTTCTCAGGAAAACAGGATCTTAGAATGCATTGGTTGAAAGAGACCTCTAGTCCAACCCCCTGCAGTCAGCAGGGACACCCCCAGCTGGATCAGGCTGCTCAGAGCTCCATCAAGGCTGACCGTGAATGCCTCCAGGGATAAGGCCTCCACCACATCACTGAGCAACCTGTTCTAGTGCTCCACCACCCTCAGATTACAGAACTTCTTCCTAATGTCCATCTTAAATCTACCCTGCTCTAGTTTCAAACCCTTGCCTCTTGTGCTAATAGTTCAGATCATCAAAGCTACCTGGAGTTTCCACTCTTGGGTGTCTTGAACACAGCATGGTTATCTTCTATGTGCCTTGCTCCCAGTAGGACATCTGTCATCCTCACAGGAAAACCAGTTCTTCTTCCTTCCAGGAAGAACAGCTTACAGCTCTTTCTTGCTTTTTGGATTTGAAGTAGTTGTGCAGAAGCACAGGTTTCCTTCTCCAGGACAGCAAAGCTTTGATTTCCTTCACCATGCTTGTATTGGTAGGGCATGTCTTTGACCTTGGGAGAGAGGAATCCATGGAAGTGCTGCAGGTAGAATTGCAAGCCAGAATGGGTCAACACTCTTACCACTTCAAAGTCGTCATGAAGTCTGGTATCTCAGACCTCACCCAAATATCATTCAAAGATGATGTTTAATACTTGTTAATACTACTTTGTCCCCTTACCTCAACTCCTTGTTTTGAGAAGGACACTGAGGTAGTGGAGGATGTCCAAAGACCAGTGATGCTGGTGAAAGGTTTGGAGAACAGGTCTTGTGGAGCTTCTGAGGGAAGTGCAGTTAGTCAGCCTGGAGACTTTCAAGGAGGCTGCAGGCTCCATGGAGGTGTTCAAGGCCAGGTTGCAGGAGGCCTTGAGTGACCTGTACTAGTGGGAGGTGTCCCTGCCTATGGCAGGGGGTTGGAACTGGATGATCCTTGAGGTCCCTTCCAACCTTACCATTCTATGATTCTATGATGGGAGACCTTCTGGCTCTCTACAACTGCCTGAAAAGACTATGGAGCCGGGTGAAGGTTTGTCTCTTTTCCCAGGCAATAAGTGATAGGACAAGAGGAAATGGCTTAGGTTAGACATGAGGAACAATTTATTCACTGAAGGGGTTGTTGAGGCCATGCCCAGGGCAGTGGTGGACTGCCCATCCCTGAAGGGGTTTCAAAGCCATGGAGATGTGGTGCTGAGGGGCATGGTTTAGTGTTGCCCTGGCAGTGGTGGGCTCGTGGGTGGACTTAGTGATCTTAAAGGTCTTTCCCAACAAGAATGATTCTGTGATCCTGCTTTGTGATTGAAGCAGGTAGGGAGGATATTTGGGCAGCCATGGCTGATGTGTTCTCTCTCTCAGTGCTCTGTTGAAAGGCTGAACAGCTTTGAATTGCTTTTCATGGTGGATGCTCATCTGTATTTACAGGACACATCATACCTCTACAGGGGGATCTCCTCCATGCTGATGTCCAGAGGTAGAGCTGAAAATTTAGCTTAACTAATCATAGGCAGGAGAATGGCCTCCATAGGTCAGACTATGTCTAAAGCCTTCCCACCGCAGGAACTTGTGGTAGATGAGCGTAGATAGCAGAATGTCTGTTTTGACCATGTTTTTTTTCCCCCAGTGTGCCCTTCTGGCTTGGGAAATCCTTCAGAAATGGCTCAAAATGGCTTAAAATGGGTGTTCCACATAATCTGTCCATTAAAAAGTCCTTAAATGAGCCTTTCCTTCCATTCTTTGCACTGCTTTTGAAATGGTTTCTATTTTGGGTCTTCAAAATGTTCTCAGTGAGAGATACACAATTTCTTTGCATGGTGTGAAGCAGAGTGACTCTGTCAGAAGATTTTCGTGGTGTTCTCTGCACATTTCTATTCTGGCTTTGAAGAATCTAAGAGGTTCTTTCTCAATTATATTATGGTTTTATCAGGGATGGAGGAAGACTCCACACTGCTCACAGGTTTCTTGTCTACATGCCTGACCCACCTCCTGAACAAAAGTTCTGAACTTGTTGATGTTCTTTGTGAAATGCTTTGGAGCCTGGGCAGGAAAAAAAAATGAGTGTGAGGAATTTATTGAAGGGCTAACAATCTTTTATTCTGCTTTTTTTTCTTTTTCTCCCCTCTTCTCAAGACCCTGTCAGCTCCATTTGAAAGGTTCAGGATGGTGGCACAGATATCATCTGAGCTTTCGGTTGCTTTTAAAGTGAATTTATGGTTCTTGTGATAGTATAGAAGAGCTTGACAATGACTCTTATGGCTTTGAAAAGCAATAATTTTGGATTTACTTCTAAGAGAGCTCTTGATGTACTGGCCCTTCCCATGGGTTGAATACTGTCCACTAAGTGCAGGGTGTCACAGGTCCCAGAACACATCAGCTCAGATTTAATGGAGTTGGTGAAAGCTTGGGTCAGAGGGCAAACCTGGAAATCAAAATTGTTGGAGTAGCAAAGTATAAAATCCAGAGGAGACTGCAGTAGTAGGGACAACAGAGACCCTGCTCTGGCAGAATCCTCCTTGGGGGTTAATGAAGCTTAGAAAGGACAATGCAGGTGAGGAAAGGAGGTGAAGCCTCTGAAATAGCAACAGCATCTAAGTCAAGTGAGCCAGAGAGCTGATGGCTGTGGTGAATGTAATTGAGGTGCTGGAGCACGTCCAAAGATGTGTCAACACCAGCAACCCTACAAGGTCATCATGAAGTCTAGACTCTCAGACCTGGATCTGTTGGAGAACCTGGATCTCACCCAAAGATGACATCTGGACTTGTTAATGCTAATTTGTCCCCTTACCTGGGTTCACTTTTGGGCTTCACATTCCAAGAAGGACACTGTGGTGCTGGAGGATGTCCAAAGAGCAATGATGCTGGTGAAGGGTCTGACAAACAGATCTTGTGAGGAGCAGGTGAGGGAACTGAGGTTGTTTAGTCTGAAGAAAAGGAGGCTGTGAGGAGACTTTCTGGCTCTGCACAACTCCCTGAAAGGAGGTTGAAGCCAGGTGGGGGTTGGTCTCATCTGGCAAGCAACAAGTCATAGGACAAGAGGAAATAGCCTTGAATCGCACCAAGAAAGGCTTAGGTTGGACATGAGGAACAATTTATTCATTGGGAGGGTTGTCAAGGCCATGCCCAGGCAGTGGTGGGCTGCCTATTCCTGGAGGGGTTTCAAAGCTATGGAGATGTGGTGCTGAGGGACATGGTTTAGTGGTGACCTGGCAGTGCTGGGTTAATGGGTGGATTTATCTTAAGGGTGTTTTCCAGCCAAAACAATCCTATGATTTGAAATGCAGGTCCACAACACAAGTGGGGTGTAAAACTAAACTTCTGTAATGAATATCCCTCCATGTTGCTTAACTCAAATGGAGTTAAGGGCATGTTTGTGATCTGGAAAGTGGTGTGTCAGAAGCCTGACCCAAATACTCAAACACTGCTAAGACCTTATAGTAGCTTTTCTATATTTGAAGGGGGCCTACAGGAAGGCTGGGGAGGGACTATTGACAAGGTCTTGCAATGCCAGGACAAGGGGCAGTGGGTTTGAACTGGCAGAGGGGAGATTTAGACTGGATGTTAGGAGGAAGTTGTTTGCAGTGAGGGTGGTGAGGCACTGGCACAGGTTGCCCAGGGAGGTTGTGGCTGCTCCCTCCCTGGAGGTGTTCAAGGCCAGGTTGGATGAGGCCTTGAGTGAGCTGTACTAGTGGGAGGTGCCCCTACCTATGGCAGGGAGTTTGAACTGGATGATCTTTGAGGTCCCTTCCAACCTTACCATTCTGTGATTCTATGATTCTATACTATGGTTATACTCTCTGGGCTCGGTGTGGTCCCAAACCTTTGAACACCATTGTGGTTGAACTCTCTGGTCTCAGCATGGTCCTGAATCCTCAAATACAAGTGTGGCTGGGCTTTCCAGGCTCAGTGTGGTCTTTAACCTCCAGACCAGCTGTGTCACCTCAGAGCAGAGAGCAGAAGAACACAGTTTTAAGGTAATCCATGCTTTTCCCTCCTCCTTTTCAGCATGGAAATCATCATGTAATAAGAGAGCACTCTGGCAGCTTTTCATGCATGGTTCCTCTCTACCTCTAGCACTGAAGAGCAATTAATCGACGTGAAAAGTGATTATGACATGGAGAGACCAGTGACAGAACTTATGTTTTCCCACCCACCAGCTTCCATGGTGTTCCAAAACTTCTTTTCTCCTGAAGACCTCAGTGGCAACTTGGATGCCATTTTCCAGCATCCTGTCTTCACTTGTTGATTAATTTGGGGAACTTTGAGCAGGGCAGTCACTTATCTTCTGGCATATGGAAGAAATGGAGACATTTTGATGATCATGAAAGGGAGTGAGTTATTTTCTTGAAATAGAAGTGTTGACATCTGCTTTGGGAAATAACAAATGTTCAGCCAAATCAACTCATTAACTACCCCTTGAGTACTATGGCAAACTGTAATTGGGCAACTTGCCTGACGTCGTGATTTACATGAGAGGATCACTGATGATTGTGCAGTTGTCACTCTTAGATGAATGTCACAATGATGAATGATCTTCAAAAGATGCCCAGTGGTTTGTTTCTGAGAGGTCTTATCACAGCAGCCACAAGCTGATGATGTGTCAAAAATAAAAAATCAAGTAGATTTATGGTATGGAGATGGTAGTAGTTTCTCCAGCACTGAAATGGAGTGGTCATATTGGTAATGCTTGTATCACAGAATCCTAGCATGGTGGAGGTTGGAAGGGACCTCTGGTGATCATCCAATCCAATGTCTCTACTAATGCAGCTTGCCCAGGATGACAGTGTCCAGGTGGCTTTGGAATCTCTTTAGAGGAGGAGACTCCACAGCCTCGCTGAGCAGCCTGCTCCAGCGCTCTCACAACAAAGAAGTTTCTCCTCATCTACAGATGGAACCTTGTGGGTTCCAGTTTGTTTCTGTTAATCCCTCATCCTGTCACTGGGCACCACTGACAAAAGCCTGGCCCCATCCTCTTGCTCCCCACAGGTCCTTTGTTCTTGCTGAGCATTGAGAAGATCCCCTCTGAGGCTGCTCTTTTCTAGGCTCAGCAGCCCCAGGTCTCAGCCTTTCCTCCTCACAGATATGCTCCAGGCTCCTCATCATCTTTGTAGCCTCTGCTGGATGCTCTCCAACAGTTCCTTGTCTCTGTTGAACTGAGGAGCTGAGAACTGGACCCACTGACCCCGACTGTGGCCTATATCTAGAGCAAAGCAGAGGGGGAGAAGAACTTCCTTCAACTTTCTGCTCACTTTTCTTAATGTACCAAATGCTGATGGCTTCCTTATGATGAATGGACATACTTAAGGTACCAGTTGATATTGAGGACCCATCAGTTCTAACAATACCTACCTAAAACCAGTCTTTTGTGTATATACACATACACATATGTACAACAAATCCATACTTAATGTACCTAAAGGTGTGAAACCAAACCAGGTAGCAGAAGGCTCAGGAATCTTAGATGTCTGGAACTGGTCATCAGGGCAGAGTTCAGCTCTCATTTTGTTTAATTGGCCATGAATAATTGATTCAGATGAGAACAGTTGTTGAATATGACTGCAGCTGAGAAATGGGCAAAGAAAGTGGAGAACTGCAGGAGATCCTTTAGTTTGTGTCTTATTAAAACATTTTTGTTTGAATATTTATTTTTTTTTTTATATTTAATGAAGAGATTAAAGCTGAGCACAGCCACATAAATATTTTTAGGTTTCATTAAGAGGATCCAAAATGTTGATGTTTTGACATCAAAAAACTCCTGAGTTTAAACAAACATCAATTTTGGCACAGCTCAAATCCTTTTTTTCCCCCTCCATTTGGAAAGTGAACCTAAAAAAACCTCAAAATCAATATTTACCCATTTTCCCCAGTATTTGAACTGGCTTTAAAAGATGAAATAATTTTTATGCCATAGTGAAAGAGCTAGGAGCTCATCGTGTGTGCTCAGCACACCCATCTCCTCCTGCAGAACTACACACTTGTTTCAGTGGTACCAAGCAACAGGACATTTTGATGTTGGGGCTAAAGGGTCTCCTGAGCTGGATCATGGTCCTGCTCTGGCAAGGGGGTTGGGCTGGATGATCCCTTTGGGTCCCTTCCAACCCCTCACATCCTGTGAGCCTGTGAGCCTCCTCTCCGCCCTTATGAAGCAACAGCTGGAGGACTGTGTCCAGTTCTGGGCTCCCCAGTTCAAGAGAGACAAGGAACTACTGGAGAAAGTCCAATGGATGCTACAAAGATGCAGAGAGGTCTGGTGGATCTCTGTAAGAAGGAAAGGCTGAGAGACCTGGAACTGTTGAGCCTGCAGGAGAGCAGACTGCAAGAGCTAAAGGGTAAGGGGGCAAGAGAGTGGGGCTAAACTCTTCATAGAATCGTAGAATCATAGAATGGTAAGGTTGGAAGGGACCTCAAGGATCATCCAGTTCCAACCCCCTACCATAGGCAGGGACACCTCCCACTAGTACAGGTTACTCAAGACCTCAGGTTACTCAAGACTCTTCTCAGTGGTTGCCTGAAACAGGACAAGGGGCAACTGGAACCTAGGAGATTCTGTCTGAAGATGAGGAGAAACTTCTTTGTTGTGAAGGTGTTGGAGCCCTGGAGCAGGCTGGTCAGAGAGGTTGTGGAGTGTCCTCTGGAGAGATTCCAAAGCCAGATGGACATTGGGATCCTGGGAAGCTGCTTTGGGTGTCGCTGCTTTGGGTGTCCCTGCTTTGGCAGGAAGGTTTGACTCAATTTCCAGAGGTTCCTTCCAACCTCCACTATGCTGAAATTCTTATACCTAGGACTTAAAACCAGGCTTTTGTTGTTGTTGTCCTTTAGGAAAAATAATAATATTTTCTGAATGTTTTATGTATTTATTTTTCACTCTGTCTGACTTGTGACAACATCAACCAACTCCAGCCTGTCATTCAGCTTTCTGGATAATGAAGATAGAAACATCCACTTGCCATGTTGCATCTCATCATCTGTTTCTCAATGACTTATGAGACCTTTGCCAACACTGCTTGGCCCTTACACATCACAACTGAACCCAACTATCTCTGGTGTGAGCCAAGAGTCACAGATGCTGGCTGGAGTCCTGCAAGTGATGAATCCAAACTTAACATTTCAAGTGGACCTGATGGACCCTTGGCCTTGCTTAGAAATATGCTCTTGTGTCCATACCAAGAGAAGAAAAGTTTTGCTGTTTCATTTTTGATCAGATGAGAGGAAATGGCCTGGAGTTGTGCCAGGGGAGGGTTATGTTGGACACGAAGAAAAATTTCTTTCCTGTGAGAGTGGTCAGGCATTGGAACAGGCTGCCCAGGGAGGTGGTGGAGTCACCATCATGGAGATGTTCAAGACGTGTGTGGACGTAACCTTTTGAGGGAGAAGATTTTGCATGCCTGGAAGAAATAAAGCTAAAATGATTATTACATTTTAAAGTAACTTGGTGACTTGGTTCTGTGCTGTGGGTAGGGGAGATGGTGTGAAATAGGCTTGGGCTGTTCCAGCCCTGCCAAATCATGAAGTAGGAAGTACTTTAATCATGAATAATTAAGGTTGAAGCTGCTGAGGTCAGAACTGAGGAACAGAAATGTTTTTTTTTTTAAAGCAATGTGATGAGATGGGGCATGGTGGGGTTGGCAGTTCTCTTCCATGCAGCCAAAGTCCTGGTTTATTTTCTAGTTGCATCTCTGAGTTGTGTGATAGTGTGGCCAGCAGGGCAAGGGAGGAGATTCTGTCCTTCTGCTCTGCCGAGACTGCACCTGCAGTGCTGGGGCCAGCTCTGGAGTCCTCAGCACAGCAGAGATGGGGACCTGTTGGAGTGGGGCCAGAGGAGGCCACAGCAATGATGGGAAGGCTGGAAGACCTCTGCTGTGAGGCCAGGATGAGAGAGTAGAGATTGTTCAGCCTGGAGAAGAGAAGGCTTCAGGGAGACCTTCTGGTGGCCTTTCAGTGCTTGAAAGCAATGAGAAAGCTGGGGACAGACTTTTGAGCAGGACCTGCTGTGACACGGGGACGATGATTTGAACTGAAAGAGGGAGGCTCAGACTGGAGAAAAGGGAGAAATATTTTACCCTGAGGGTGGTGAGACCCTGTCCCAGGTTGCCCAGAGAACTGGTAGATGACCTGTCCCTGGAACCATTTCCAGGTCAGGTTGTCTGGGGCTTCAGGCAGCCTGCTCTAGGTTTAGATGTCCAAGCTAACTGCAGGGAGATTTGACTTGACCTTTAAAGATCTCTTCCAACCCAAACCATTCTATATATGTGCACATATGAACCTGTCTACTCCCAGCATTTGAAGCCTCCTGCAGTTCCAACCAGCTGCAGAGCTGAAGAGTCAGAAACTGGGAAAGTGGGTTCAAGCAGCCTGCATCAGGTCTTCCAACTTCATTGCTGTTCTCTTTAATTGTGTAAGAACTAATTGCTTGATCAAGGTTCACATTTATCCTGACAGGGTGGGATTACTGTTTGAATATATTCTTCTCCTTGTGCCATGGTCTAGGTCCATCATTATTAGCCTACAAATTTCATTGTGGTAGCATTGGAGTGGTTGTTGGGTGGATTCCAGCCACAGGTGTCCTTCACTACCTAGACACAACACAGCATGACAGTGCTGCTGAGAATAGTTGGACATCTTGTCACCATAGGATCCTGGGACTCATTAATGACTTGTGGAGGAGAAAAACAACTCAGCAGCCTCCCAAGAGTTGCATCTGCACATCTGGTTCTGCTTAACTTTCCCATGTGTCTTTCCTTGTGTCTCGTTTTCTGATTTTGGAGGTGTGACAACCATCAAACCATCCATCAGCAGGCAGCACTGCTGGGTGATAATGTGATTCCCCAGAACAACAAAGAAATAAAAACTAATACCAGGTAAACAGCTGCTGATTTAGGACTTCTGATCGTTCATCAGAGCTGCAGAAGCAGCTGGGTATAATCTAATTGGATTAATGTTGGCACTAGGGTGTGAGATCCTCCCGGGGAGCTGGCGGGGAGCTGACAGGTGCAGGCAATGCAGGACACCACTCCAGCATCATCCATTATGGTGATGGGATGGATGCTGGTGTGCTTCTGCATGTCCCCATGTGGGGATCAGCCAGATATTTTTGGGTCATGTGGGGTTGGTTTAGACTCTTCTGGCTGGAGCTGTTGAGTTGGACTCTTCTGGGTGCTGATGAATAGTTCTAAGCCCCTATCAAGAAGTTGGTTTAGGCTTTTATGATTATTTGCTGGACAGAGGGCCACCAAGATGATCAGAGGGCTGGAGCAGCTCTGCTATGAAGACAGGCTACAAGAGTTGGGGCTTTTCAGCCTGCAGAAGAGAAGGTTTCCAGGAGACCTTGGAGTGGCCTTCCAGTATCTGAAGGGGACCTACAGGAAGGCTGGGGAGGGACTATTGACAAGGTCTTGCGATGCCAGGGCAAGGGGCAGTGGGTTTGAAGTGGCAGAGGGGAGATTGAAAGTGGATGTTAGGAGGAAGTTGTTTGTAGTGAGGGTGGTGAGACACTGGCACAGGTTGCCCAGGGAGGTTGTGGCTGCTCCCTTCCTGGAGGTGTTCAAGGCCAGGTTGGATGAGGCCTTGAGTGAGCTGTGCCAGTGGGAGGTGTCCCTACCTATGGCAGGGGGTTGGAACTGGATGATCCTTGAGGTCCCTTCCAACCTTACCATTCTATGATTCATGCTGGCACACTGCTAGTCCTGGGTTGACCCTCAGTACAGATCAAAACAGCCTTTAGGATACCATTCTATGATTCAGGTTGTTTACTATTCAGTGCCTAAGCAAAGGTGAGAGCCCTTGTT
The DNA here is from genome assembly GCA_013396675.1 of Eubucco bourcierii. Classification (NCBI taxonomy): domain Eukaryota; kingdom Metazoa; phylum Chordata; class Aves; order Piciformes; family Ramphastidae; genus Eubucco; species Eubucco bourcierii. Next base: position 47,250 of record VWZE01020484.1, read on the forward strand.
TTTAAAGATAGCATTATTGTTCTTCACTGTGATAGGTTCATGTGTGAGAAACAAACTCCCAATATAACAAAGCAGACCACAGATACACAGAGCAAAAGACTTAGAATTTTGGAGCTCAAAGATCTTCTGTCTAAGCTAGAAGCACTCTGGATGCAGACAGGTTCTGATCATTGCAATCTGAACAAGTGACCTTTCAGTATCTTAAGGGGGCTACAAGAAAGCTGGGGGGGGACTTTTTAGGCTCTCAGGGAGTGATAGGACAGATGGGAATGGAACCAAGCTGGAAATGGGGAGATTCAGCCTGGATATTAGGAAGAAGTTGTTCAGCATGAGGGTGGTGAGAGCCTGGAATGGCTTGCCCAGGAAGGTGGTGAAAGCCTCATCCCTGGAGGGGCTTAAGGCCAGGCTGGATGAGGCTGTGGCCAGCCTGATGTAGTGTGAGGTGTCCATGCCCATGGCAGGGGAGTTGGAACTGAATGATCCTTGTGGTCCCTTCCAACCCTGGCTGATTCTATGATTCTGTAGTTTTATAAATGCAGTAATGGGTCAGATCTATTATTCTAGGTGATACTGGTTTAGGGTTTGAATGAGTGGAGGCTTCCAGGTTCTCTTAATTTATTCTTCTGCAGGAAATCTCATCTGATCTGTGCCTATGGAAAGGTACAACTTGAAATTTGGGGTCATCAGGAACATTGTGGCCAGCAGGTTGAGAAAGTGTTCCTTCCCCTCTACTCTCCCCTGCTGTGGCCACGTCTGGAGTCCTGGGTCCAGATCTTGGCTCCCCTGTTTGAGAGAGACAGTGAACTACTGGACAGAGTCCACTGGAGGCTATAAAGATGCTGAGGGCCCTGAGGCATCTCTGTGAGAAGGAAAGACTGAGAGATCTGAGGCTGCTGAGCCTAGAGCAGCCCCAGGGGGGATGTTGTCAATGTTCTCAAGAGCTAAAGGACCTGTGGGGAGCAAGAGGATGGGGATAGGTTCTTGTCAGTGGTGCCCAGTGACAGGACAAGGCGCAGGGGGCACAAACTGGAACCCACAAGGTTCTGTCTGAACAGGAGGATAAATTTGTTTGATATGGGGGTGCTGCAGCCCTGGACCAGGCTTCCCAGAGAGCTTGTGGAGGCTCCTTCTTTGTGGAGATTCCAAGGCCACCTGGACAGTGTGATTCTGGGCAAGCTCAATGGGTGCCTCTGCTTCATCAGGGAGTTTGGACCATGGGCTTTACTTTGGCCCCAAGAGCACATCACTGGCTCAAAGTGGGGTTAGGAGAGAGGCTGGATAAGAATTACTCCCATGGCTGCATGTCAGTTCACTCATCTATATTTTAAGTGATAATTGGAAATTAAAATTGGACCCTTTAAATTGCTCTAAGCTGATTTAGATGCATCTGTATGCCTGTCCCTTCCCCAACCTTCACCAAGCATCCAATGAGAGAAACAGTGAGCAAATGGAGGTGCAAACATGACCTGCATCCTCAAACCCTCTATCTGCAAACTCACCACCTAATTTATTCCTATATTTGCATACACTTCAACCTATACTATCAAAGCTTCAAGATGTTCTACAAGAGCCTCCGTAGCACTCGTTTATCTCTCGCCTGTTCAATACGGATTTGCATAGCTGAGTGCCCTGATTTCCATTGCAAATGGCAGCTGCAGAAGCCAACCCTGAGCTCTGTCACACCATGAGAGGGACATCTCAAAGGCATTGCTTTCATCATGTTCCCTCTATATCCTCTGCCCACCATCCTTGAGAGCCTTCTGGATGTTCTCTGCTTTCCAGCCCTATGCTGTGCTACTCTCTATTGCTTTTCCACAGGGAAGTTGTTGAAAAGTGAAGGTTACCCTCCTGAGACTTGTTCTCCTGAAATTTATGGAGTAGCAAAGCTGATTTTGACATGATCCATAACTCTCTGGCACGGGAAGGATGGATCAGCTCCAGTGTAAACCAAGGCTCCTTTAGTCAAATCAGCCATCTGCCCATGATGAATTCTTGCACTCGTGTGGCACGTTCCTGTGCAGTGGCTGAGCTCTGCCTGGCTCAAAGATGTCTGTCAGGAGGACATCTTCCTCACAATCACATTTTCTCCATACTTTGGTAATATCTTACGTTGTGACCATACAGAGTCAGAGTGGTGGAAGTTGGAAGGAACATCTGGAGATCATTCAGTCCAACTTCCCTCACCCACAGCGTGTTGACCAGGATCACAATGTTCAGGTGGGTTTGGAATCTGCCCAGAGAAGGAGACTCTGGACAGCCTGCTCCAGGGCTCCAGCACTCTCACACCAAAGAATTCCCTGGTTATGATCACATGGGATCTTCTGGATTCCAGTTTGTGCTCAATGTCCCTTGTCCTATTGCTTGTCACCAGTGCCTACTTTCTTCTTTGTTGTGGTCGTGGTGCTCTGGGCACAGTCTCTGCCTCCAACAACTCACCATTTTCTGGGTGAGGACAATCAGGAAAACCCACTTTTTTCTCCATGGTGGGGTGGCTTTAGGGATGCTGATGGAGCACTGAAGCTTGCTTATGAAGCAGGCAGACATGCTGCTGTTGGGGAACATTTGCTTTCTTGAGGATGCTGAGCTCTCTGGTGGAGTGTGGAGTGCTTGTGGGTGGCTGCCTGTGTTTCATCTGCTGGTGCAGAACTGCCTCCTCCACTGCTGGCAGCAAGGCTGAAGAACTGAATCCAACATGTCTGCAGCTCCTAAGCTGGCTGGTGGCATCTTCTCAGCCATGGCAGCACTGCAGCCCTCTGTGCAGATGGCTTTGGATTAACGAGCACTGGTGGGGATGCATGGGGGAGAGGAACTTTCTTGTGGAGGTTGTTAAAAACTCCCTTGTCCTTGGCTCATATGCAGAACTTGAGTGAGAAAGTCTGGAGAGGTATGGAAGAAGAAGTTTCCTCAAAGGAGTGTTTCCACACTTCTGTGGTAGGAAGAGGACTACAGAAGCCTCATATTGGCTTGAGCAACAGCAGCAGGTCTGCTCCTTGGAGCAACCCTCTTCCCACTATGGACTGTCAGCTGGAAACTTCATTCAAAGCTCCTTTGTAGTACAAGTCTGGCAAGGGAGGGGCTGGAGCACATGACCTTCTTACCTGGAGCAAAAGAAGTGACTTTAGGTAGTTTTATTTGGTGTCATAACTTGTCTCTAGTTTTTGGTTCATTTTCTTCAGCTGTCTTCTACTGTCACATCACCTTTGCAATCACAGGCTCACAGGATGGCAGGGGTTGGAAGGGACCCAAAGAGATCATCAAGTCCATCCCCCTGCCACAGCAGGAGCAGGCAATCTAGCTCAGGTCACACAGGAACACATCCAGACAGGCCTGCAAAGGCTCCAGACAAGGAGACTCCACAACCTCTCTGGGCAGCCTGTGCCAGGGCTCTGGGAGCCTTCCAGCAAAGAAGTTGCCCCTTGTGTTGAGCTGCAACCTCCTGTGCTGCAGCTTCCATCCATTGCTCCTTGGCCTATCCCAGGCAGCAGTGAGCAGAGCCTGTCCCCCCCTCCTGACCCCCAGCCCTCAGAGATTTAGAAACATTTATTAGGTCTCCTCTTCTTCAGAAGGAACGTTGAGCTGGTTTTGAAGATCACAGCTGGAAGAGTTGCTGTGTGGTGACTTTTCTGCCTCAGTCTTTGAGTCCTACAAGCCAGGGAAGGTCACCAGGGAAGGTCCAGGGATGCGAGAGATCTGTTGTGCCACACAACTCCAAAAGAGTGTCTGTGGCTTACCATGTCAGAGCTGCTGGTCTGTGGGAAGGTAAGGGGTTGGGATAGCTCTGATTTGCATGTTTTAGGACTTTCATGGATGAGTCATTGAGGATGTGGTTCATGTCCAAAGCTGTAAACATCAGCAGAGAGCTGGCAGGCAGATATGGTTGAGGTGGAGCAGGTGCTGTTGTGTAACAAACTTGGAGATGATGCTGCACATCAATGCTGGATGCAAATCCTTTCCTTAGGAGAGCTGCACAATGGTTCCACTGAACTCTGCTGAGATAGGACCCAGAGGCAGTTGGTCATCAGAGTATTTGAGAAGCAGTGGAAGTGGAGGAAAAGGCAGGTGAGCTGTGTGGACTTGGTGCTTTCAGAAATGAAAGAGGTGGCTCCCAGAAAGGCTATTAGCTCAAGTATTGCTGTACTTTGCTTTTGTCCAAGTAGATCTTAAATCCCACTGTTTGTTTCTTATATTCAGGATATGATTCCATATTTCTGTGATGCCTCTTGACATGTTACATAATTATTTTTGCAGTAAAACCTTTT
>VWZE01020485.1:6216-21928 GCA_013396675.1 Eubucco bourcierii
CCCCTTCTGTGGTCTCCTGCAATGACAGTAGCAGCATTTTCTGGAGTAAGGAGGCAATGGTTCAGAGAAAGAATATCCTTTGTGAGAGACAATGTTGAAGGCTATGGTGGTGAAAATCAAAAAAGGAGAAAGAGAAAGAAATCTTATCACATGCAGAAAAGGATGTATTTCTAAGAGCAGGAACATGGAGAGATCTCCAATGTAACTCCAAGAGATACATTTATTTATAAAATCTTTTATGTCTGTTCTTTGCTTTGTCATCTTAAATCATGTTTTAAATAATAATAAAAAAAAACCTGTAGATTTTTTTGTTTGTGGGTTTGGGGAGTTTGGGGTTTTGGTTTTTTTTTTCGCGTGTGTATGTGAGGTAAACTCTAAAAGGAACAGTTACAGAAAACACAACAGTCTGCTCAATTCAGGATTAGTCTAAGAATGAAATAGTTGTCATCTAATTTTTCACAACTCGTTTGTTCACATGATAATTCTGGACTTCAATAGTCTTTAAGATGATTGTAGCATTGTGAAAAAAAACTGTTTAGTAAGTATGTAATAACAAATAAACATACGAGGAAAAGATTTGTTGTTTTACTATTTCCAGTTTTAGGCAGTTTGCTCGTGGTAAAACTCTGTTATTAATGTATAGATATACGATCACAACAGATAAGTTAGAATAGTTGTCCTTTGTTATTGTTTGCTAAACTATTCCTTCTGTAAATCCAATCTACTTCAGTACAGGGATGTACTGCGGAACTTAGAACCCTAAATCTTTGGTAATTTCCTCCACTCAGTTTAGGGAGTCCTCTAAAATACAGTTGTAAGTAACTCATGTTATTAGTCTGCTGTGTGCATAGATGTGCACTTGGGCATTATCACTACAAGCCATGATCCCAGGGCACTCTTGTAGCTATGCATCACTTAAAATTTTATCTTTTTTTTTTCATTATCGGAGCTCTGATTGTAACATTGCATCTCCATCTCAGTACATGTGTCTCAGTCTGCTAAACCAGAAGGATAAACAATACAGATTTTCACTGGGTATTATGACATAATAGCACAAAATTGAGTTGTAAAAGTTTATGAAAAATATATGACACAAGGCCTTGTTTGTTGTGTGTTAAGACACACTGAATTATTGCAAAATTCGAAAGTAATACAACAAAATCAGCATGCTGAGGTGTCTTCAGTGTTCAGTGTTACAATTTGGAAATTGGATATTGGGAAGAATGTCTATAGATCAAAAAGGACCATGATGAAATAATAAAGATATGATGAGTAAAATGTGGAGGGAAAAAAAGTAAAAAAAAAAATAAAATTGCATCTTGGATGTATTAAGAAAAAGATAGCAAAATTTCAGTCAAGTTTTTCTATTTGAGTGTATTTTCTTTTTCTTTTAAGATAATCTGTTCATATGAATAATTTGTTTTACCTTCCAGTGGTATAAGGATATTTGATTTCTTAAGCAAACTCAATTTTAAATCAAAGGAGCTTTTCATAAAATGTCTTCATAGCTTCATTATGTCCAGTTTGTGCTAGGTGGTTTTTTATTCTGAGAGTGTTCCTCTAATGCATTGAGGCAAGTGGAGACATTGAATCTAATATACATTCAAACAAACAAAAAAAATCATGTTGTTTTTGGTCTGAGACATTTTGTACTGTAAAAATCTTTATTCTGTTCCCTTATTGAAACCTACATCAATAATTGCATTATATTCAATATGCAAGAACAGTTTCAGGGCATTTTAAAATTAACTTTCTGATTATATTTTCAGACTTTAAGATACTGTCTAAACTGGATTCCCCTAAAGAGACGCCTTTCATATGCATTCACAGTTTCCAGTGTGATACATTGAAAACCTATAGCAACAATAGGAGATATTTTCAAATATTAACTAGAGAAAATAAGATATATTATAAGTAATAATTATATTTGCATGGAAGAGAAAGATTCCATTTCTTATATACATTCTTCTTCAAACTTTTTTTTCAAGGTTGCAGTCATTTCTAAGCTTCCCAGCAAAATCTTTCTGGATTTTTTTATGAGATATGATTATATATAATAAGTTTTAGAGATCTGAAGAATTTTTGTATGTATTTCTTTTTCAACAAATTCTCTAGTGTTGGAGCTACACATATCATTTTTCAGATTGAATTTTGCTTTCAAGAAGAACATTGCTTCATGTTTATTTTCTCTCATTCCGAAATACTGTTGGAAATATTAGAAATTTAATTTAGAATCAAATGAAAAGAAAATATTTTTTAAAAGTCAGTTACAAATTTCTCAGTAAGAGAAGACCTGGTTTATACTACAGACCTTGCTGACCTGTTGTTCATTATTCTGAAACACATCAAGTCACTAGTAATTAAAGCATCCCACAATAACCCAAAGTTTAACACAGAAATCGCCTGGCCACAGTCACAAACTTTCTTGTGAAAAACTATTACTTTTGGCTAATATGTGTTAAACTCTGCCAAACAAAGAACTATAAAGAAAAAGTTGGCAACAAAGGAGGAGAGAGAAGCCTTATAAAGGAAATTTTTATGTGAGTTCAATTAACGACCAGTATATTTGAATAAATGATTGTATAAGCATTTTGTTTGACTGATATTCTTAAATAAATCTCTAATTTGTGCTATGTCTTTTTTATTACTTTGTATGAAGGTATATAAGTATGCTTTATGTTGGTTGAAAGGATGATATTAAGGTTTTATGCATTTCAATCAAATGTTAAAGCACATTATGCTTCATAAACACGAGAATGTTTTGCAAATGATAGAGGCAAGTAACTGCAGTGGTATTGACTATGCTTTTACAACTAATCATGAGATCAGTTATCAGAAATTAGAGCTACTTTATTCTTTGTCTGGATGTCAGCCTGAGACAAGACTTTCAGCTATGGTACTTTACACAGTTCCTTCTAACCAGTTTTTGAATGCAAAGTTTATGTTAGTGATCACTGTGAAGATTACGAAGCCAGGATCCTGGCGGATCCTTATCGTGCAGAATCAGAGATATAGAAATCTAATGTCTTTGTATTATAATCTTGTAACAACCTAGGGATCTTAAAGATTGTATTTATATGGTGTGTTGGTTTGAGGCTAATTGGAATATTTTAGTGAGAGAAATTAGATCATTTGCTGTAAAAAGAAAATAATAGTGATGTCTATATCACCCATTAGTTTTGCTTAGAGATATAAAAACAAGGACTAATAGCAGTTTCTCAGTCTCTAGCTGCTGCCTGGCATGTTAACTGTCTCTGCTTGAACCTGTGTAACCCGATCTAATCATTCTCCTTCTAACCTCTTGTCGGCTTTTTGCATCTAACCCCTGCATGTAAGCCTTCTGAGATAAGAGAGGGGGCGGGAAGAAGGTGGGGAGTTAGAAACCCTCCTGGGTGGTTCTGCTGCTCAGGAGAGGTTTTGAATTTCTGTATTACTTTTAACTTGTATAGAATTGTATACAGTTGTAAATATCTGTATGTAGTGTGTGTATGCTTGTAAATTTCTGCTACACTGTAAAATACAGCTTCATCCTTAACTTCCAGCTCGCTGAGTTAGTCTGGTCAATCCAGGGGTGGGGGGAACTCCTAAACCGCTACATGTAGTCTCAAAATAATTTGAATGTACTAAATGGATCAAAGTAATTAATACACACATTCTGTATTTGTGTAAATGCACTGATTCCCTTCATAATTACTCTTTATCCTGAACTGTGTAACAGCTCTCTCTACCTGATCCTTCAATGATTTATGCCAGATTCTGTAGAAGTGTAGAGTCTTTAACACAATATTGAACTAATTTAAAGCCCTAGGGATTTGATTTATTTGTTTTACTGTCATATGTAGAGGACATAGAATAATTCCAAAATCCCACTGTTAATAATAAAATGAAAGGGCATTTTGACTGAATGTATTACTATATTTAGCTTACCTTTACTTATTTTATTTTATTAGGTTGTGGTTGGGGTTTTTTTTTGTTGTTTTGTTTTGGTTTTAAATACTGTTCATGTCCTCTAACAATTTACTTTTGCATCTTTGCATGGGGGTGATGCAGCATTTAATACTCTTCAGAAGACAAAATACTTGACCATTGTTACATAATTTTTAAAAGTATTTTCCAGGTTCGCTTTGGAGAAATTGATGAATGTTATCACTCTGTTCTGAGATACAAAATTAGAAGCATCACTAAAAGGTTGAGTAATTGACAATCTTTCCTAGCAGTAGAATGTCACATACAATTGTCAAGTACTGAAACTATTTCTGTGCATAGAAAATACAACATGTTTTCTGAAATATTAAAAAAAAAAAAAACCACAAAACCCAAAACCAACAAACAAAACAAGTAAACAAAAAAACCCACCGTGGTTTCCTTATGCAAAGTGCCATGGTTTATTTCCACTGCAAAAACACAGATTCGTTAAATGAAATATTGCAACCAAAATGTGTCAAGAACATTACTGTTCATCTACAACCAACTCTGAATTACAACATTTTCAAAAATCTTTCTCAATACAATGAGATTCAACTTTGAAGCACTTCTTTTTTTTTCTTGGTGCTGCTATTTCTGATATATTTCTGAAATAATACAGCTATCCTGTTTGAGTATTTTCATTCACACAAATGGCTGGAAGAACTAAATTCTCACTGCTAAATGGAATTGATGAATGTGTTTCTGTTCAGTATAAAGACAAAAATAACCAAGTCAAATACCTTTTCTTGTCAATGACACTGTATTATATGAAGTGAATCTTAAATGTCAAACTCCAAATTTCATAGCCATAGAATTAGAGAATGCTTTGGATTGGAAGAAATATTTAAAGGGCATCTATTCCAACCCTCCTGCCATGAAAAGGTACATCATTGACTGGATCATGTCTCTCTGACTCCATTCCAACATGACATGGAATATTTCCAGGGATGGAATTTCTACCACCTCTCTAGACAACATGTTCCAGTGTTTCACTACCCCTGTTGTTGAAAAAAAACAACAATTCTTATCCATATCTAGTCTAAATCTTCCCTCTTTTGGTTTTCATATGTGAACCTCTCTTTTGCCTGGCAAATCTAAATTTCTGGCAATTATATATGTCATTAAGTGTCTACATTGTATATGTGATAATGTTTCTCCATCAATACTAATACTGTTTTAGATGACACATCTTCCAACTCTGGCTCAGGAAGGGCAACTGATGTCATATACCCGGACCTGAGTAAGGCATTTGACTCTGTCCCACATGATATCCTGGCCACCAAACTGGAAAAACATGGACTTGATGGGTGGAACACTGCTGCATAAGGAATTGGCTGGATGGTCCCATGCAGAGAGTGGTGATCAACGGCACAATGTCCACCTGGAGACCGGTGACAAGTGGTGTCCCTCAGGGGTCAGTGCTGGCACCAGTGCTGTTTAACATCTTTGTCAGTGACATGGACAGATGAACGGAGTGCACCCTCAGCAAATTTGCAGATGACACCAAGCTGTGTGGCACAGTTGACTTGCAAGAGGGCAGGGATGCCATCCAGAGGGACCTGGACAGGCTGGAGAGGTGGGCCCAGGCCAACCTCATGACATTCAACAAGGCCAAGTGTAAGGTCCTGCACCTGGGTAGGCACAATCCCAAGCACAACTCGAGGCTGGGTGGTGAATGGCTGGAGAGCAACCCTGAGGAAAAGGACCTTGGAGTCTGGGTTGATGAAAAGCTCAACATGNGGCTGGAGCAGTTCTCCCATGAGGACAGGCTGAGGGAGTTGGGGCTCTTCAGCCTGGAGAAGAGAAGGTTTGGAGGAGACCTGATAGTAGCCTTCCAGTATCTGAAGGGAGCCTGGGAAGACTGGGGAGGGGTTATTTACAAGGTCTTGCAATGACAGGACAAGGGGTAGTGGTTTTAAACTGGCAGAGGGAAGATTTAGAGTAGATGTTAGAACTAGAAGTTCTTTACAGTGAGGGTGGTGAGACACTGGCACAGGTTGCCCAGGGAGGTTGTGGCTGCTCCCTCCCTGGAGGTGTTCAAGGCCAGGTTGGACAAGGCCTTGAGTGACCTGTACTAGTGGGAGGTGTCCCTGCCTATGGTAGGGGTTTGGAGCTAGATGGTCTTTGAGGTCCCTTCCAACCTTACCATTCTATGATTCCATGATTCTATGATTTACTCACAAATTAGTATCTCCAGAACATTTCCGGGGCTGAATTATAGTCCAGGTAGTACTCAGAACACTTGGTGAGCTGTTGTCAGTAGTATGGTAACCATTTGAAGCTTGTAGATTCCCCAGGTCTTTCATAGGGTGTTGCCATTTGCACAGTCTTCTGACCTTGTCCTTGTCTGTTCTCAGGTAAGACAATGTCCCTCCAGGGCTCCAGGCTCAGCACAGAAGTTCACAGGTGTGCAGGCAAGCATGACATCTTGCTGCTTGCCTCACTAGTGCCAAGTATAAGGAAACATTCTTCATAGATTAGCGGTTTTGAGAGCTACGAAGACATCACAGGTCCCAGTGATTGAGATATTATATGAATGTTTTGTCAAGGGAAAAAAAAAAAGAAAGATATTTCAACTGCAAGTAAAAGATAATAAAAACAATATGTCAGAAAAAGATTTCTCATATTGCTTGACATTTCCTGATGGAATATGCTTACATATAATTTGAAAAAAAATATATTAAAAGAAATAAGACACATAATTCAGACTTTAAATATGGCAGAAGGTAACAACATCACAATTACCTCGCAATTCATGGCACTAAACTATCTCTAGGAAACCATGGGGATGACTGCAGACAATAACTCCAGTATGTGCCTTGTTAACTGGAAAGTTTAATTGGCTCTGAGTAAGCAAGAACCTGAAGGGATATGAAGTTGAAAACATGTGAAGGATACTTCTTGAAAATAGTCTCTTACAGCTCTCAGTCAGAGACATAAGGAAATGATTGCTTCTTCATGCTGTTGGCTCGATAAAATACTTGCCTTTAAGAGGTCTTTTTCCTATGGTTTCTGTATATTCATTTTTCTGATAGTGTAAATGCATATGGGGCCATGGGGGACGGTTGAGGATGTTTATAACTAATGTATCATGATAATTAAGTCACAGATATCTCAAGTTGAAAGGAACTCAAAAGGATAATCAAATCCAACTGCTTGCTCTTCATGGACTGCCTAACACTAAACCTATGACTGAAAGTGTTATCCAGATGGTCCTTGAATTTTTGATAGATTTAGTGTTGTGACTACTTCTCTGGGGAGCCTATTGCAACAATTACAGGTGGTGAAAAAACCACATATGTCTTAACCCAGCATCATTTTAGGTCCAGACAATTAATTTCTTACTTCCTTAAACATAAGTCCTTTTCCCAGGACTTTATTATGCCTTTTCTGTCAAGCCAACCAACCAACTAACCAACCAATCAAACCAACCAAACTCTTAGCTACAACTACAGTTATGAAGAGGTCACATCTTAGTGCTTCCTTATCTCCATAAGTTAAGCTGTCCAGTTGCTTCACAGCTAAGAATTTAAAAGATTTTATTTGTACTTTGATATAGGTTTTCAGGATTTTTTTGTGTCCAGAAGTACATTTGAGGAAATATTCTCATTAACCAGGACCTACAATTTAACTCTCATACGTTTTAATTTATGCTGTGTATTTGGATCCATGCATGCAGAGAAAGTGAGGATGACAAGCTCAATTTGAGAATGAGTTTGAGAAAAGTTTATAACACTTCATAAAAACTTCCAATAGCTTTAATTCAGAATAAAAGGAGGCTCAGGATGTTGAACATTGTAGAAAATCTAGCTCTTATCCTCTTAAATATTAGATGTTTAGAGAATATCAATAGTCTTACATCAAATAAAAGAAAACTACTGTAAGAACTGTTTCTTCATGTACTCTTACAAATCTTTCAGGAATATAAGAGATTTCCCTGACTTATACTTCTTTAAGTCTCTGGACAAAATATCAAATAAAATACGAGGATACAGTTTATGAAAGATTGAAGAGGGTTATAAAATTTGATTTACAGTAAATAATTCATGATGCCCCTTTGCAGCACTGTGAAATCCTTTTTCACAGTTCCAGGTTTTGGTTATAAATACACATGAAATGAATACAGAACAAGATTATTTCACACAGACAGTAAGTTTGATAACTGATTGCGCATCTGAACGAGAGCTACAAGTATATAAAGAGATGTAGCAAACATTTATCTGAGTGTGTTGAAATGAAGTAACAACAAAGTTGGAGTGAAATTCAAAATAGCGTCATATTAGGCCCTGTAAAAGCCTGTAATTATGAGCTAATTTAAGCATTTCTTAGTTTTTAAAATTCTCAACTGTTTTTTAATGCTACATATAGTTGAAGGACTTTTTACTTTGCAAAATTGCTTTTTTTTTTTTTTACTATATAAGATAGTATCATCTTTTCATATTTAAAACCCCCCCACCTTTATAGATAAATGAAAAGAAGCCTAGAGTCTGTATTTGATCTTCTACATAGTGTTAAATTAGTGTTAGACTACTGAAAATCACAAAATTATTGTAAAGATTAATAAATAATGTCCTAGTTTTGGAAGAGATTTACCATATTTTTGATACTTACAGACCCTTTCCTGTTACTTGTGGCTCCTACTCTATTTCCAAAAGGAAAAAAAAAAAAAAAAGAGGGGGGGAGGAGGGGAAAGAAAAAAATCTTTATCCCCTCACTTAGTCACCAGAATTAGATCAAATTGGGAACTAGAATTAAAAATACAAATTATATGAACAACAATTTAAAAAAAGATAAATTAATAACAACAACAACAAAACAAACATCAACTTAAAGACTTACTACAAGCTGGAAAATCCTGTATGACCTGCTAAATTATGACTGCTAGTTCCACAGCCCTTTGTGGCCTTAACATTTGATATTATTTATGCCTTCCAGGAGTGTTATGAATGAGCAGGGATGCCATAGGGAAACATACGCATATTAAAAATGAAAGTGTGAAAAATGTACTGCAGCATCAAAACATATTTGTATCTTAATATATGTACAATGTGTATAGTAACAATATAAACTGCAGCATCAGAAAAAATAATTCTGTTTCCAGTGCGTGAATTAAGTTGTGTGTGAATCCCATGTTCCCCTTTCCTTAATCTTCTGAAAGCTGAGGGAAGTGAAGAGTGATTTTCATTCTTAGAAGATAGGTCCTCTTGGGAAATTTCTTAGTAATACAAAATATTGCCTTGCTTCAAGGAGAAATTTTCAATATTATATTTAGAATGCTTGTTCAAACAGTACTGATGTTCTCCAAAGCTGCCAGCTGAGCCAGAGTTGGAAGATGTGTCTAAAACAGTATTAGTATTGATGGAGAAACATTATCACATATACAATGTAGACACTTAATGACATATATAATTGCCAGAAATTAAGATTTAGCAGACAAAAGAGAGGTTCACATATGAAAATCTATCAGGAGTGTAATACAGATTTTTAGTTCTTATACAAGAATTTGTGACTGGAAAACAATTAATAGTGACATTCAATCATGTGTATGTATGTTTTTCCATTTATAACAGACATATTTTACCTGAATATCAGTTGTGTTACTGGAAGGGAAGGAATAAGTACCTCAAAAAATTACACTTTGAATCTACAAGGCAAACAAATATCACTAACCAGGAATAAACTGATAAATTGTGAAGTTGAAACAGTTTACAATGAAATGCACATCATAGAATAATAGAATGATAAGGTTGGAAGGGACCTCAAGGATCATCTACTTCCAACCCCTTGCCATAGGCAGGGACACCTCCCACTAGTACAGGTCACTCAAGGCCTCATCCAACCTGGCCTTGAACACCTCCAGGGAGGGAGCAGCCACAATCTCCCTGGGCAACCTGTGCCAGTGTCTCACCACCCTCACTGTAAAAACCATCCTCCTAACATCCAGTCTAAATCTCCCCTCTACCAGTTTATACCCATTGCCCCTTGTCCTGTCATTGCAAGACCTTGTAAATAGTCCCTCCCCAGCCTTCCTGTAGGCCCCCTTCAGATACTGGAAGGCTACTATCAGGTCTCCTTGAAGCCTTCTCTTCTCCAGGCTGAAGAGCCTCAACTCTCTCAGTCTGTCCTCATAGGAGAGCTGCTCCAGCCCTCTGAGCATCTTCATGGCCCTCCTCTGGACCCACTCCAACACTTCCATGTCCTTCCTGTGCTGAGGGCTCCAGAACTGCACACAGTACTCCAGGTGGAGTCTGACAAGAGCAGAGTAAAGGGGCAGAATCCCCTCCCTTACCCTGCTGCTCACACTGCTCTTGATGCAGCCCAGGACTCGGTTGCTGTCTGGGCTGCATGTTGAGCTTTTCATCAACCCAGACTCCAAGGTCCTTTTCCTCAGGGTTGCTCTCCAGCCATTCACCACCCAGCCTCGAGTTGTGCTTGGGATTGTGCCTACCCAGGTGCAGGACCTTACACTTGGTCTTGTTAAATCTCATGAGGGTGGCTTAAGTCCACCTCTCCAGCCTGCCCATGTCCCTCTGGATGGCATCCCTGCCGTCTAGTAAGTTGACTGCACCATATCGCTTGGTGTCATCTGCAAACTTGGCATTTGCCTTAGCAGGGTTGTCAGAAGGATCTACTCCATGATCTTGCCAAGCACAGAGGTGAGACTGACATGTCTAAACAAACAGAGAAGACACTGGAGTTGGGAGCAGTATGTTATTCCAGGACAGTAGTGTAAGTAAGAGAAGTTAATTTTCTCTATAGAAACGTCCATAGCTTCTAAAGTTACTAAAATTTCAAAGACCACACAGAAGACCTATATAATGTACAAGAAATTTACTGCTGCAAGAACAGAGTAACCTGAGCTTTATATGCTTGATCATAATTTCATATTTCTGAAGTGCTATATATACTGGCACAGGTTGCCCAGGGAGGTTGTGGCTGCTCCCTCCCTGGAGGTGTTCAAGGCCAGGTTGGATGAGGCCTTGAGTAACCTGTACTAGTGGGAGGTGTCCCTGCCTATGGTAGGGGTTTGGAGCTAGATGGTCTTTGAGGTCCCTTCCAACCTTACCATTCTATGATTCTATGATTGTAGTAACATATAAAGAATACCTATTTCCTGATCTGACATAAAATTATGTTAACATGAATCTTTTTCTTCTCTTTTATAAGGAAGTCTGTGTGAAGATGAAATGTTTTTTTTTTTTGCCCCATATTTGACTTGTTTTCAAATATGATGCATTTCTAGTGCAAGAATGTCACATATAGTATAGCGAAGAAGCAAAATTATGCAATTCTAGCTTCAATAGACAGCTGAATGCAGACTATTTTTCAAAAGTGTCATACAAAGTGCATTTAAAGTAAAATGCACTTTCTGGAGGGAAAAATATGTTTTTATTGTCAAGTTCAACCCTTGTCTTTTAAATGTATCAAGTTTTGTTGTTTCCAATTGTGGAGCTTCAGATATGTACAATTAGTGCCTAGTTTCTTAGCAACATAAACCAAGATTTCTGAAAATCTTAGCTTTATATTTGTCTTCATTAGACAAGAGAAGAATAGGAAATGCAAATGTTTTATGTCTTATAATGCCTGTGAACAGATTAAGACATCCCAGACTCATTAAAAGCATAAGACAGATAATAAAAGAATATTTAAAACTTTAGTCTTTCACTTAAAATTTGAAATAGAAACATCCGCTTTTAAACTCTGTCAAATCACAATGGTTTTTCTTAATTACAAGAAAATAATGCTGAATTCAAAGTTTGTCTTTCTGATTTTAATTACCAAATTAAAGAAATTAATTTATGTTAATAAAATTACTCTTGAAATATGATAATTAGATCAGATCCTAATGTTAAAACTTCAGGATATCTCTAGTTCATATCAATGGGCATAAATACCTGAGGGGAGGTAATAATAAAGATGGAGACAGAATCTTCTCAGTGGTGCCCACTGACAAGACATGAGGAGTGGGCAAAAACTAAAATGAATAAAATTCTAACTCAACACAATAAAAGACTTCAATTTTCTTGTGTTTCTTTTACTGTGAGGATGCACTGGTGGAGTCTTCAAACTTGGAGGTATTCCAAACCTGGCTAGAAACAGCCCTGGAAAAAATGTTCTGTCTGACTCTGTTTAATGCAGGAGTAGATTGGACTATAAAAACTCCAGACATCCTTTTCAAATTCAATGATTTTGGGTTTCTCAATGATTTTGTGAATTTTTTATTTTTTTTTTTAAGAGTAGAGAAGAGAAATCAGGCTTTGAAAAAACCCTCAAGTGTTACATAAGTGTCATGCAGTCATATAGAGCTGAACGCTCTTTTTTCTACTGCATTTTTTATGTTTGCGATATTATGTAACTTTTCCTCCTAATTTAATGATCTTTATTAGAGAATAGTGTGTGTATTGTAGTTTTCCTTTAAACATTGTAAATTATGCTATTGTTTCTTGCTGCATTAGGGGACAAACTAAATGTGTAGTGGCGTATGTCACACTTTTGACCATAAATGTCTGCTTTCCTTATGTAAGTGTGAAAATCTTGGCATGCAAGATCAAAGTATCCTTTTAATATGTTATTATATTACTTGTTTAGAATTCCAAGGTATCTGTGATATACCTCTATTATCAGTCCATTCTGGTAATCAGTAAAGAAACAGAGGTGCTGAATCCTGCCTATGTTAAAAAGAGAAGAAAATTCTTCACCCAAGAGAAGTGTGGTATCCATTGATCTTGTGAATATTTTCACAGAACCCATTCAATATAACAGGTGAGAGGCGAACTTTCAAAGTAAATGTTATCAGAGTATGATTCTGGTCATGGTTATAGCTGTGATCTGGGAAACTAAGCAAGAAAAATGAGCTTGTTTGCCTTTTTTTTTTTTTTTCCCCAGTAATCAAGACCCTTCAAATCATTCATTTGCACTGTAAAATCATGTTTACATATGTACAGTATATATCATTCACTGAATAAACTACAGCATAGGCCTATCACTGTGAGAGTTGATAGGTCCCTCTGAAATGTAATTCAGAATCAGTTGATGAGCCAGTAACAGAGTATCAAAGCAATAGATTCAAGCAAGAAATGCATTACAGAGCACTGGATGACCTTTTTCTTGAAGCCACAGCCATTTTTTTCCTGTTTCAAAAGTCTAAACAACTGTGGGTTTATGTCTTTAGAGCAGATAAATAGCTCTTTTTATTCAAACATAATAAAGATCTATCAATAAGACTTATTTCACCAAAAGACCACTCAAGGTAATATTATTTGTCTTTTCCTTTAAGGTGATTAAAAGAATATCACTTTTGCTACCCAATCTAGTCACAAAGGCAAAATAAAATCTTGAGGTCGAGGGGGGTTCTACGCCCTCTGTGCTCTGCCCTAGTGAGATCCTGCCTGGAGCATCGTGTCTAGTTCTGGTCTTCCTAGTTCAAGAGGGACAGGGGACTACTGTGGAGAGTTCAACTGAGGGTCACTGGGGTGATTATGAGACTGAATCATCTCTCTGTGGAAGAAAGGCTAAGAAGCCTGGGGATCTGTATTTTGGAGAAGACTCAGGAGGAATCATATCAATGCATATAAACATGGAAACAGTGAAGGTTCTGGGCTCTTTTCAGTGGTGACTCATGACAGGACAAGGGGCAGTGGGTAAAAAATAAAACACAGGAGGTTTCACTTGAATTTCAGGAGAAACTTCTTTACTTTGAGGGTGTTAGAACATTGGAACAGGCTGCCCGGAGTGGCTATGAAGTCCCTGTCTCTGGTTACTTCTGAAACATGATTGGACATGTTCCTCTGTGACCTTTTGAAAAACAGCTGGACACGTTCATGTATGACGTTATCTAGGCTTACATGCATGAGTATGTTGGTTGGATTAGATAATCTCCAGAGATCCCTTGCAACCCCTAACATTCTAGAATTCTAACATTCTGTGATTCAAAAGCATCTATGCTGAACTAAGCAGCATCTATATTCCCTGCTGACCCATTCCCCTTTGATTCCAGTAGAATGGTCTGTGATGGGTTTAGGGAATCACCCCCCAAATTAAAACTTGGAAGAATCAGTTTTCTATTATGTTACCCAAAAATTATTAAAATACCTCAGTCTTTATGAAAAGAAAAACCAAACACCAAAAACATACAAAAAACCCTCAACCCCCCCAAAAAAGCTTGTTCTCACTTACGTATCTATCTTACCCAACATTAGAAGAAAAGCAATAAATAGACTAAAAGTTTCATGAAACCTTTAATTGCATTTTTCTGCTGCAAAGAACTCAGTCACTGACAGACTTGGTTTAAAAAAAATAAAATGGTAAGGCGAGAAATATGCCTCAAAGTCTGGTGAACCAAGAATAAATGAAATATTTCCTTTTTCCTCTTTGATTCTCACCTCTAGGCTACACCAGCTGCAGATAAATGCTTTAGTGGAGGTAATCTCTTAATAGCTGTAATTAAGCTAAGTCAAAAATGTTAACAGCCCAATAAATTCTTGTTAGCTTTAAATATAGAAAGCACAGGTTCTCATTACCTTTTAGTTCATGGACCAATACAAAATCCTACTTTGACAATCAGGGTTTAAAAATAAAGCAGAAGTATCTCTTCTTTGTGTCTATATCATACCTATATATATGATTTAAACTGGCAGAGGGAAGATTTAGACTGGATGTTAGGAGGAAGTTCTTTACAGTGAGGGTGGTGAGACACTGGCACAGGTTGCCCAGGGAGGTTGTGGCTGCTCCCTCCCTGGAGGTGTTCAAGGCCAGGTTGGATGAGGTCTTGAGTAACCTGTACTAGTGGGAGGTGTCCCTGCCTATGGCAGGGGGTTGGAAGTAGATGATCCTTGAGGCCCCTTCCAACCTTACCATTCTATGATTCCATGATTCTATAAATTTTGGCAGTTTCTGAGGCAGATCTCTCTTAATCAGCTTCTGACAATAATCTAATTCAACACCTAAGCTACTGAAGTAACAGTGATGAATAAGTAGAAAGCAATATCAATGTGTATTAAAAACTGATATTTACTTCAGTTTTGCATTCTTACTCATTTTTTTTTCTCAGAGTATGAACTGTAACACTGTTAAAGCAGTAATGTTGAAAATAAGGTATAATCAAATACAGTGTTACAGATTTTCACTTAGGAAATATGCTTAAAACACCACAATTTGAATAAAAGTCTTGGCAAGAAGAGAAAGAAATTGTGTATTTTGTCCTGTCCTCAGCTAGTAAAATGCAGCTAGCTTTTTTAAGTTTATGAAAGTACTTGATTTACAACAGGTAAACTTCCAGTATGTATCTAAGGTACTTGAAATACCTTACATGTAATTATTTCATTAATTTCAGTACTGTTGGTGCATGTCTACTTTTCTGTAAAGTTTGAAGCTTAGTAATAAAAATATAGTGTTATTACGCTGTGTGAAGCAAGATGATGAAATCGTATATAGCAAAAGCAAGAACCTCCTGGGCACCATGTGGATGTATTTTAAGGTACTAAATTGTATGCATTTTAAGGTACGGCCCAGAACTGGACACAATAAAATCACTGAAATGCTTAATAAAGACACTGTTGAAGAGCAGTTCTCGGTTTAATAGTGAGAGTAGTTCTACCGTAACTTAACTCATCAAAAAAATTATAGAGCAATTCCCATTTCACTTATGGCATGGATCCTTATTTTACACTGCTATTTCATAGTAAGAAAGGCTCTTTTGGGAGCTCATATAAAAAAAAAAAAAAAAAAGAAAAAAAAGAGGAAAAAA
>VWZE01020485.1:21952-72263 GCA_013396675.1 Eubucco bourcierii
GAAAAAAAGAGGAAAGAAACCCTTGCAACTGTAACATTTAAGCTTCCTTGAATCTTTCCGACTCTGGGGCACTCATGAACTAAACAAAGAAACTTCACTTTCTCATACAGACATTTTTCTGCATCCTTTCTGAAACCATGAGAAGTTGGTTTCTCTTTCTAATCTTTTTCAGGGATTTCACAGAGCATACAAACTGTCTTCACCTTTTTTACAAGCTTTAGCAGTCTGTCATCTGGTGCTGCAGAAGGCTGGCAACATGCAGACTGCTTTATAAAAAAAAAAAAAAAGAAACTAGGAATCTACATTGTGCAGTTAATAGTTTAAAGGTTCATCAAAGAAACTGCTGTAATGGTGTTAGGGATCATAAAAGGTATTGTGGACCATTTGAGTATTACCATACCTCTTCAGACCTCCACAGTAAGAATTATTTTACCTCTCTTTCATTTAACATATACCCTAGTTTTAATGACAAGATACAAATGAGATTGGACAAAATGGGTTTTTTTTTCTCCCTAGGTAAGTGTTGATATGTCACAGTGTTGTGTTCATAATACTTATCAGAGGTTTCGGTTTTAGACATCTGCACAGAAGGGTTTTAGTCCTTCTGTGTAGATGTCAGCAACATGGAAGATTTCTAGGAGACAGGAGATCTAGGCAAAGGCTGCCAAAAGGGAAGGATTTCAGAGAGAATTAAAGGGACTGAGGGGTGGGTGTCAAGTGGAGGGTGCCAGTCTCTTCACAGAATCACAGAATTAACCAGGTTGGAAAAGACCTCTAAGATCATTGAGTCCAACTCATCACCCAACACCTTCTAATTAACTAAATCATGGCACTAAGGAGCTCCTCCAGCCTCTTTTTAAACATCTCCAAGGATGGTGACTCCACCACCTCCCCATGCAGCCCATTCCAACGGTCAGTTGTTCTTTCTGTGAAGAATTTCTTCCTAACATCCAGCTAAACCTGCCCTGGTGTAGTTTGAGTCTGTGTCTTCTTGTTTTCTCACTGGTTGTCTGGCAGAAGAGACCAACTCCTACCTGGCTACAACCTCCTTTCTGGTACTTGAAGAGGCCAATAAGGTCTCCCCTGAGCCTCCTCTTCTCCAGGCTGAACAACCCCAGCTCCCTCAGCCATTCCTTGCAGAGCTTGTGCTCCAGCCCCCTCACCAGCCTTGATGACTTTCTCTAGGCACATTCAAGCATCTCAACATCTTTCTTAAACTGAAGGGCCCAGAACTGGACACAATACTGAAGGTGGGCCTAACCAGTGCTGAGTACAGGGACAGAATGACTTCCCTGGTCCTGCTGGCCACACTACTCCTGATACAGGGTAGGATGCTGCTGGCCTTCTTGGCCACCTGGGCACACTGCTGGCTCATGTTCAGTTGCCTATCAACCAGTACCTCCGGGACCCTCTCTGCCTGGTTGCTCTCCAGCCATTTACAGTGAGGGTGACAGAGCACTGGAACAGGCTGTCCAGAGAGGTTGTTTAGACTTCTTCTCTGGACACTTTCAAAACCTGCCTGGGTCCATCCTTGTGAGAACTACCCCAGGCGATCCTGATTTGTTGGTGTTGTGGTAGGCCTAAGCAGGCCAAAATAGGCTTATACATGCCCTGCACTGCCCAGACATGTTTTTCTGCTCTCCCTCCCTCTGTTTTGTGAGAAGCAACTGCAGGAAAAAGGACAAAGAACTTGGAGCCACTGAGTCTAAGGACTGTGGNTGGCCTTCTTGGCCACCTGGGCACACTGCTGGCTCATGTTCAGTTGCCTATCAACCAGTACCTCCGGGACCCTCTCTGCCTGGTTGCTCTCCAGCCATTTACAGTGAGGGTGACAGAGCACTGGAACAGGCTGTCCAGAGAGGTTGTTTAGACTTCTTCTCTGGACACTTTCAAAACCTGCCTGGGTCCATCCTTGTGAGAACTACCCCAGGCGATCCTGATTTGTTGGTGTTGTGGTAGGCCTAAGCAGGCCAAAATAGGCTTATACATGCCCTGCACTGCCCAGACATGTTTTTCTGCTCTCCCTCCCTCTGTTTTGTGAGAAGCAACTGCAGGAAAAAGGACAAAGAACTTGGAGCCACTGAGTCTAAGGACTGTGGCTTGCCCAGATTTGTTTGCATCCTGTGATAAACAAGGTACACATGCTCAGCTTGTGTGTGCCTTGTGCAAGGCCTGTGTTTTGCCTTAAAAAGGGTAAAGCAAGACTATGGGTTCATCTAATATGGTAAAGGTTGGCTAACTGCCATTCTGATTGGCTATTCTGTGCCCAAAGGCCCATTAGTCTTGGGCTGTATTGATAAAAGGAGATGAGCAGGTGACACAATGTGCTCTGCTACTGTACCCGTGCTCTGCTGTTTTATCCATGTTTGCCTGCTTGCTACTGCCTTATTGTATCCTGAACAGCTTGGAAACTGCCTGAGTCGAGTTTACCAGGAACAGGCTGCAAATGCCTCCACGAGCAGCCTGCATAACCAGTGTGACATCTGTGCTAAGACTGTACGTTGCATGACATCCTGCCTACACCTGAAACTCTCCTGTGAAGCTGGGAAGTCCTGGAGATACACAGATTGCCCAGAGATATCAGGACCAGGTCAGAGCTTGTCTGCCTCCTTTCCCCAACACCCTGAAGCCTGGGAAGAATCAGAAGACTCAGCAGATGACAGACAGTAACGGAATTCCCTGAAAGTGTTTGAATACTGTCTGAAGCTGTAGCTAGCCCTGCAAATCTGGAGATAATTTTGAGAGTAAATATTTAAAGCCTTTTGTAATTCACTATTCCTTTCTGCCATAAGCA
Organism: Eubucco bourcierii; assembly: GCA_013396675.1. Taxonomy (NCBI): domain Eukaryota; kingdom Metazoa; phylum Chordata; class Aves; order Piciformes; family Ramphastidae; genus Eubucco; species Eubucco bourcierii. The sequence goes on from VWZE01020485.1 coordinate 24,747, forward strand.
GAAAGGAGCTTGTGCTGGTTTCAGGATAATTGGAATATTTTAATAGAGAAAATTATACTATAGGCTGTGAAAAGGAAACAATGGTGATGTCTGCTTCACTCATAGGCTTGCTGAGATGTTTAAGAATAAGTACTCAAAACATAGATAAGTAAGTCTCTCAGGCAGACACTCTCAGGCGGTCTAGCTTCTGGCCTCTCCTCTCTGCCGAGTAATCTCACCAACCACTTTCCTTCTAACCCCCCTGGCCGATCCTCCAAACTCACCTTGTGTGTAAGGCAAACCTTGGGGTAAGGTATAGGAGTGGGGAGAAGGTGGAAAGGTAGTTGGAAGCCTCTCCTGGGGTCTCTGATTTCTGGGAGGGGTGTTGTGTTTCTGTATTACCTTTACCTTGTATATTTCTGTAAAAATTCCTGTATATAGTGTATATCTCTGCTTTTATATTGTGCTGAGCTGTAAATAGAGCTTCAGTCCTTAACTTCCAGCCAGAAGAGTTCTAGTCTTGGTGATTTTACAAAGTGTGGGGGGCGAAGAACTCCCAAACCATCACAGAGCTCCTTGAGTTCATCTAGTGGGCAAGTGGCATATTGACTGAAAGCGGTACACTAGCCACAAGAACCTTCTCTTCCAGTTCAATTGAGTTCAATTTGTTATAGATCTAGTTATTTCTAGATCCTGTTATTACTGTATAAAGTTTCCATGACTGTGCAAAGAATAGATTATTATTAAAATTAGTGGTCTGGCTGGAAAGAGTTCTGAATATTGAATATAAATAAACAATATCAATCTTTGAAAATATAATCTTACATTAATTAATTACCCCTCCATTACAGTTGGGGGATTGGACTCTATGATCTCTGGAAGTCACTTCCAACTTCTAAAGTTCTGGGATTCTGTGACTGTTATGCAAAAGAAACATCACAGGAAAGGACAAGGGATTGAGTAAGATAATGTGACAACAATAAAGATAACAAAAATAAGTAAATAGATAAAAGAAACCAAATCCACAACTGTTAATTGTTTTCAGTGAAATAAATGTAAGAACTATCAAGAAATTAATGTAATTCACTGACATTCTCTGATCTGTTTTGTTCTGCTACACAGGTAAACCAAACTGGAAAGGTTCATGTATAGTCTGCAATGGTACTATATTGTCACTTGTTTCTAACACGATCATTTCCAAATTCTGAATTTTAACCACCAAAAAAATGCCACCAAATAAAACACCACTAAACAGAATTAAAACGCATTTAGCGAATCTTTAATATGACTGAGAATCCAGGTGTCAAATTCAAAGTCAGTTCTCAGAGCCCTCTACATTGTAGAACAATGCTAAAATCCCTTTTATTTCTTATGTATTTATTGTAGATTTGCCTAGTATTAAAAACTTGCATATAGAATCACAGGGTGGGTCAGCCACTAGACAGGAGAGAAAGCAGTGTTTCTAATTAGAAATAAAACCTCAATTCAGTCTAATAAGGGGGTAATCTGGATAGGTTAAAGTAATCCAAATGAACAGAAGGATACAAAACATACTATGTTAGTTAAAAGGTTTTAAAAATAACGATTTTTTGCTCTGCATGCAGAACACTTCAAGACCTGATTCTACTACAGCTGAACTAACATCAGGAACTCTTACATCAATCTATTAATATCATCCTGCTTTGATAATAAACTTTCCGGAAAAGAATAGGTGATACCTCTTCAAACCAAAAGCAACAAATACTTTACATTATATATTTTTTAACTCAAAGACATCATGAAACTAACAGTTTTGCATGTTTACATCTTTTCAGGAAAGGAATAAATGTTTGTTTCTGTAGCATATGTAAAGAAATAAACTCATCACTTACATAAAACAAATTAATAAAAGAAACAAAACAAAAGTCTATTAATATGCATTTCTAAGTTTAAATGTCAGGCATATTGAAAATTAATATACTTCTGCCTTGATTTTTCTCCAAAAAAATATTCTGAAAAAAATCAACCAGCATTGACTTCTAGTTTAAGTTATTATTGTTTGGAAAGCCATAATGATCTGGGGATTTTTGCTTATTTGATTTATTTTATTTTATTTTAATCTTAATTTCTATGAAGGTACAACAATTATAATACTTTTTTTTTTTTCAGTTAGAATTGTAAGTAACAAAATTAGTGGTACACCAAGTAGCAATTACTGTGCTTCAGAAAACCTTGTCTAGCTTCATAAGTGTAAATTCTGGACTGTTACCAAGGTTTTATTCTGAAGCAATTCGAATTCATCAGTGTAACAAGAGAAAAGAGATTATAAGGTTTTTCAGTTCCATCTAGTGGTAAAGAGAGGTACACTTTTCAAAGCATCAAACTGACAACAGCAATCGTGATTAAAAGTTAACAAAAATAATATTAACCTAACTTCTATAAAATCTAAATTTCAAAATCAAAAAGTTGCAATAATAAAGTCATCCACTATTTTTCTGTTAGTGTACATATAAGAGGAAATAAATACCAGTGCGTAAGACTGTAATTATTTTAGGAAACTATGAAATGGCATGTGTTTGAAAGATTAGAAAGGAGATCTATTGTCTGTTACAGTCATGTGGTATGTTTGCTAAAAAAAAAAAAAATTCCAATAGCAAGCAAAAAAATTTAAAAAAATGTCTTTCTGTCTTCACTGCTCTTCAATCATGATGATGCTGTTTTGGTTTTCTGCAGAAAATGCAGACTGGATGTAATTATGAAGGCACATTAAACTGCACAATGTCTCATTGTGCCTTATAAACAATTGCATGGCATTTGCAGTGAATTATCTCTTTCTTTCCTGTAATGTTTACCTGGGAAGAAGCATTTATTTCACCCATGAAGGCATTATGCTGTTATTAATGTTCATTGCTTTTACCCTCTTGATTTAAAAACAAACAGATCAAGAAAAATGTGGAGTCCTATGTCTGCTTCATAGCTGAGATAAGAACAATGCAGGGAGCGTATGACAGCATTGATTATGAGAACAAGTATGGACATAAACTGATCATGTAGTGCCAGTGCTAACTAAAAGCTAAGACTGGAATGGTCAAAAACATGATCAGCAGGATCATGGAAGTCATTCTGCCCCTGTACTCAGCACTGGTTAGGCCACACCTTCAGTATTGTGTCCAGTTCTGGGCCCTTCAGTTCAAGAAAGATGTTGAGATGCTTGAATGTGCCTAGAGAAAGTCATCAAGGCTGGTGAGGGGGCTGGAGCACAAGCTCTGCAAGGAATGGCTGAGGGAGCTGGGGTTGTTCAGCCTGGAGAAGAGGAGGCTCAGGGGAGACCTTATTGGCCTCTTCAAGTACCAGAAAGGAGGTTGTAGCCAGGTAGGAGTTGGTCTCTTCTGCCAGACAACCAGTGAGAAAACAAGAAGACACAGACTCAAACTACACCAGGGCAGGTTTAGCTGGATGTTAGGAAGAAATTCTTCACAGAAAGAACAACTGACCGTTGGAATGGGCTGCATGGGGAGGTGGTGGAGTCACCATCCTTGGAGATGTTTAAAAAGAGGCTGGAGGAGCTCCTTAGTGCCATGATTTAGTTAATTAGAAGGCATTAGGTGATGGGTTGGACTCAATGATCTTAGAGGTCTTTTCTAACCTGATTAATTCTGTGTGTGATTCTGTGATTCTTCAAGAACAATACAACAACAGACAGTTTCTGACAACTTCTGTCTTCCTTGCTGGGCTAACATCCCAAATAAAAACAAGTCAAATTAAAAAAAAAAATCTTCAAATAAATAATAATATTAAATAGATTTACAGATGTGATTTTTTATAAACTGTACCTAGACACGCTTTTTTTTTTTTTTATTTTTCTGCAGTGCTAAAGACTGGGGGAGGAAACCACTAAAAAACAAAACAAACAAATGAAAAATAAACCCTCAACCCTCTAAAATATCAGGTACAGAATAAAACATATAAATGGCAGGTTTTTACTATCAGTTGAGATTGTTTTCAAAAGCTCTCTTCAGCTAGCTGTTCCCTTTTTTTCATAAGTATCATTGTAGAGACAAGATCTTTCAAAGATATAGTCACTTGCAGAAGCAGAATATTTCTGGGGAAAAAAAAACCAAAAAAGTAGTTATATCAGAGAAAGTAAAGCAAAGAGCTACAACACTGATTAAAGGTCTTGATCATCTCTCCTCTAAGGACAGCCTGAAAGAACTGGAATTGTTCAGCTTAGAGTAGAAAATGCTCAGTCCGTCTGACTGTTGCTAAATCAACAATATGATTGAATGTAGAAGAACTGAACTTCAAATTATTTCAACAAATTCCACCCAGTATTCATTTCCTTTACTACCTTCTATTACCCAGTAATGGAATTTTAATTATTAAAAAACATTACACTGCAGAACTTTTCCTTAAAATTGTTCTTTTTGTTTGTTTTCACTTTCTTAATTCCACTCTCTCTTTAAGGTGTACTCTCTTTTATTATGGAATAGTACCTTTTTTTATTTTTTTTCTGTGTTAATAGTATAAAACCATCTAAATATTCTAATTGTTCCCTCCAATCTTTTATATAATGAAGACATTTTATACATATTTAGTTTTAATGAAATAATATAATTTATTTTGGGGAATTAATTTATCTAGCCTACCAAAAACTTTTTGTCAGTTATTCTATGATTTTTTTAAATTTACCTTCAAGTTATTTTGACAGTAAGAGATTCAGAAATTAATAAAACAAGCATTATTGATTGGCAGTGAGTTTTACTCCCTCATTCTTCCCTGTAGTTGAATACATTGCGCATTTTGTCTCAAGTCTGTAGACACAAACCCTGCAGAGGTACCTGACTGTATCTAGATAAATGGCCTCAGACAGTTATGTATTTGTTTTGATGAATGTTTTGATCTGCCTTGGCAACGGCAAGCACCAGAAAGGAAATAAAGCTGCCATGTTAGAGCTGTGCATACTTGTGCTAATAAATCCTCTGAAATTGTTTCCTGGAAACTGTAACCATTTTGTTATGATTCTTTAGCAATTTTTGAGAGATGTTAAGATTCGTTGTTAAGATTCATAATTGCAAATCCAACATCTGAGGGATCCACTCTCTTACCCTTTCTCAAGACGCTAAAACATTTGAAAATTACTAGTGTTTGTCAATAGGTAGGAGTAAACTCTGCACTCAAAGTGTTTATCTATGCAGGTATGTATATGTATGTGATACATGTTTGTGTGGTGGTTATGTATACTAAAGGACTGAATGTAGTATTAAAAGAATGAATGAAAGGATAGATCTGCTGCAGAAATTATGCTCCTGGATAGATGGACTAAACAGACTGATATGCAATGCTGTCACTGGGCCTGTAGTATCAGAGTCAGCAATTGCTATTAAAGCTTTCTCAAGCTGCTTAGACATTTCCATTTTTGGAGTTCTTGACTTTGGCTCCTAAGTTATCAGTGGCATTCAAGAACATTAGGACAGCTGTCAGCATGTGTTTTGACAATCCTTTTACAAAAATTTAGGTTTTTTCCAAAACTTGCTGGCCACATATGAGATAGAGAATCAAGGTTTCCAACTGTGGCATTTAAACAAACACTTTCTTGAATTTAAAATGAGTTTTTCATTGTCTCATCATCATTTAGTTTTAAAATTTAAATGTTTGAGAAAAGTATGAATTCATGACTCATAAATTTCAAATTATCCTACAAAAGCCCCATGTTCAAGGACAGCAAAAGTTTGATTTTGATTTTGATTTTTTTTTTTTTTTGGTTGTTTGGTTTGGTTTGGTTTTTTTCCCCACCTACATCAAACGTTCATCTTTTCAGAGGAGGTCAGTGATCTGAGGAAGTTATCTCAATCAATATCACCTGTATGATGAACATCAACATACTTGGCTATTCACATATCTGTTTTGATAGGGTTATATATATATAGCATATATATATATATATGCTAAAATTCAAGCCGCCTAAATGGGAATTTCAAATAGTGGGTTCCCTCAGAAGTCTGAACCATGATTTTTTTTTTTAAACTAGATTGATATTTATATGTCTTTCTAAAGTTCTGCCTATGCTCATATCTCCTGCATCTGGGTTGAGGCAATCCCAAGCACAAATACAGGCTGGGCAGTGACTGGCTGGAGAGCAGTCCTGAGGAAAGAGACTTGAGAGTGCTGGTGGAGGAGAAGCTCAACATGAGCCAGCAGTGTGCACTTGCAGCCAAGAAAGCCAACCGGAGTCTGGGCTGCATCAGGAGAAGTGTGGTCAGCAGGTCAAGGGAGGTGATTCTCCCCCTCTACTCTGCTATGGTTACACCCCTCGTGGAGTACTGCATCCAGTTCTGGAGCCACTATTACAAGAGGAACGTGGACATGCTGCAGCTTGTCCAGAGAAGGGTAATGAGGATGCTCAGAGGGCTGGAGCAGCTCTCCTATGAGGACAGAATGAAAGAGTTGGGGCTGTTCAGTCTGAAGAAGAGGAGGCTCTCAGGTGACCTTATTGTGGCCTTCCATTATCTGAAGGGGGCCTATAAAAAGGCTGGGGAGGGACTTTTTAGGCTATCAGGTAGTGACAGGACTAGGGGGAATGGAGCAAAGCTGAAGGTGGGGAAATTCAGACTGGCCGTGAGGAGGAAGTTCTTCACCACGAGTATGGTGAGACCCTGGAATGGATTGCCCAGGGAGGTGGTTGAGGCCCCATCCCTGGAGGTGTTTAAGGCTAAGCTGGATGAGGCTCTGGGCAGCCTGATCTAGGGTAGGGTGTCCCTGCCCATGGCAGTGGGGTTGGAATTAGGTGATCCTTGTGGTCCCTTCCAACCCTGACTGGTTCTATGATTCCATGATCTCCAGACTTCATTATAATAAATCTCCATGGTATTCCTAATCGTATTAACATTTCTCTTTTAGTTTTTCTGCTGAAGACTGATCATTTAAGGAAAAGATCAGCATCCAGGCTATTTTTTCTTCAATATTAATTTCAGCTCATTCATTTATTAACTGACTATTTTCTTTCTCTTACTTATTTTCTCTCTTGTTGTCATGTTATCTAACATGCATTTATTCTTTCTTTTCTTCACATTAAAATTGACAAAAACTCTTTCTGAAAGTTTTTGTTTTCTTCAGCATCACTGCATCTATTTTCCTTCAGTGTTAGACATTACTTTTTACAACATCCTGCCAATTTTTCTAGGGGTAGTGTATATATAGGAATTCCTAGTTCTGCATTGTTTATTGCTTACTCCTAATTAAAGTCTTATTGCTCTGTAAAGACTTTTCTGTTACTTCAAGAATAACAATAATTTGTAGATTTGGTGCATTGTGAGGCTGGGAGTATGGGAAGGATGTCAAAGGAAAATATGGATTAGTCTGGTGTTTCTATTTAGCAGTTAAAATGCCTAGAACATGTGAGGGCTGGGTGAAGCAAACTCAATAATTTATTATATATGAGGGAAAAAACAAAACCAAAACCAAATAATACAACAACAAAACCCAGAACTCTATTCTATTTCTGTCCCAATCATAGCATAAATTTAATTTTCAGCTTCCCAATTTCTAGTCCACTTCCAAAAATCAGAATAAAGAGCTTCTAACAGAGACCTGAATGGGAGAGAAATGGTTACCTTGAAGCTAATGTACCCCAACCACAAAGGACACACTTCTTTTTCTGAATGGGAAATCTTGATTATTCCAGTGGCAGATCTGACATGAGGTTATAAAATTTCTATTGATACTTAAAAAAGCAGATACCCAGTGCCTAATAGCTGAGATTCTCAGAATCACTTTGTCCTGGAACAGTGTACTTTCTATTTAGTTTATATGGAAGGCAATTTCGAAAGGCTCAAACACTAAATTCAAGGACTTTTTCTCATTTTGAGCTGAAAAACTGCATGGCTAAAGCTGAGCTGGGTAAGGAGGAGAATATGTTTCCACTAAGTCTCATGAACACACCATCCACTAATAGATAACAGATGCTGGAAAGCTTAATAGCAGATGACCAATACAATGACAGTATGAGCAGAAGAGCTTTGGAATTGCTATTACTTCGGTGTGCTCAGATAAGGCCTCTAAAGATACCAGTAAGGCAGATAACAAGTGCTGAATACCTGATTAGTTCCTTCCTCCTCTGTTAGTCTCCTTGCAGCTATATCACCCAGCTGCTCTATCACCCTGTCTACTCTCCAGTATGAAACAAATCTGGACCCAAGCATCTTCAGGCTCTTTCTGACTATTTAGGAATCAAGAAAGGGGCATATTTCATGAAATGAAATGACCACAGGAAAGATCTGAAAGTAAAATACAAAAGAAAGAAATTAATGAAAATGAAGCCAAAGTATGAGATTTTCCTCCCTTTAAAATACCCTCCCTTGACAAATGTATACCTGAGGTTTTTACCCACTAGCATTTTATGCTGTTGTTTCAGAATATTTTCAGAATATTCAGGTTTCCTTTATATTTGGTTTGGTTTATTTTCCAATATATTTCATGTATTTCATAACAGTTTTGAAACTTTGGGGTTTTCTTTGTTTTGTTTGTTTGGGGTATTTTTTATTATTTTGGAATATGTTTCACACAAAATAAAAACAATAGGAAAGAAAGTGGTAAAACTGCTGTAAGAGGGGTTTTGTTTATTTTCTGTTTATTTTGTTTGGGTTTTGTTTGGTTTTGGGGTTTTGGGTTTGGTTTTTACCGTTGTAGTTTTAGGATCTGCATACTACTTAAAATATTAGTGTCTTTCTAATACCATCTATGCATTGAAATTTTTACTACTTAGATCCTTAGTAAAAACCTAGCATGTGACATCTAAAAACCCACAAAAATCTGCAAAAAATTAACCCAAGGATCTATGGAACCACAGCCTGAAGATGTCAGGGCTGCACAGCCACTAGGCCTCCCCTATTCATATGTTGTAGACTAATGTACTAATAAGGTTGGTTTAAAAATCTGTTACACTGTTTTCCACCCTTCATTCATCTATATCTGTAAACACATTCCCGTATTTAAATCTTGAGTACAGACATTACAGTTTCAGAATATTATGAGATTATTGTCTTTGTATGTTGATCACAATGAGGAACTATAGAAGATTTATGAACTTATATAGTGTATTCAAGATATTTAATTCAGAATAAGTAATGTTGCAGTACTCTGTGTTAGCAACTTTATTTAATTTCCTTTAAGCAATCAACAGAGAATATCTGTTTTTGCAGAATAATAGAAAAAAAATCATACACTTGGATTTTCTTGCAGTAGTATTCTCAGAGTTAATTTAGGAAACACTAACAATTTTAGTCTCTTAAACCTGTTAGAGTTTATCCAGAGTAAGATAGTTGAGAAATTTTGTAATTCTGTTGTATATATATATATATATGTTAACAAATAAAAGCTGTGTTAACCCATTACAATCAAGTATTTACATTCCTTTCCATAGCTTTCTATAAGTCAAGAAGTGGAATTAGGGAGATTCATCCTGTTCAGGTTGATGATCTGTAACATACCCCATTGCAGTAGTAGAAGAGATGTAAATGTTACCTGGGAAGATTTGTCTGCTTCAGAGTGTAACAAACTAACAAACAAATTAACAACAAACAAATTAAACACATGTCTTTTTCCTCCAGTTGCTCTGAAGGCTAAAATATTTGGAGTTTGTCATATAGATATACAGAGCTAGTAAACAATATTTTCACTGGGGAGATTTGCTTTTGTCAGAAAGCCTACAGATAACTGAAATCCTTATGGGGACGAATATGCTCACAGTTCTATAAACATAGAATCATAGAATGGTAAGGTTGGAAGGGACCTCAACGATCATCTAGTTACAACCCCGTGCCATAAGCAGGGACACCTCCCACTAGTAAAGGTTACTCAAGGCCTTGTCCAACCTGGCCTTGAACACCTCCAGGGAGGGAGCAGCCACAACCTCCCTGGGCAACCTGTGCCAGTGCCTCACCACCCTCACTGGAAAGAACTTCTAGTTCTAACATCTAGTCTAAATCCCCCCTCTGCCAGTTTAAACCCATTGCCCCTTGTCCTGTCATTACAAGACCTTGTAAATAATCCTTTCCCAGCCTTCCTGTAGGCCCCCTTCAGATACTGGAAGGCTACTATCAGGTCTCCTCGAAGCCTTCTCTTCTCCAGGCTGAAGAGTCTCAACTCTCTCAGTCTGTCCTCATAGGAGAGCTGCTCCAGCCCTCTGATCATCTTTGTGGCCCTCCTCTGGACCCGCTCCAACACTTCCATGTCCTTCCTGTGCTGAGGGTTCCAGAACTGCACACAGTACTCCAGGTGGGGTCTGACAAGAGCAGAGTAAAGTGGCAGAATCCCCTCCCTTGCCCTGCTGGCCACACTACTCTTAATGCAGCCTAGGACTCGGTTGCTGTCTGGGCTGCATGCGCACAGTGCAGGCTCATATTGAGATTTTAATCAACCCAGATATGCCCATTGTAAGTGGAGCAATAGTAATGAGAGCTTGTTTGCCACATTCACTCTTTGTAGTTGGTAGTTACAGCTTTCACAGTGTCCTTACTTTTTATCAAGTTTGTGGAAGCACTCTGCAGTTCAAGTTATAGGTTCTGCCCAAATTCTACAGGGCTCTGTACATGCACAAAGTGATGCCAACAGGATGTTTTCTTTATAACAATCAATGTTTGGACTGATGCTGCAGTGTTTCACATAGTTTGATATAGAAAAGAGAATTGTGTAGATTTTAATAAACAGAATGACGGGAGGAAAAAAAAGGAGAAGAAATGGAAAGAGTTTCTGAACAACATGTCTTTTACTACTAAAATGTCAGTGATTTCAGCTGAAACACTTCACTTGTTTCTTTGGCTCTTTCTTTTAAGATTTAATTTTCAATTTTACCAAAGCTTGTTTTAACAAGAAGTTAAACTCTCCTCCCCTTCTTCTAAAACCTGTCTTTAATGGGAATTTCCAAAATCACTGCACATTTTAGGAGCAGAATCCTTTTGTGGTTTCTGTGTCATATTAATATGACTTGTTTTCTCTTGTGTTTGTATTCTCCCAAATCACAAAGCCGCCTTCACCTTGTCAGCTAAGCCAAAGCATACAGTGTTTGAATCAGTTTTCTAAAGGACAACTGTGAAAAGTCCAGTTTAAGGAAGGATTAGTAGCATATGGTTACAGACACATAAAAACTTTTTTTTTTTAAGATCTCCACAGAGCCTTTCTACCCTAATAGCTAAAAATTGAGGCAGATTGTTTTAATATTACTAAAATATGAATAATTGAGAGAGATCCTAGTTCTAGAACCATCAGGAATTTTTGGTTTGGAATGACTCCAGAATTTGTGAGGTCTGGGAGCCCTTGATGATAATTCATTGATGGAGCCCATCGCTCTGCTTGAGAAGTTTTTGCTATGTCTGAGCTGATTAAAGAATGAGAACCCAAGAACTGAAACACTGATTGCTGCAACTCCTATCAGGATTTACAAGTGTGTGAAGGCTAGACAGAAGCAGTGCACATAAGCATAATTTCTTGGACTTGGGACATAAGCTAAGCAAATAAGAAATCCCAATGTCTGGAACCCCTTCTGAAAAAAAAAATGGAAGACTTAACCTGAACCTCTCAGGCTGCTACTGAACTCATTTGAAATGAGTTTTTGTCCTTATTTTATGAACTAGAAAATAACAATTTTGCTCTATATATTGCTCGTGTAGATGGTGTTAGATGCTGGTGAATCCTAATGATAATACAGAAAGTAAAACGAAAAAAGAAACCTATATCTTTTTTTTTTTTCCTCCTATTTTCTTACATGTGGTAGTGATAGCAACAGCAAGGCAGAGTGGAGGGGGTGGGGGGGAGGTTGGTGGTTTTATTTGGTTGGTTGGTTGGTTGGTTTGGTTTGGTTTTTGTTTCTTAGGAGTTTTGGGTTTAGTGGGGGGGGTTTTTTGTTTGGGTTTTGGGGTTTTTTTGGGTGTTTTTTTTGTTGTTGTTTTGTTTTTTGGTTTTTGTTAGTTGGTTGGTTGGTTGTGGTTCTGGTTTTGGTGCGGTGTTTTTGGTGGTGATTTTGGGGTTTTGTTTGCTTGGTTGCTTGTCCCCAGAGTTATCTCCATGACTAATTAATGGAGAGAAATAAAAGGAGAATGGAAATAAAACAAAAAGGTAGGGAAAGAGTCAAGAGGGCTTTTGAAGAAGAAAGATTTTGGAGAATCTTAAAATAGAAAGACTGGCTGTCACAACATCTAGGAAATGTAGTCCTCAAGGGCAGGAAAAGGGTGAGTAAGAGTCAAAGCAGAAAGTCCAAGCAGGAGGTTTCCTTCTCCTCAAACTTCCCTCTTCCACACCAAGTGTGATATTCATAGTACAGGATACAACTGCGAGCCAGCAGTGTGCCCAGGTGGCCAAGAGAGCAAATGACATCCTGGCCTCTCTCAGGAACAGTGACCAGTAGGACAAGGGAGATTATTCTTCCCCTGTACTCAGCACTGGTCAGGCCACACCTTGAGTACTCCATCCAGTTTTGAGCCCCTCAATTCAAGAGAAATGTTGAGATACTGAAACATGTCCAGAGAAGGACGACAAAGCTGGTGAGAGGCCTGGAGCACAGCCCTGTGAGGAGAGGCTGAGGGAGTTGGGGTTGTTTAGCCTGGAAAAGAGGAGGCACAGGGGTGACCTCATTGCTGTCTACAACTACCTGAAAGGAGGTTGTAGCCAGGTGGGGTCTCTTCTCCCAGGCAACCAGCAACAGAACGATGGGCCACAATCTCAAGTTGTGCTGGGGGAGGTATAGGCTGGATATTAGGAGGAAGTTCTTCACAGAGAGAGTGATTTGGCATTGGAATGGGCTACCCAGGGAGGTATCAGAGTTGCTGTCATTGGAAGTGTTCAAGAAAAGACTGGATGAGGCACTTAGTTCCATGGTCTAGTTGATTGGATAGGGCTGGGTGATAGGTTGGGCTGGATGATCTTGGAGGTCTCTTCCAAACTGGTTTATTCTATGATTCTGCGATTCTATGCCCCTGTAATTATCATAGAATCATACAATCATAGAATTGTCATGGCTGGAAGGGACCTCAAGGATCATCTAGTTTCAACCACCCTGCCATAAGTAGGGACACCTCACACTAGATCAGGTTGCTAAGAGCCACATTCAGTCTGGTCTTAAAAAATTCCAGGGATGAGGTTTCCACCATGTCTCTGGCCAACCTGTGTCTCACCACCCTCATGGTGAAGAACTTCCTAACATCCAATTTGAATCTACCCACTTCTAGTTTTGCTCCGTTCCTCCTACTCCTATAACTATCCAACATCCCAAAAAATCCCTCATCATCTTTCTTGTAGGTCCCCTTCAGATACTGGAAGGCTGCAATAAAGACTCCTCGGAACCTTGTCTTCCTCAAACTGAATGGCTCCAACTGTCTCAGTCTGTCTCCACAGGACAGGAGCTCCAGCCCTCTGATCATCCTTGTGGCCTTTCTCTGGACACACTCTGGTACATCTATATCCTTTTTGTAAAAATGGCTCCAGAACTGGACACAGTACTCAAGGTGGGGTCTCACCACAGTGGAGTAGAGGGGGAGAATCACCTCCCTCAACCTGCTGGCTATGTTTCTCTTGCTGCAGCCTAGGATATGGTTGGCTCTCTGGGCTGCAAGTGTACACTGGCAGCTCATGTTACCAGTCTCACCCACCAGTACTCCCAAGTCCTGATCTCAAGTCAGTCACTGCCCAGCCTGTAGCAGTGCTTAGGATTGCCCCGACCCAGATGCAAGACCTTGAACTTGGCCTTGTTGAACCTTATGATGTTGGCTTGGACCCACCACTCCAGTCTGTCAAGCTCCCTGTGGATACCATCCCTTCCCTCCAGAATGTCAGCCACACCACACAGCTTGATGTTGTTAGTGAACTTGCTGAGGATGCACCTAATGACACTGTCCCTGTTGCCAACAAAGATGTTAAACAAGACTGGTCCCAGTACTCCCTTGAGAGATTCCGTTTGTCACTGGCTTCCACTTGGACATGGATCCATTGACAACCACTCTTTGGATGTGGCTGTCAAGACAGGTTTTTTATCAATCATGTTGTCCATTCATCAAATCCCTATTTTACCAGTTTGGAAACCAGAATGTTGTGCAGGACAGTGTCAAAGGCTGCCCTCTGCAGCTGCCTGAAAGGAGGTTGTAGCAAGGTGGGGGTTGCTCTCTTCACTCAAGTAAAAAGTGACAGGATGAAACAGCCTCATGGTGTACCAGGAGAAATTATGTTGGACATTTTGTAAGTTTTCTTCACTGAAAGGATCATGAGTCATTGAGACAGGTTGCCCAGGGAAGTGGTTGAATCATCATCTGTGAAAGTATTTAAAACATGTAGATGTGGTGCTTAGGCACATGGTTTATTAGTTGCTATCAGCTCCGTGTTAGCAGTTGGGCTTGGTGACCTTAAAGTCATTTTCCAAACAAAATTATTATGTGATTCTATGACACTGTGGAAATAAAGCAATCAGAGACATAAGGAAAAATAGTAAATGTGGAAGTTCTTCAGAATGGGCAAAAAGAATCCTTGCCTGGTCAAACAGCACAGGTCAAAAATAAAGCAATACTTCTCTGAATGAGAGACTTCTATAAGGGCATTGGGGGAGGGGGGGAGGGGTGTTCGGTGTTTGGGGGTTTTTTGTTTTGTTGGTTTGTTGGGTTGTTTTTTTTAGGTAAGGGTCATTTCTTTTTCAAATTGCCATGCTTATAATTTCCAAATAGCTCTTGTGCTAGTTGTCACACACTTGTTCTATCCCTCACAGTTACCTACGAATTACATAATTTCTGTCTCCATTCCAAATTCTTCTTGCCCGATATGCAATGTGCTCAGACCTACCTGAAAAGTTTTCAAATTCTGATGGTCTATAGTCATTATGGAACCCTTAAATACACAGATTTTGTTGTTGTTTTTTGTTTGTTTGTTCATTTGATTGGTTTGTTTTTGACTGTTTCTGACAGAGTTTCACCAAGCTAAAGCCTATAATAGACTTTTCTGGAAATGCAAAAATATATCACAACTTTTGTGCAGATATTGAAGATTCTGAAGAAAATTAATTATCAGTTATGAGTCTTAAAATCAGAAAAGGAACTCATGCTGACAACCATCCTATGAGTATAAAGTTCATTCTGATCAAGATAAAGAATACCATGCTGTTTTGCACTTTGGAGGAAGACAGCTTCAGATATTAATCTGCACACAATGAAAGGATCTTTGCCTCATATCTGTGGACAGCTCTAGAGCATGAAAAGTAAATTGGAATGTTGATGTAATCTCTACAATTTGTTATCATTAGTTTACATATACTGATAGGTTCAGTAATATGGACTCACTAGCTATAGATCCTTTTTTATGATTGTAATGTCTCTTCCCCACAGTTATTTTGTTGTTGCTGTTTAGTTGTTGTTTTATTTTGCTTTGGTATTTAATTTTCCTCTTTACATCCATATATATCCTGTCTTTACTTTCCCTTTCTCTCACACTTTCTTGTAATGTGATAGCTTACCTTTATATGTAAACACAAAATAAATGAATATAGTCAGTTCCACTTCTCCACATGCAAGATAAAATGGAGTTAATGAATCTAATCTGAGTAAAATATGGGCAGGTTTTCCAGTTAGACATGCCCTTTCTTTCTTCTCTTCATCAATATCTATTTCTGTCTTAATTCCAGTAAGTTCAGTAACACTATTTGCTTTTTCTTTCTTCCATCCTTAGGGAGGCTGGCAGGAAGATAACACGTTTCAGAAGATCAGAAATTCTTAGAATTATCCACATGTAGCTGAATCAACATTGTGGAAGAACTAACTTCTGTGACTATGAATAGTTCTTCCCGGAATGAAGTGGAAACTTAAATGAAATCTTAGTCTTAAGCAAAATTGAAAGATCTGCTTATAACTACAATGTTTTTCTAGAAACAGGTTATAACAGTGGGCTCAAATCAAACTTCTATCACTCATGGTAAAGCAGGCTGAGTAAACTCACTTGTTGTGTAAATCTACAAAACAGCCATCATCCTTCTGGATTGATTTGTCTCTCTTAACAGCTAACGATGTATGTGGCTGTTTGGACAGTCAGTGTTACTACTGTCAGTCCCTTATTTTGTATTATAACACAGTAAGAACCATGTATGTTAGGACATTCCATCAATGCTCCTTCTCATTGTCAAATCAGCTAGATGTGTATATTACTTGAATTTTATCTGCAAAATTTCAGGCTGCACTTAGGAAGCTTTCAAACTTGAGATTCTCTCCTGAATATTCTCTCCTGAATCTCATGATCTGCAAAGAATGACATTACCTGTTTGTTTGCTTTGCTTTTTTTTTTTTTTTTCTAAACTCCGCATTCATTTTCAGAGCATCCTGAAAAGAAAAGCTATATCAGAATCAGTTGATTTGAATAGTATTATTCCAGAGATTAACTTAACTCTCAAAGTAAATTTCCTTGTACTGACCACAATAACAATGTTGGCACAAAATAAAAGAAAACTGATGAAAAAGATAGCATGTGCTTGATGTTGATGGAATGCATGTTTGTGCCTAATACACTAGAGAAACTCTCCAATAAGAGTTCACCCAAGTGAAAATATTGCCCTATTTTGCTCCCAAGGTCAATGTCAATTGAGGTTATTGACTATATAAATGCTAAGCACAAAAGTTTGAGTTGTTCAAGGCTATTTTAACTTGTACACTATACTTTTCAAGGTTCTTCAGTTACATTTACAGTTTGTATTCCTCACTCATGTCTTTTCCTCCTGTTTGTTTTCTGTTTTGTTTTGATGGGTTGGTTGGTTTAGTTTTAGATTTGGGTTTTATTTTGGTTTGGTTTCGGTTTGTTTCGGTTTGTGGGGGAGGGTGTGTGTGTGTATTTGGTTTATTTTTCACAGCTTTTCAATCTATAAATCATAAACCTTAAAGATCGAGTGTTGTAACTGTGTAGAGAAGAACATGACATTCAAGAACCAATTTTAGAATGTCTGATAAAAAGCTCATCTCCACACACACAATGGAATCTAAAGGAACTAAGGCAGTAGGGAGAGCTACTGGGCTACATCTGAACCCACCATGTGAATCATAAGCCTACCACAGGTCCATCTACACAAGCTCAGAGGAGAACAGATGCAAAATGACAAGTGTGAACCCAAGTTAAAGACTTAGAGGAAGGGACACCCTATCCAGACCATTTCCAGGGGTGTCCTTGCAGACAGACCAGTTCCATGGTCCATATGTGACACCCAACCCATGAATCAAAGGGAATTTATTTATTTTTATTTTACACAATGAAGGTAAGTCATTACCTAGGGCATTTACAATACATGATAGGGTGCAAGAGAATAGAGCTTAGGATTTCATTCTCCTGTGTGCACACGTACATGTGGAGCTCTGAGTGTCAGCAACTGGAGTTAAACCACTGTTCAGAGGCCCATGTGTCCATGGTACCAATAACTACTCATTGTTCATCCAGATGAGCCAGTTGAGCAGATGAAGTGACTGAGGAGACAGGAAACTGTGTGGGAGACCACAGCAGAAATTGGATATCAGAAGGACCAGAGAGTCCTAGAGATCTGGGAGTTAATTGGAATATCTACTTGCATATATGCATCTTTGTGTGTATATATGCAATGTTCTGGACCTGTAGTGGCACTATGACCCAGGCACTAGCAGATGGAGAGACTGTATTCCAAGTGCAGGCTAGAGAGATTCACCAGGTACAAAAGCATGTATATGCACAGTTATACATATAGAATCATAGAATCATAGAATCATAGAATGGTAAGGTTGGAAGGGACATCAAGGATCATCTAGTTTCAACCCCCTACCATAGCCAGGGACACCTCCCACTAGTACAGGTTACTCAAGGCCTCGTCCAACCTGGCCTTGAACACCTCCAGGGAGGGAGCAGCCACAACCTCCCTGGGCAACCTGTTCCGGTGCCTCACCACCCTCACTGGAAAGAACTTCCTCCTAACATCCAATCTAAATCTCCCCTCTGCCAGTTTAAACCCATTGCCCCTTGTCCTGTCATTGCAAGACCTTGTAAATAATCCCTCCCCAGCCTTCCTGTATGCCCCCTTCAGATACTGGAAGGTTATATATATGTATAAATATATATGGCTTTATATAAGGCTTTATATATGTATAAATATATGCACACATATTTAGATAAAGACAAGAAAAGAATGACACTTGTTGCTGATTTTTATGTCTGCATGAGCGATGAATGCTGTCATCTGTGCTTATCTGTGTGGCCAGCTGTGTATATAACATGGGATTTATCTGTGCTTTTTGTGCATGTGCCTGCTAGGAATACATGCACAGCCTCACTACAGGTTGTACCTGGAGGGATGGGACTGTTGCAGTAGCCTTATCTCTATCAGTCTGCTGGATTTGACAACTCATCCACACATGTATGCTTTGGAGTCATGTAACACATAGGGTGATATAATTCACAAATATCTTAAGTCCAAGACCAATATGAACACTACTGGTCTGATGCAGAGAATTCTTAAACCACCCAGCAAACCATGCTTTCAACTACCATCTCAGATCTGTACTCAGAGCACTTTTGATGATTAGAGAGAAATGAGTGTATTCCACACTGAAACGGATCAATTTTTGAGTTCCTGCTACTCCTGAAATATTCAGTGTACTCCCTAACTTTCTGATATATATCAGATTACTCAATGAATTAAAGAATTAATTAGTGTGACTAAAACTGACAGAATTAGGCCCTAATTAATTTGGTTGAGACCATAGGAGGAGTCAGACAACGTTAGAACAAAAATAGACTGATTCTCTGTGGTTCTTACAGCATAAAAGCACCAAACTCTCTGTCTCTCGATTTAGTTAAAAATTGTGTTTTTCTCTTTAGCCACTTCTCATTCTTATTTCTTGGTCTTCGTTTCAAAGGTTTTGTACAGACTACCTTGTATAATGAACTACAGTGGTGAATGGAGCCCAAAGATACTCTGTATGATTCAAAATACAAACCTGTAACCCTGAAGGACAAGAGCTGCTGTGACTTTCCAGTAGATGTATCAGTTCTGACAAAAGCCATTCATACCTGCTGCATTGGTACAAACAGTTTTACACAGTTACCTGAGCTTTGCAGCCATTAATTGCTGCAGATAGAGGCATGCAGCCAAAGATGTGTTAAAAGACCTTCTGTAATCACCAGCAGAAGTAACTCAAAATGAAAAAATCTGTATCAGAGGTGTGAAATTGTATTTCAATCAGGTAATGACAAGCAGTATATTTGTTTAAAATAAGATAGTTCTTTATAATGTTGAGTTCCTCCAATTTATTGAAGTATAAATATTTAATTACTGCATTATTATACTGCTACCTATCCAAAATATGTGTGTTTGTTTGTGTTTGTTTTGTAAATCCAAGAGATTTTACACAGCACTGAAAAGTTATTGGAAGTGTGTTTTATTTGAAGGTAGTCTGCCTGACAATCTTCTATTTGTTCAAACATAGCAACTAATGCAGTATGCCTTGCTTACCTTCTGCAGTGTGGTAGTGGTGGGATATTACACAAAGTAACATGGAGTTTAGCCTTAATTAGTCAGCTTGATTCTTGGGAATATTTTCAGCCTAAGACATCTATTGTGAATGTCATACCAGTTAATTTGCAGAACATTTTTCTGCAATATTAATGCTGTGTTTTCACTGTTAGCATGCACTGAGATTCTCACTAAACCAGAAAGCAACTGCAATATAGATTAAAAATTAAAGCAATGCAATGTCTAAAAGACGACCTGACCTTCCGACAATGTTGCTAATATCTAAAAGGCAGATGCCAAGAGGATGAGCTAGTCCCTTTTCAGTGGTGTTTAGTAACAGAACAAGGAGCAACGGGGACAAACCAGAACACAGGAACTCTCACTTAGATATAAGGAAAAGGAAAAACATCTTTACTTTGAGAATGGTAGAGAAATGGAACAGGCTGCCCAGGTTTGTTGTGAAATCTCCTTCTCTGGAGACTTTCAAAACCTACTTGGATATGTTCCTGTGCAACTCGATGTAGGCAAACCTGGTTTAGCAGAGAAACTGGTCTAGATGATTTCCAGAAATCTTTTTTCACTCCAACCATTCTCTGATTGTGGTTTCTCTTTCTTAACAGAACAGTTTGATGCCTTCTGTCAGTCACAGACATCAGTGGAAATTTTTTTTGTCAGTTTTTGTGATTGAGGATCAAATAGAATGTTTATTGTTTTAAAAAAACATCTCTTGAAAAATGTTAAAATATATGACTGGTTTTATTTTGAGAAACTGTCAATAGTCTGAGAAGATGGAAGGGTAATGATCCTGGTATTTCTGTATGCAGCTTTTTATTGCATCATTTAACTACTACATCCAAGTAGCTCTTCTGCTTTATAAATACTTAGACTTCCTCAGACAAAGATTACCACTCAGAGATATTTGTACAATGCTAGATCAGAGGTTTTGGGTTGGGATTTTTTTGTTGTTTTTTTTTTTTTTTCATTTTCATAGATGCTATGTGTGGAAGCTTGCACAAAATGCTGCCTTCCTAAACCACCTATTTCACTTACATAATTTAGTTTAGCTTATTAAAATGAATGATTCTTCCAGGACCTATAGTTATGCTGGAAAATTTTATCTGTAAAGTTTAATCAGACTACTTCTTTGCTTTGCTTTTATAGGTTTAACATTTAGTTGTCAGTGTCTTAAGTGATAGGAAACAAACAAGCAAACAATCAAACAAACAACAGCCCAGTAACACTCAGATATTCAAGAAATACCTTAACATTTTCTTTTCTGTTTTACAAAAATCAACTAAAAAGAAGGGCTTTTAAAATTATGCAGCATATAAAGCACATCTATAATAGCCTTAGACATAACAAAAATGAAATTCAGGATCTGATGCAATGAGGCCTACCCAGATATGAAAATGATAAATTTTTTTCATTTAAGGGCAGCGCAAATCAGTTCTCAGACTACATCACTAAATTAACCTATTTCCTATAGTTCTGTAAAGAGTAGCTATTTGAAAAAGTTAACTGAGTTTGTGTGATTTTAGTGAGATTTACTTAAAAAGGTGAAATAAGAAAATGTAGCACTCAAATATGTGAAAATGTTTGAAATAGCTCTTACTGCACTAAACTCATCAAATTCATTTGTTTGAATGCTGGCTATTAGAATTACCAGACCAGAGAACTAATAGGTCTAATACATCTGCTTGGTGAGGTTCACACACCTCCCTACCTGAAGGCTACTGAGCAGGCACAGTGTATTCATTATGGGATAGTTGTGGTGCACGTACACTGCAGTGTGAAGTGTGGTGTTAAGCGCAAAGTCTGTATAGTGCACAGAAAACAATGAAGAACACTCTGTATAGAGGAAACCCTTGGTAAAATTCTGGTGGAAATATATACCATGGTTCTCAGTTTAAAAAAAAAAAAAAAAATTACTCTTAAAGCAGAGTCTCAAGCTAAATTCAGTAAGTGATTAAACTGAATCAATGGTTTAGATCACAGATGTGTCACAGGCAAGTCTGAGTTAATTTTCCCTCAAGAGTTAAGCTGATTATTTTGGATTAGGTCTTGATTATTTTGGTTTAGATCTTGATAAGTAGATTGAATGAGCAGGTCTTAAGATGATAAAAATATTGAATGTCTTTATTCTACAACTTCAGCGCTGCAGGAGTCTCTCCATCATTAGATGGTATTTGTCTTTTCCTACATACAGAGAATATCGTCAGTCCATCATCAGTAATTTTGCAGATGACACCAAGTTAGGATCAGGTGTCAACATGTTTGAGGGTAGGAAGGGACTGCAGAGGGACCTGCACAAGCTGGATGCATGGGATGAGATTTAACAAGACTAAGTGCAGGGTTCTACACTTTGGCCACAACAACCCCATCAGTGCTACAGGCTGGGGACAGAGTGGCTAGAGAGCAGCCAGGTAGAAAGGAACCTGGAGTTACTGGTAGATAGTAGGTTGAACATGAGCCAACAGTGTGCCTGGGTGGCCAGGAGAGCAAATGCAATCCTGGCCTCTATCAGGAACAGTGTGGCCAGTAGGACAAGGAAGGTTATTCTTCCCTTGCACTCAGCACAGGTCAGGCATTACCTTGAGTACTGTGTCCAGTTCTGGGCCCCTTAATTCAAGAGAGCTGTGGAGGTACTGGAACATGTCCAGAGAAGGGCAACGAAGCTCATGAGGAACCTGGAGCACAAGCGAGAGGCTGGAGAGGCTGAGGGTTCTGGGGTTGTTTAGCCTGGAAAAGAGGAGGCACAGGGGTGACATCATTGCTGTCTACTACATGAAAGAAGGCTGTAGCCAAATGGGAGTTGGTCTCTTCTCCCAGGCAACCAGCAACAGAACGACGGGTCACAGTCTCAAGTTGTGCTGGGGGAGATATAGGCTGGATATTAGGAGGAAGTTCTTCACAGAGAGAGTGATTTGGCATTGGAATGGGCTGCTCAGGGAGGCATCAGAGTTGTTGTCACTGGAGGTGTTAAAAAAAAGACTGGATGAGGCACTTAGTGACATGGTCTAGTTGATTGGATAGGGCTGGGTGATAGGTTGGATTGGATGATTTTAGAGGTCTCCTCCAATCTGGTTTATTCTACAATTCTACGAATATGAACTTTGTCATGGAATTTTAGACTGAATAATGGTTATTCAGAAGCCTTAAGAATGCATGAAATAATAGGGAGAAAAAAGTGGAAACTAATGCAAGGTGAAAATACTATTAAGCTGTTGCTTAATTTTTCTACTACCTTCAGTTCAGACAGCTTTGTTTTCTAGGGAAGTATGATCAAGGCAAGATTAAATTGAGGGGAGAGGGAAATGTTCTAGTAATAGACCAGTAAAGGTGGTACAAGGAACATGCCTAGTATTTATTTACTTATTTATTTATTCTCTTTCTAGGCACTCCCCATGAAACCTCAGAAGGACACATTTTCTTTTTGACTGAGTAATAATATTAAAATCAAAAAGCCCCCAGATATTTCATTTTGTTGACCTTTTTAAGGAAAAATTCCCACTTGCTGTGTTTTTAAGCACAGTTCTGAAGCTCTGGGAATAATTAGATGATCCATATGCTCTGATTGCAATAAACACTGTGCACAACATCTATAAAGAGCAAGGTAACTGTGATGGTCTATGTGAAGTCTCATCTAGGAAGCTCACAAGCTTATTGCTGTAAATTAATGGCTTTTCTTTTTTCCTCAAACATACAACTTGAAGAGCATTATAAATGTTCCACGCTAGTACTTATTAAGTCATAAATTTTCAGTCAGCACTCAAGAACATTTTAAAAAGAGAAATTGGTTCTGCATTGTCAGAGCATAACTACTTCAAAAATAAAACCAAAGAAGACTCTAAAAATTAATACATTTTAAATTTTTTGCCTTCAAATATATTCTAAAGTTTAAAAAGCAATTAATAATAAGTAGACTAGCTGATCATTTAATTTAATCTTTCCCTTTCCTCCTTTTAATACTTTTTCCTTTAAACTGTATTTTCCAGATATTGCTGCATTTCATTTATACTTTCTCTCATATCCTTATTGTAAATATCCCCTTAAAGTACTTCTCAAGTATCACCCAAATGTCACTACTTCTCTACTCTGACAGAATAACGTTAATTAGCTTTCCTTTTTAAATGGTTTCAAAATTCAGTGTCTTTCATTACAAATGTATTTTAAAGAAAGTAGATATTACAGAGAGAATACTCCCATTCTCCACTTTTGCTTTTCTAGACCATTGTGAAATTATTTCCAGGAGGAGAAAAAAAAAAAAAGAAAAAAGAAAAAAAGAAAAAAAAGACAAGTGCATTACTGGTAGCAGAAAATAACTACATTTATTGTTAAAAGATTTTGGTCCCCATTAAATCCTAGTGTGGGACTGTTTCTTCAGTAATAATAGAGATATCTTTTATCTTTTCTTAAAAATATAACATTAGGCAATATACCATCTTTTTAAGGTAACCCTTTGTTGTGGAGGTAGGGAATTACTGATGATGAGTATTATTTGATTTTCCTGAAAGCCCCACTTCCAAACTATATACAAAACTAGTTTAGATTTAGTTACAGGTTCTAGTTCGATTGGGAATTCTTCAACAGGTTGTTATGGACAAATTTAGAGATTTAGGAAGACAGGAAATGGAAAAAGCTAAACTATAAACACAGCTTTACCCCACTATCAGGTTGAGTAGAGAATTAAGGGAACAGCAGGCTTTGCTCACAAAGGTGAAATAGGTATTGGTTGATGATCCCTTGCCAGATTTTTCTGCTGCTTGGCTGCCATCTGATGCTGCAAGCAATATCCAATAGTCTGTGGCAAAGGTCCAAGGCGGGTGGAAAATCTGCCAAACTCAGAAATGTCTTGAGACATGGCTTCCACAGGACAGAGATTTGTGAAAGCAATGGTGCCTCAGCAGTGGCAGGGGAGAGCCAAACTGCTATGGTCTCTCCAGTTTGGAATAGCAGCCAGGAAGTTGCCTGTTGTATGGTCTGAGAGTAGCCAGATCCAGGTGTTGCTGGCAGTTCTGTCAAATGGACCCCAAGACTTGCCGAGCTTGCGCATTTGCACGGAATGGTGCAAAAGTGAGGAGAACCATCCAAAAGCAGGCATGGTGCAAAACCAAGAGCCATATAAAAAGGTAGGAGCCGTCCAAAAGTGGGTATGGTCTGAAACAGGAATTCTGTCGTGGCAGGAACCTGTCCTGTCAGAAGATCTGTCAAGGTGGGAACTCCTTCAAAATGGGAAGATCATGCCTTCTCCCTTGCTCTATTTATCCTTTTCTAGACAAAGTGTCCATTTGCCATTTTATACTGGGCATGAAAACCCAGCCAACCACCAGCCCAATTTCCAGCATGGGCTTCCACATGGATCAGTACACATGTGTAAAGGCACCTTCTGATGTTCCCCCTTCAAGCCCACTATGGGGGGGGAGCACTTTTTGCACTTTCTTCTCCTTCCCATTCAAACCTGCTGGGGCAGGGAGGGTGGAGAAGGAAGGAATTTGAAGCGCTTCAGAACACCCTTATAGAATCATAGAATCATAGAATGGTAAGGTTGGAAGGGACCTCAAGGATCATCTAGTTCCAACCCCCTGCCATAGGCAGGGACACCTCCCACTAGTACAGGTTACTCAAGGCCTCATCCAATCTGGCCTTGAACACATCCAGGGAGGGAGCATCCACAACCTCCCTGGGCAACCTGTTCCAGTGCCTCACCACCCTTACTGTAAAGAACTTCCTCCTAACATCTAGTCTAAATCTCCCCTCTGCCAGTTTAAGCCCATTGCCCCTTGTCCTGTCATTGCAGGACCTTGTAAATAATCCTTCCCCAGCCTTCCTGTAGGCCCCCTTCAGATACTGGAAGGCTACTATCAGGTCCCCTCGAAGCCTTCTCTTCTCCAGGCTGAAGAGCCCCAACTCCCTCAGCCTGTCCTCATAGGAGAGCTGCTCCAGCCCTCTGATCATCTTCATGGCCCTCCTCTGGACCCGCTCCAACACTTCCATGTCCTTCCTGTGCTGAGGGTTCCAAAACTATATACCACTGAAGGGCAAACATCAATGTGTAGAGGTAAGTGTACCCCTGAAGTGTTATATGTAACCAGAGTTTTCAGAGGTCAAACTATGTTCGATCATTGCCTTTCACAGTTTTTCTTCAATACCATCCATGATAATGAAAACTTGTCTCCAATTGTGTATGTTGGAAAAAACAAATTAGAAGATACCACATACACAGGAAGGACATGGAAGTGTTGGAGTGGGTCCAGAGGAGGGCCATGAAGATGATCAGAGGGCTGCAGCAGCTCTCCTGTGAGGACAGGCTACAAAAGTTGGGGCTCTTCAGCCTGGAGAAGAGAAGGCTTCCAGGAGACATTATAGTAGCCTTCCAATATTTGAAAGGGGCCTGCAGGAAGACTGGGGAGGGACTATTGCAAGGTCTTGTAATGACAGGACAAGGGGCAATGGGTTTAAACTGGCAGAGGGAAGATTTAGACTAGGTGGCAGGAGGAAATTCTTTCCAGTGAGGGTGGTGAGGCACTGGAGTAGGATGCCCAGGGAGGTTGTGGCTGCTCCCTCCCTGGAGGGGTTCAAGGCCAGGTTGGAGGAGGCCTTGAGTGACCTGTACTAGTGGGAGGTGACCCTGCCTATGTCAGGGGGTTGAAACTAGATGATCCTTGAGGTCCCTTCCAACCTAACCATTCTACTATTCTATGATTCTATATATTGTAAAGAATTCAAAGTGTTTGAAAACAGGAGATCCAATAACTGTATCAAGTGATCAGCTGTTCAGGTGAAGGAGAGAACAACTGCAGCTTCAGTCCCTGTTTTCTTGGTTACTTCAGTATGGTTATATTGTTGGTTAATATAAATTAAAAAAATAAATGTGATCAAAGACCTGAACTCATAGATCCTTTCTATTATTTTTGAAACCTTTTAATGTTCCCTTTAATTTATTCGAATTCATTTTAGTGTGCTTTCACTTATTTCCAAAAACCTGTAATTATTTTTTAATTATTATTACTTTTTTTTTCCCAAATTCCTACTCACTTTGCATTACTTAATTAATTTATTTTTTTTAAAGTAGGGTTGTTTCATATGTTAACTAGGTTTAACAAAATTTAAAATATCTTCTTAAGATAAAGATGCATTTTTGGTAGTTACCAAGCTGTAGGAACGAAAGAATGAAAGTTCTTCAGACAAAGTCAGTTAAGTACTCATAATGTGATGATACTGGTGATTGCGATTTTATCTAGACAGAAGATCTCTGCTGAAGGTAGCTTTCAGACAGTTGGTTAAAAAAATAGGTAAAAACTGATGAAGTCATTAAATTTTCAAAAGTTACAAATTATCCTGTAAAGCTTCAGTGACTGCAAATTAGCCTTTGCTATAGCCCTCTGCTAACAATCTATAGATCATTTTATTATTCATGAATTTTAGTAATTTCAGGACACCACGGGTCATCTTATGCTCATTTATTTGCTAAACACCTTGTGCTGGTATGCCTCTGCTGAAAAATTGCTACTATTTACTTCCCACAAGACACACAAGCAACAAAGTGGTGGATTTGGCCCCAGACATCCACTATGCCAGGCAGCATATATATCTTGCTGTCAGGGAAATAAATGAGGCCTTAAATTGGCTGCAAAGCTTTAAGAACTGAAATTTATATGTCTAGTTATCAAACAGAAAGTTCAGAACACCTGCCAATATGAAACATAATTGTGACAAACTGTTACATTTTACCTTTAACTTTTCAGGGTTAACACTATAACTTCATTACAAGAATCTCATCCTCCCTTCCTCTCCTTTCTCCCTTCCTCCAGATCAACCCCCCTCCTCAAAAAAGCCACTCATTACACGTATTTGCAAATGCTGAGCTACACTGAGTCATCTGTCAGCAGATGAAAAAAAAACTGAACATATTAAAAATGCTAGAATTTCCTATGAGAGTAACCACAAATTTTCACAGATTGCCACAAAAGGCTACCTGTATTTAGATATTTGATTTTTGTAACCGGTTTGGAAGGCTTTCCAGAGAATATCTATAATCATGAAAAACACCTTCTGTGTTCTTTGGTGCATTTCATTTTACTTTTAAAAAGTCAAATTAGCTCTATCTTCATTCATTCACCAATTTTACTATCCTTCCTTCTGGATCCTAGAGCACTCCTAACTGCAATGTAACATTTTGCCCACTCTTTATCTAAATGGTACATAGGGGACTGGGGGGAAAAAAACCCAAGCCCAACCAACCAACCAACCAAAAAACCAACAATCCCAAAACAAACAAAAATGACAAAACCCAAGAAATCCACTGTGTCCCCTTTTAAACTGTGTACTTTTGTCTTTATGTTAGCATCCACTAACACCCAAACAACAAAGAGCAATATTTAAAGATTTTTTTTTCCATTTTGCTATCAAGCAAGAGAAAAATTAGTTAAATAAAATCTAAGCTAAAATTCAATTTTACATTTTAAAAGAAATCAACATAGAGAGTTTAAAAATAATTTAAGTCCTTGGTAAATTGAATATTAACAAGCTGAGAGATAAATTAAAAATGTCATCTTAATTCACTTTATTATTTTGGCCATTCTATTTATGTTTTTCTAGCTTCTGGATGCTATTCAGGAAACATGGTTGTGGAGAAAGCAACCTATTATGACAGTTTGTCACATTAATCAGGGTTTAAGCCAATGTGTTGGTCAAAACACTTTTTTTTTTTTTTTTCCCTGAAACATTTTAGAATATGTGTGTGTCCTCTGTGTGCCTGTTATGGAATGGGCTATTAATTATGAAATATTAATAAATTTATTAATTATTATTTATTAATGCAAAAGTTCTTTTCTTATTTACAGGGTCTTTATGCTCAGTAGTGTAAATAAATTACAGAATGTGTACAGTTGATAGGGCAGTACCAAACTATGTCAAACAATTTAGAAAACTAGCACAATTCAAACAGTAATCTTTTGGAAAGAGATTCTTGTGGAGCAAGATGCCACTTGCCCTCTAGGGAGACTTGAGAGGCTCCTTTCTGCTAAGGTACACTTAGTTGCAGTTACAGAATAAAAATAAACAAAGCAAAGGGTTTTAATTACAATGAGGCTTTCTAGGATATTTACTTACAAATTAGTATCTCTGGATTTCCAGGGCTGCATTATAGTTCCAGACAGAACCCAAAACACTTGCAAAGTTGCTGTTGATGCTATGATAACCTTTGGAAGCCTTTGGAGTTTTCCCAGAATTCTGGCAAGGTGCTGAGGCTTGCGTAATCTTCTGACCAGGTCTTGATCCCTTCTTGGGCAGACAGTATCCTTTCCAAGGGTCTGAACTTGGGCATGGTAGATGTGCAGCCAAGCACAGTGTCCTGCAGCTTTGACAGTAACCTCCTCTCTCTCATCACGTAGGCTGCAGTGAGGTCTCTATAAGTGAGCTTTCCACTTAGGAGCAGCTTATCACTTTCGGTAACTGTAGCTGTTGAACTGAGCAAGCAGTAAACCAGCTTGCTCAAGGGCATTTGGCTCTCTGGGGTAAATATCTTCTGGGTAAACCCCTTCTGCTCAGTCTAGGCTGTCCTTACTTGCTGACAGGGTTGTTCAAACTAAAGCTGATCGATCATCTTGGGCAGCTTTTGGTAATGATTCTTGTCTATGTTGTGAAGGCACTTATACCTTTCCCTGGTGAATTAAGGCATGGCAGAATTTCCAGGTAGACAAGCTTGAAGCATCAAAGGTTGTTGTTTAGCAGGAAAGCTGGTTTGAAGCAGCAAGGCTTCCTGGTTCCGAAGGCAACAACACAAGGTTTGGATAGAAAAAGCAAGGTGAAGTGAAGCACAGCATAGCAAGACAAATTGAGGCATTACATGGAATAGCAAATTGAGGCAAAGTGAGTTGTTTACAACTTCTGCCCATATTTATCAATTGCCTAAGTCTTGAATGTTCCATTGGACAATGGAGATTCACCAGAGTGGCACTTTGCCAAAACTAAGCATATTAGGCAAAGCCTAAATATGGGCCTAGGCATGAGGCAGGTGTACAAACCTTGGTTACCACACTATGTGAACAGCAGCAGACTCAATGGTTCCTTTTGTCCTTTTCCTGTGTCGCTACCCACTCAGGAAGGAGAAGGGGGAGTGGGGAGTTGTGCCCGGACAGCCCAGGACACATAATAGGCCTTTTTTTTGCCTTCCACGATAGTGTCTTTGTGCATGTCTTAGATATACACTTAACTTTTCTGGTGGTTGAACCTGCAAAGATGTTGTATAAATTATTCATCGTTATGAATTATGAATATTAATTTATGCATAAATGTTAAATTTTATTAGTATTCTAAATTTTGTGGAAATTCCCTGAGATTCTTTGGATTTTCAGTTCACAGTAATAGTTGCACAAAGGGTATTTATGAACACAGAATTAAACAGTTTACTCAATCAGAACTTGAAAATAGGAATGTGAAAACAGGAAAAATTCTGACTATGCTTAGAGAGCCTTAGCATTAACTCTGGCATATGTACTCAAGACGCTTTGGCCTCTGAGTAAGTTTCCTGTACAAGGATGCTTCCAAAACTCATGATAATGATCCCGCTGTAAAATACAAAGTATTCCAGGTAGAGGGAAGGAGAGAAGAGCTGAGTTGCTGCTAAGCTGCAAAGACGTGGCTGCTGTGACTCTCAGTTAATGAGTCACAAAAAGACTACTTCTCCCAGTAGACTGTCAGTGCAGAAAGGTGTGGTTTCTAAACACGCCCCATAAATACATCCTTTTGAAAAGGAAACTGGCCAATAGGCACTAGCATCATTGTTCTGGACAATAAATTCAAAGTATCATGCCTAGTGTGACCAGGTAGGGACATTGAGGGTCAGCACCAGACACCTGACACGTAGTGTTACATTACATTAGAGGGAAAAAAACCCCACAATCTTTCCTGCATCATGAGATGAATGTATCTTAGTGTCAACAGTCCCTCTAAGGACAATTTTGTATACATGGAAGAAGCCAGCTTGTTCTGCTTAGCCAAAATAAAATTAAGGGGGGAATTTAATGAACTCTCTATAAATAATTTTTGAGTTAAATATACAAGATGGAGAAAAACTATTAAAGCTAAAAAGCTAAACGAGTATCAGCACAAACTCACATACATATGACAGGACAAGGGGCAATGGGCTTAAACTGGCAGAGGGGAGATTTAGACTAGATGTTAGGAGGAAGTTCTTTACAGTAAGGGTGGTGAGGCACTGGAACAGGTTGCCCAGGGAGGTTGTGGATGCTCCCTCCCTGGATGTGTTCAAGGCCAGATTGGATGAGGCCTTGAGTAACCTGTACTAGTGGGAGGTGTCCCTGCCTATGGCAGGGGGTTGGAACTAGATGATCCTTGAGGTCCCTTCCAACCTTACCATTCTATGATTCTATGATTCTATGATTCTATACGTATATGTAGAACATGAAAAATTTTAAATCCAAAATTAGAAAAATATTCTTAGGGATATAGGGAGTAAACTCTTCAAAGGAGCTTCCAAATTGTGTAGTGCAAGAAAAGGGACTTAATTTCAGTGTAAGCATATTAGTATATAAGACAATATCTAGAACTGGAAAACTGAGAAAGTTCAGTCTTTTCCTCATATTTTCCACTCCCTTTTATTCTTTGTTTTGGTTTGCTTTGTGTTTTAGTATTTGGTTTTGAGATTTGTCTGTTTCTTCTTTTAATGGCTATTGGATTTGCCAGCACACAAACAAGAACACATTTGACTACACAAATATCAACCTGTATTTAGTTGAGTGGTTTCTTTCTGGACTTAGCACTTTAGACAGAAAATTTGTTGGGCCGTTTCTGATTCCTATGGTTTTAATGCAATAATCTTGTCATAAGTTAGGCCCATCCTACTGGCAACTAAATATCACACAGCCCTCTGCTGAAGTAAAATGGGGAGAACACAACAAAAGGATCATACACTGAGAAAAATGACCAGGAGGGCTCACTCACCAATTAACATCACGAGCAGAAGACCGACACAGAAATATCTTCTTAATTCATTGTGATTATTACAAAATTTCAGTGACAGAACAAGAGGTAAGTGAGTATTCTCTTAATCTCTGTAAAGCTCCTATTTACTATCCCATTGTCTACTGAGAACAGACTGCCCAGAGAGGTCCTGGAGTCTTCTTTCCTGAAGACTATCAAAACCTACCTGAATGCATTCCTGTGCAGTCTGCCCTATGTGACATTGATTTGGCAGGGCAGTTGGACTCACTGATGTCTGTGAGGTTCCTCCCAACCATTAACATTCTGTAATTCACTTGGACCTTCAGAGAACCATAGTAGGTGATTAGCGGAAGTAAACATTGATATTAGAAGGCATTATTACTCTCATTCACAAGTGCTATCTTATTTATCTCAAAGTGACCAACACAGAGAATTATTCTGAAGTTCAGTCAAATTCCCTAGCTTCAAATGATTTGATTAAAAGTATTTGAAATTAAGATTTATTTTTTTTTTAGTCATTCACATGTCAGCTAAGTTACAAAGGAGTAATAGAGGCAGTTTTAAAGGAATTTTCATTCTAGAATTGAAATTACTGGACTGAACTCTGTCAAATTATTGCATATTTGCTACAGTATTTTATGAACAAAAATATCCCAAGAGGAGAGTTTTACTAAAAGGAGTAACACTTGACCAGTTTAATAACAGGAAATGAACATCTATAGCTTCTACTGTTCAAGCAAAAGAGAAGACCTTTAAAGGTGATCATATGTCACCTTTGGTACTTTCGTTTCAATCTCTTCCTTATCTGTGAGCTACTCCAGGGAGGAAAAAACTGTCTAACATTTCTTTTTTAAGAATCAATAACATGTCCACTTCTTTCATTTTTCAGGTTGTTCTGATACTTGAGGAAAAATAATTTTTGAGGAACAATTGGAAAGACTCTTCTGTCTTTCTCATGTGCAAACCACAGCTCATACAGCAGAGGAACACTGTGTCAAAACGAATCTTGTCCAAATAGCAGCTCACCTTGATCATACATGAGCAATAGTTTTAGTTTGGGTTGTGTTTTTTTTCCTGAAGCTCTGAAAGTTATAATTCCTCGGTAGTATAGAAATACATGCATTGTCTTCAAGATGCAGTCATAAAATAAGTGACCATCAGAGTCTAAAAGAAAGAGTAGCAAAGTAACACTAATTAAATGGTACCATACACAGAAAACTTAGATGTAACATGAAATTGTGGACTAGTAGAAAGAAAAAAAAATGTGTAAAAGCATGTTGGAAAACATGCAAAAAATATCTCCAGGCAAATCCTGCAGTAAGGAAGAAGAAACTACAGACTTACTATCCTTGTTTCTCTCAAGATTCTGTTTTATTTTTTTCCAGGTTTTATTCTGTTTCAGATCTTCATTTCTTTTTCAGACCACTGCTGAGTTGTCTTATCACTCCACAATTGCCCTCATTTGGGCCATACTAGGTGTTTCAGTTCCTCATTGTCTCTTTTCACACCACTACAATACATCATTGTGATACAGTCATAAACACATCACTCTGCACAAAATATCTGTTTGTTGCTACTATCCATGTAAAACTATGGCTCCACCATCAAAGACAAGGAGTAGTAAATCAAATGAGCCAATGTTCTTTTTCAGACCTCAGGTAAACCAAGCCTGATGGGCCTCAGTCACAGGACCTTTCAAACTCATTACTGAGATTACTGCTAGTATGGATGCCTGAAGTCAGGCATCACCTGAGGTTCTAACCAACTACTAAGTCACCTACTCATCTGACAGAAAAGGGCAAAAAATCAGAAAGGTAAAAATGAGAAAGGAAATATAATCTAAGTGTACGTTTAATAGAATCACAGTTTCACAAATTGCATTGGGTTGGAAAGGACGCTCAGAGGTCCTCTTGTACAACCCCACTGCAGTGAAGTTGTGCAGGCAAAGGAAAAATAGGAAGTCATTTATTACTTCCCATCAGCAGGGTAAAATCCAAGAAAGCATAGCTCTATCACACGTGTCAGTTACCTAGGAAGACAAATGTCACAACTCTGAATGACCCTCCTTCCTCCTCCTTTCCAGGAGATTTTATTGCTAAACTTGACAAAACATATGGTAAGTCACAGTCCTTTGGTCATCTGCAGTTGCATCCATTCCCAGGTTATTGTGCACTCCAGCCTGCTTCCTGGCAGGATTGTGAAAATTACACTAAGCACTGCTCTACAATAGTTAAAACATAGATGTGTTATCAACACTGTTTTCATCCCAAATCCAAGAGACAGCGCTATGACAGCTTCCTATGCACAAACATTCCAGACAGATCCAGTACAACTTGACACCAGTAACAGCGATGATGTAATACAGGGCCATAATGGCAATTTAACTATTTTTGCCGTTTGGTACAAATCTCCCATGATATCAAAGATATGATAAATTTATTTCCTCAGATGTATACACCTGAACTGTTGAGATTTGAATATAAATAGTTCATCCCATATAGTCACTAAATAAAACCCAGTATTTTCAAGGACAATGTAATCTTAAGGAAGATGCTTAATATCAATTAGATAAATCCTGTCCTTAGGCAGGCTATTTATCCTCATTGATTACAGGGAAATGGTGGTTTGTTCATTTGTAGTAGACAAATGACAGAAGTGAGACAAATCCTAAACCAGCCATCTTTTTGTGTGTTTGTGCACTTAACCTAGACAATCAACTAATCCGATAGCCTTCTGTGATACCGTAACCAAATGGGTAGATGAAGGAAAAACTGTGGATGTCATCTACCTTGACTTCAGCAAGGCTTTTGACACTGTCTTCCATAACATCCTCATAGAAAAGCTCAGGAGATGTGGCATAGAGGGTTCGTCCATGAGGTGGATTGAAAACTGGCCAAACAACAGAATTCAGAGGGTTGTCATCAGTGGCACAGAGTCAGTTTGGAGACCTGTAGCCAGTGGTGTTCCCCATGGATCAGTACTGGGTCCGGTTTTGTTCAATATCTTTATCAACGACCTGGATGAGGACATTGAGTGCACCCTCAGCAAGTTCACTGATGACACAAAACTGAGGAGGTGGCTGACAACCCATCAGGCTGTGCAGCTATCCAACAAAATCTGGACATGCCGAAGTGTTGGCCGAAGACTAACCACATGAATTTCAGTAAGGACAAGCGCAGAGTCCTGCACCAGGCACCAATACATTTTGGGGGCTGCCCCGCTGGAAAGCAGCTCTATGGAGAAACACTGGAGTCCTGGTGGACACAAAGTTCTGTATGAGCCAGCAATGTGCCCTTGTGGCCAACAGAGCCAATGGTATCCTGGGTTGCATCAAGAAAAGTGTGTCCAGCAGGTCTAGGGAGTTTCTTCTCCCCCCTGTACTCTGCCCTGGTGAGACCACACCTAGAATATTGTGTCCAATTTTGGGCTCCCCAGTTCAAGACAGACAGGGATCTGCTGGAAACACTCCAGTGGAGAGCCACGAGGATAAGTGGGGGATTTGAGCATCTCCCCTGTGGAGTGAGACTGAGAAACCTGCATCTATTTAGCCTGGGGAAGAGAAGACTGAGATGCTATCTGATCAATGTTTA
This sequence comes from Eubucco bourcierii, assembly GCA_013396675.1. NCBI lineage: Eukaryota > Metazoa > Chordata > Aves > Piciformes > Ramphastidae > Eubucco > Eubucco bourcierii. The sequence continues at coordinate 59,739 of VWZE01020485.1, forward strand.
TAAATATCTGAGGGGTGGGCATCAATTTGATGGGGCCAATTTTTTTTCAGTGGTCTGCTGCAATAAGAAAAGGAGCAACAGCTGAAAAGTGGAAAATAGAAGACTTCACCTCAACATGAGGAGAAACTTTTTTACAGTGAGTGACAGCTGCTCAGAGAGGTTGTGGAGCCTCCGTCTCTGAAGAATTAAAAAAAAGCCTCCTGGATGCATTCCTGTGTGAACTACCCTAGGTGATCATGCTTTGGCAGAAGGGTTGGACTTGATGATCTCTGGGGGTCCCTTTCAACCTCTAACATTCTGTTATTATGTGAATTTAGAAATGGTCATCAGTTCCCAAATTTAGCATACACCAGTTCGATCTCTTTACCCCAGTCTTTGAAAGACAAAACCTATTTCACCACCTAGAAGGCAATCATATTATATCTCATCTGAATCAGGGGCATTTTTGTCTTCTCTCCTTCCCTCTCCATGTACAGCAAATGGATGTACTACTTGAATAAACAGTGCCTGGCAAATTTGCACCCTCATTTCAACATTCTCATCATCACTCATCAGTTAAATACATGTATCAGCTTAAGGCAGGTAGTCAAGAACTTAGTAAGGACAGTATGTGTGTGTGTTATCAGGAGACTGAGTTTTATCAGTAATTTTTTTCTTGAACACTAAGTAATTGCTGCAGAAAAAAATCTCAGAGGCCAGCCCTGGCTCACATAGTCACCTTTCAGTGGAATTCTGTAATTATTTTAAAATTTTCATTGTAGGAGTCTGCTGAAAGTAGAGTTTTTCCACCTATCACTGACCTACTGTCCCCTCAGGTGCTCTGGGTAGCTCAGTTCCATAGGGTGATTTGATTATGGGGATTTCCAAAAACAAATGCATCAGAATAAGACAGTTTTCATAACCATATCATTGTTATACATAGAAGCTCTATCCACAAGAGCTGTATCCTAATTTATCCTAGCTTTTCTATTTTGTTCAGAGTTTGGTTTTGGTTTCTTTTTTTTTTTTTTTTTTTCCCTTAATATGCAGCAAAATGAACATGATAAAGGTATAAACAATTTTAAAAATACACAATTTTACAATTGAACAAAACTTTACAATTGGGTATAGTCAGGTAGTTATTTATTACAAGTCTCTACACCATACTGCTGAAGCACTACACGTGAATGGTGTTAGGGACAAGAAACTTTAGAAGACCTCAAATTGAGATAATTTTATTTGCAAACCTCCTTCCACTATAGCCTTTTCAGCTTTCTTTTATTTTATTTTTCTCTTGTTCACCATAATAATAAATATAGAAGTAGCAGTTATGGTTGAGATTGTTTGCAACAGGGAGAAAAAGCACAAAGCATTAAAAACAGAACAATGTAGTTCAGTTTAGTGTTACTGGCTGCATCATTAAAGTTACAAAGTAATTTTGTACAATCTGCTGAGCATGCCCTATTTTGTGAGGCATTAAATATTACCTTGGATATAAAGTCCATCCCCTCTGGCAATTTTTGACTGCTTGCAGTTTTAATTGTTAATAGTCAACAGTACAGAGGTGTCATGACATTTAACAAAAACTTGCTTGTCCTCTGCAATGGGGGGCTGTAATGAAGTTAATACACTAACAGGTTTTAATTGCCCTGACTGGTCTCACCTGGGATACTCTGCTCCTGTGGAGGCAGGAGTGACATTCAAGTTCTTCAGATTCGGGAACCTAGGCTATGCCTCAGCCTGTATCCAGCCCAGAAACTTAATTTGTATATGTATGTGTATGTGTATGCTTTCTAACTAGAAACTAAACACTATCGCTTTTATGAAATGTTTGCTTTTTCAGTTTGCATTTATTTCAAGATATTTCATAACACAATGTGACAATGATGAAACACAAGCAGAAGTTAACTCTGGTATTCTTCAATATATTGGTTGCTGACTTTTTGTGCATAAAAATGTTTTTGCTGTGCAAGACAAATTGCTCTGGAGCTGACCCACCCCATAATAGAGTAGTAGATCTCAGTGTACAGGTTTCCCTGTACTAGTGAAAGGCCAGGGAAGCAAAGACATCTGCCAGGAGATGGCAGTTCTTGAAGAAGCTGCTGCTAAGGCATGGGCACTGTCAGAGCAATGGTGACCGCATCCACATGTATGAAAGAAGCCTCTGAGGAGTATAGCACCATCATGGGCAAACAGGGCCTGGTGAAACAAGGTGCAGCAGTTTGTGTGGAAGGGTTCTGAAGCTTTGCCAACTCAAGAGCTGAGTTAAATTGGTGGTCATCACCTTTCCAGAAGTAGCTTAGCTATGGTCTCCTCTCTGCAGAAAGCCATGTCCTCTATGCCCACCAGACTTGATACAGCATCCAGAGTTCCCATGAAAACATGCAGCCATCCAGGTTTCAGGCTGCAGGGATTACCAGTCTTTCAATATTAACAGGTGGCAGCTATACACACTGACTGGGTGGATGATCTGCTCAGCCTGGTGGCAGAGATGTGAGAGCAAGCAGAAAACTTTTGAACCATCAGGGAGACTGAGAGAGTACTACACTAGTGGAGCCAAGCTTTGCTCTCTCTGAAAAAGAAGCACCTACCAGAAAATACCTTAGATCAAGGGGAGGCTTTTTCCTCCCCTTATCAGCCAGGAAGTCTGCTACCTTCCTGGTCTCCAGATTGAGGACATTGCTTGGAAACTTCCTAGCCCTCAGACTATTATTGATCTTCAGTAATGTGAAGGAAGAGTAAACTGCAACCCTTAGTCCAGGTGAGATTAAATGGCCTTGGGGCAGTTGTTGAAGGGATCTGGGGCACAGGCTTTTTGAAGACAGTAACTCTGGAAGACGCAGACAGATACAGTCCATTAACACAAGGAAATGAGGAGACATGCTATGCTAGACCTTGTTCTCACCAACAGGCAGTGGCTCATGGGCAACCTTGGCTGCAACAACCATGAAATTGTGGAGCTCAGGATCTTTACTGCAAAAAATGAGGGTGAGCAGCAAGCTCACTACCTTCCACTTCAAAAAAGCAGACTTTCACTTTTTCAGAGATCTGCTAGTAGGAGTATGGGATAAAGCTCTTCAGGGAAGCTAAGCTCAGGAAAATTAGTTAACATTAAAGAATTGCCTCCTCTAAACCCAGGAGTGATGTAGTCTGCATGGATTTGAAAAAAGGTGCTCCTGAGCACTGTCCAACACAAAAAAGGAGGCCTGTAGAGGGTGGAAACAAGGACAGATATCCTGGGAGGAATACAGAGATGTCTAAGTAGCCAAAAACCAGGACAAGATTTTTTTATTTTTGTAGTTAGTTCTCCTTGATTTGTGTATGTGAAACTAACATCGTTCACAGGGATATGGGGAAGATTTATTCATAGGAATATTGCAAATCTGTTGAGGAGGGGTTGAATCTGGGTTAGAAGTGAATTGTAATGAGGTCAATAAAAAAATATTCAGTAGTTTATTAACTATATAAAGAACATTTCCTCAAACTTATTTACAAGTAACACACACAGATTCTACTATGCAGTTGGTAAAACTATCTTTGCAGAATATATATCTATATTTATATATATATAATCAGATTGATTTAAATGATTTTAGGAAAGGTTTTAGAAAATTTAAACAACTTGAGAGTCTTGCAGAACCAACTGCCAACTGCCACTTAAAGGTTAAACATAAACTTTCACAAACTTCAGAGAAGAGAGTTAGTTTACTCACTGGTTGGAGTCTCAATTGTTTGTAATCCAAAGGTATATGTAGGAACATAAATGAGGAAAAAATATAGTCCCAGACATGTGGTGGCCTTCCATGCATTGATGGTATGGTGAGTTCTGCTGCTTGCATAGCTCCAATGGAGCAGGTTGTCTGAGAAGATCCACGGATGCAAGGCAAATACTCCGTGGCTCTCAGGGGTCATCGGAGTGGTCCGACACCTGGGCAAAGCAGGATCCAGGTTTATGGGCTGGGGTAGTCCAAATAGGTGCTGTCTATAGCAAAGGAGTGAACCCTCAGGCTGGAGTGTGGGCCAGCAGGTCCCGGTGTTGTAACTCTGCTAGGCCATTGCTAGGTCATTGCCTAGACTCGGTCAAACAGACTTGGGCTGGGCTGAGCTCAAGTGGGCAGCTGTATCCCAGCACAGGGCAACCGTTTCAGTCCCTTGTCTTAGTGTGGAAGACAGGTAGGGTCAGACCTTCCTTTCGTGGTGGAGGCAAGTCCCCAGCTACATGCTGTGCAAAGCAATGCAAAGAGGTAGCAGACAAAACAAAAGCGGCAGCAGCAGCAAACAAATTGGCTAGGTTATTAAGCATTTTGACCAAGTGTCTTTGATCAATAGCAACAGATAAAAACAGCCCTGGAACCAATCCTAGGTTATTTCACTAAAAAAGGGAGGTGCACATGCCTAGCATGGTGACCTGTGTTTACCAAAGACAAATCAGGGTGCAAAACAAGGCCAAATATGGTGTGTTTGTGGTAGACTGAGAGGCACCAAGACTTTTGTTTACTTTCATGCTTCTTCCACTTGAGAAGAAGGAGAGGGAGGGGGCAAGGTGGGTATTCAGGTAAATGTTTAGGACATGTCTTGGATATGTATTCTAGCTATAATTTGGACCTTCCACCACAAAAGCTTGATATAAAACAAACTCTAAACTAATACATCATTTTAGATAGTGAGAATATGTGGTCAGATAGCTAAAGTAATTTGTAACAAAAAAGCACAATGTCTGAATTATAAGCTAATTAATAATATTTTTTGTTTGTTTTAAATTTCTTACTTGCATAATGCTTTGCCTAAACAGGTTGATATTAAAAACCTCCTAAAACTACTCTTCTTTTGTGTCATGATAGACATTGTCAAACCATTTAGCTCCAATTATTTTTGTTCTATTTCAATAAAGTGAGTTGGTTGAACTGTGCATTTGGTATTAACTGAAACCAATGATGCAAAAAAGAAACAACTATATTTAGCAGCAACCTTTCAAAATACTAAGGTGTATTAAAACCAAATCAAACAGAAACCACCACATAAAACAGTTACGTATGTGACTGCAGAGTGAACTGAAGCTTCAACATGATGCTTTGCAAGGGCTAAATAAACTATATTCCAAAGGGACACAGGCTAAGACAACCATAGTAGAAACTCATATAGATAAAAGATATTCTGGTACACCCAGCAACAAGTAAAACAAAAGGAACAGAAAAGCTGAAAACCAATCCTTTTTACTGGCACTGAGGTTTTGTGTAAAAAAGAATAATAAATGACAAAATAAGTGACAAAAGTGCTTCTAGTAATTTTTTTTCCCCTTCTTTTCTATGGATGTAAATACTGATTATCATATAGTTATTTGTTTACTATTTCTTGGCCATTATACCATGGGTTCAGAAATTAATCGCATTGCAACAATATCAGTGGTACCAAAAAGTTTCTAATGGACATAGGAGTATGTAAAATGCAAAGATCTCCTTTCAGAATAAACCTCCCTGAGAAGTCAAATCAATGTTAAAATTAGTTGGAGATACTGGTACAGATTGTAGCAGGCAGATATTTTTAAAAACTATTTAAATTGCATTATTTCATGGATAGAGGTAATATTGAAACTGGTTCAATAGAAAGAAAATTAATTCTCCTGACTTTGAATGGAGTTTTCTAGAAACTCCTGCAAGCCAGGATTAAAAAAAAACAAAACAAAAAAACCCCCAAACAAACAAACAAACAAACAAACAAAAAACCCACAAAAAAAAACAAACACAAAAAGGAGACAGTACCACAAAGGGCAAGCAACAGTATTCAACTCAGAGACTCACTCATTGCTCAATATACCTGTGTCTAGTCTACTACAACTAGAATGATTTGGAGTTCAACCATGCTGTGTTGAGACCTATTTCTCTTGTTTGCAAGAACAAATAAATTGAAATACTTATATTTTAAAATTTGATGTGGATTTCTGAACAGCCAAGCAAGCTCTCAGATGTTAGCCCTGTAGGATCCCATGTACCTAAGAAACAAATTGGAAGGTAAATGAAGGGCCAGTCTATAAAATGAGTGCAATAGCAAAAAAGCCAAGTTAGGAATATCTTGATTAATGTATTAGTTTCTTGTCAACTTACTGTGGGAGAAATTGGAATTTAAGGTTATGTGATTGTTTGGGAGTTACCTGCCCTCCCCCTCCCCCCCCCTCCCCCTATGAAAAATCACCCAGGCTAGACTCAGCTGGCTGAAAGTTAAAGAATGAAACTATATTTACAGCTTAGCACAATGTACAAGCAGATATATACACAACATACATTAATATTTACAGAAATATCCAAGCTAAAGGTAATATAGAAACAAAATGCCCCTCCCAGAAATCAGTCTCCAACCACCCTTCCACGTTCTTTCTACCCCTCTATCTTATCCCAGGGTCTGCCTTATGTGCAAGGTGAGTTTGGAGGATCAGCAAAGGGGGTTAGAAGCAGACTGATTAGTTAGGTTAGCAGAAAAGCCAGAAGACACACCAGTTCCCCAGAGACAAGACTATCTTATCTGTATTTGTGTTATTCTTATACATCTCAGCAAGCCTATAAGTGAAGTAGACATCACCATTATTTTCTTTTCACAGCCTATAATCTAATTTTTTTCAGTAAAATATTCCAATTAGCCTCAAACCAGCACAGGTTACTACAAAACAAGTTCTTTATCAGAAACAATGCATCAATTCTAACTTCTTTCCAGTATATATAGAGTAACTTTGTCATGGTTTCAGCTAGGAAGGAGTTAATTTTCTTCCCACTAGCCAGCACAATGTTGTGTTTAGGGTTTTTTTAATATTTCTTTGAGAAGGTACTATTGCTTCAGGTGACACTGTAAAAGAAAGGTCAACGGGACTTCACAGATTTAACTGTTTATTTACCTATCTAATTTAATCCTGACCAATTGCCTTTCCCCAAAACATGTAATATAAATAAGACTTCAGCAAGGTCTTTCCACATGACTGTTAGAGAATTTCTATTCTATGAAAAAATCATCTGAGGAAAAAAAAAAAAAAGTACATTGTATCAAGCTGTAAAGTTTTCACATATTTGTTTGATATGAATTTTAGCAGTGTTAATTTTATATTCAACACCTAATAAAAGTAGGGTAGATGTATTTGTTTAAACAATTATAGTTTATAGTTACAAATTTAATTAGGCAGGATTATTTGCACAGCAGTTCATTTACATAATGTAATCTATTTTATACCAGTTCAAATTCCCACGGTATAAAACAGAAGAGAGAATTTTAAAATTTTTATTATGGTAGTTGTGATTAGTTAATCAAGACAATATTCCACTTGCAAGAAATCAAACATATGCCCATACAAAACTAATTTTCAGTGTAACATTAAAAAAAAAACAACCAAAACCCACAGTTGAGGACATGTAGTGGGATTAATCTTGTCTGCAGGAAAAGCAGTAATATTTATAAAATTTATGCCACTCTACTTGCATGCTCAGTTACAGTACTAACCTTCATTAAAACTCTCCTCTGTAGTATGTCCCTCATTAATAGAAGCAGTGGTGACATATTTCAACATTATTCCTTTTGCAAAAGACATGACTTAGATGTTGTATCTCCATTATGTTCAGTAATTATGAGAATGACAGAACTGTGCGATGGCTGAGGTTGAAAAGAACCTCTGGGCATCTTTTTCAACATTGCTGTTGAGATAGGGTCATCTAGAGCTATTTCTCAGGACCGCTTCTAGACAACTCTTTAACGTGTACAAGGATGAAGAACCCACAAACTCTCTGGGAAACCTGAACCACTGCTTAGTTTTCCTCATAGTGAATTAAAAAAAAAAAATAAAAAAAAAATAAATTCCTGATGTTCAGGCAGAGCCTCCTGTATTTAAGTTTGTGCCTGTTGCTTCTGTTTCTGTTACTAGGCTCCACAGAAGAGCCTGGCTCTATTCTCTTTGTACTCACCCATCAGATAGCTATAGACTTGGATAACATTCCCTTAAACCTTCTCTTCTCCAGGCTAAGCAGTCCCAGTTTTTTCAACGTTTCTCCTCTTTTCCCTCCTTTCTACACTTTTCCCCACCCAGAACTGCTTTCCTATTTATTGTGACCACTGGTTTAAATACAACTTCATATACCTTATATTGGCATGAATACTGATATAAGTTTTGCTGTTTCATTAAATCTGTTTTAATGTCAATCCCCAGTTGGTTGGGAACAGGTCATCAGGTGATAGAGCAGCTGCTGTATTTTAGCTCTGGGTACAGACTAAAACAAGGACAGGAGGTCACAAGAGTTGCCCAACAGCGATTTACTTTGAGAGGACATTTCAAAGACTGACATTTCTTATAACAAATGTCTTAATTTCATGAAGTATTTATAGTAAATGGAAGGAAAATAATCTATTTTACCTCTGATCTTACTGTGATTTATTATATGATACAAGCCTTTTTAATTAGCACACCAAAAGGATGGACTTTTGTTAAGCATATCTGATTAAAAAAAAAATCCAAACTCCCAAAGTAGTTATAATTCTTCATTCAGTTTTTGTGTTTTCCCAAACTGCTCCAGGTATGGTAAGATCCAGCTTACCAGTCCTTAGGGGAACCTAACATTCTTGCAAAAGAGACAGTCTTTCAAACCTTTCCCATTGGTGTGGTCTGGGGACCTACTGCTTTCCTTAACTTCTCTCCTGCACAGATAATTTATTGTTCTTGTCTGGGTTTTGCTGTTTTGAATATCTTCAATGAGTTCTGGCTGTTTTATCTTTACTAGCACTTCACAGATCCCACATACCCTGGCATAAGCACATCCCATTGATAGCAGACTATGGAGTGAGGATTCGACTACTTCCAGCGTTTGTCAGTCTCTTGCCAACAGATAGCTCAGAATAAAGGTGGAACTCATCAAGATGGTTATAATTAAAAGTATTAATGAAATACAAAGAGCTTAGTTTGTAGTAATTCCCTTAATTTGTACTAATTTACACATAACATTATATATATATTCAATCAACTACATTTTATGAGAAGGAATAGAGGTATTTTTGAGTCTTAATAGAATTAGAATTCCTCTTCTGATCATATGCTGATGTCACACACGTCCCATTTTTACCTTACATTTACTTTTGGGTCTTAGCCTTTTCAGCCTTCTGTCCGTATCAGAGGAATGTGTTAAATAAGTACAAATATCTGCTTTATTCCTTAATGTAACAGACCTAAACACAGAATGGTGTACATAAGCAAATATCATCCTATTTTCAATGCTCATGACATTAATAAATGTCTTCCTGAATCATGTAAGCATCCTGAAAATCACAAATAGAAATATTACAACTATAGTAAACTGACTGATGGACACTTGGAAAAGCTTTATAAACAATTAGGGATGGAGAGGGGACCCCTGTCAGGCTCTGCCAAGACCTGATCCTCCCCTTACTGACTCTTGTCAGCAGGGGTGAGGCGTGGCTATGCTAAGGTTCAAATAATTCTGTTGGAGTAAATGAAGGTGGAACAATGTCAAGCAGCTGATGAGCTGGATTTATCAGTGTGATGGTTTGGGAGTTACCCACTCCCCACACACTATGAAAAAATCACCCAGACTAGACTCAGATGGCTGGAAATTAAGGAGTGAAGTTATATTTACAGCTTAGCACAATGTACAAGCAGATATATACATAATATACATGAATATTTACAGAAATATACAAGCTAAAGGTAATAGAGGAACAAAATGCCCCTCCCAAAAATCAGAGACCCCAACCACCCCTCCACCTTCTTTCCACCCCTCTACCTTACCCCAGGGTTGCCTTATGTGCAAGGTGAGTTTGGAGGATTGGCAAGGGAGGTTAGAAACAGAATATTTACGTTACTCAGCAGAGAGGCCAGAAGCTCCCAGGAGACAGAGACAAAACTCTCTGTATGCCTTACCTATGTTTGTGTTCTTTTTCTTATATATGTCAGAAAGCCTATGAGTGAAGTAGACATCACCATTGTTTTCTGTTCACAGACTATAATGTAATTCTTATTAAAATATTCTAATTAGCCTCAAATCAGCCCAATTAGATTGAACTGGTGGAGAGGGAAAATAGGAGGGAAAAACAGTGGGAAAAAAACATATCAAAGAGAAGGGATATTACCATTTCCTTGGCTTGAAAATGCTGGTATTGTCACAGGAGCAGTTTCAAGTTTCTTCACAGTGGCAGGAGAGCAGGGCTGTGTTGTGTGGTCTTCTCTACGCAAAGCAGGACTGTGCCAATGGCTTGTCTCCAGGATGAAGGTAGCCAAACAGACTCAGGGCTGAGTGGAGCAGCGGGAATGCAGGGCTGTGCCATGTGGCTGTCTGCCATGGAGTTCTCTAGGCATGCAGACATCGGTGGGAAAGGACAGCCATGGGGTTGTGCAGACTAGGCAGTTCGGAGTGGTGGGGAGCAGAATGGAGCCGAGTAGCTTCCTCTGTCTCCCTGCTCCTTCCTTCTTCAACAGAAGACCCTTGTTATTCCCCCCACACAGCAGATGCAGGCCAAGGCAGCATACCCAGCTGAAGAGTGACATGTGCACATCCACCCTTCAGTAGCACTGAACAACACTTGGGGTCTCACAGACTCAAAGGCCAATCTTGTGTTTCACAAGGCCATAGAATCATCCTACTCTGCGTAAGTATGTCAGCAAGTAGAAGGAAAAGTTCTGGTGTGGCTAGTTATGTCTTTTTTCTCACTTGTTCATGCTTCAAAAGTTATCAAGTCATTGACTCCCCTCAATATTTTGGTATTCTGATACTAGTATAGAAATAGTATCTAAAAGAGAAGTAAAAACAAATTCACTTTGACATTTGTAATGATGGAGGAAGTGATAGACCTACTACCATCTGACTCAGATTTCTCGGTTTTAATACTTAGCAACATATTGCTCTTCAGTATTTGCCCACTGTATTCTTTTGCTGTGATATTAATTTTTCTCTTTGTATTGGAATAACTTTTTACACCTATTTTCTGAAGAATCATTTTTAGAATTACCATGGATAAAGAGTGCCCACTAGTGTCAGTTTTTGTATCTGTAGGATTTTTGTAATTCTTTTTCATTGACTATGGGAAAATACCGTACTGGTACAGAAAGCATCAAAAGAAAGAAAAATAGAAATATTGTGTGAGAAGTGAGCTCACTCTTCTAAAAATTTTGCTGAGGGACAAAGTTAGTGAAGCAAAGAAGTCTATTTACAGTGCACGTGCATGCCTTAACAGCCTGTATGTATACCTTATATTCCCCCCTCTACTGAGGGTTTTTATCACCTTCTCTAGTTACATAACCCCTTCATGTGTACAAACCTGATTGGGTCCAAGAACAAAACACCCGCGCCGCAACAACGAATTCCCGCAACTGCAGCCTCACTCCCTTCCTGCATATGTCCAGCACGGGTCTTTTTGACGGCTGGTGGATAAAGTCAGTCATCTTCCTCAGGGTTGAACTTTTGAACTGTGTTTTTATGCAGTTGTCCCTTACCGCAAAATGTCCTTGTGTTCTGCCATGGAGGTGGAACCTCACATTCTTCCTGCTTGCCTATACCCTAACTAGCTAAAGCAAAATTATTTCCCTTATGTCTGTTTATCACAATTAGAGTTTGAACAAAATCCGGTTTTAAATGAAAGCCATTGGCTTTCCCTTACATGGCAAATGTCCAATGCAACCTATGGAAGAGGAATATTCATTTTGAATAATGAACAAGTCTGTAAATGTGTTCTCTGCCTAATAATTGTTTTCATGCCTTTTGGGATCTGACGATGAATTAAGGTGTGATTTATGACTGACACTTTGCATTTCTTGATATCTACTCTATTTGATCTTGTTTAGATGCATAACAAAAAATCTTACAATAACTTCAATGTGATATTTTCATATGTACAGTAGTTGGCATAATGAGTTCCGGAAAGCAAGGAAATCAGTCATGCAGTTCTTCATATCCTCGTTTCTAGTTTGTTAACAAGAAATAAAGCGCATTGGTGGATACAATCTATTACTGTAATTTGAAATGCATAATTTAGTAATCATACTACAAAAATGCAGCATTTATATAAATTGTGATGTATGAAGTTAGCCTCTGAAGGAGTGAGGAAGAATGAACTACCAGGGAATCAAGTTAAATAATCATTCTCCAGCAACAAATAGAAATTACAGCACTTAAAAAAAAAATAAACCAACAAACCAACAAAAAACAAAACACACACACACAAGTATTTTCTATTGAATGTACTTGTCTGAACACATTATTAGATGTTAAAATTTTTGCTTTCCCAACTGCATATTTTAAAAGAAAGGAAATTTCTGCCATGCACAATGACATGTGTATGCCTCTCTCAATTATATCAACTAGAGCAATACCAGAATATTTAAGTTAAGAATTTGCCCTACGCTGTAGAATTTACCTGGCCTGGTTATGTACATTAGTAAAAAGTACTTGTTTGAGAGAAACTCACTTTGATAGGCGTAGGATTGTGCATGGCTAACTCAACTATTTTAAAATGGAGCAGTATGTCATATTGTTCTTGACAAGTATTGTAGAATTCTTACAAGACCATTAA
>VWZE01020487.1:2572-24235 GCA_013396675.1 Eubucco bourcierii
TCTCAGTTCTGCTCTGTGGAACTTTTAACAGACTTGGGAAACAGGAAACTTTGGGGAAAAGAAGTATCTCCCCATCTCCCTCAGATGGTCTATTTATTTAGTGCTGAGTTTTGCCAGGTCATTTGATGCTTTTCTAGCACACAAAAGCAGTTACACTACATTAAATGATTCAAAGATACATTTTGAAGCAGTGATGAAGAAAATTAGTCAAAATTAGTATAAAACTGTGATAACCACTCTGCTGGTTCTTGTGTGCTGTGGAAACTGCAGAGATGGTGGAAAACAAAATTGGCAGGATTAACTTTTGAGGTAGGGTTCTGGAAGTAGCAGATTGCCTAGAAAGGCTGTGGATGCCTCCTCCCTGGGGGTGTTTGGGGCCAGGTTGGATGAGACCTTCAGTAGGCTGATCTGGCAGGAGGTGTCCCTGACCATGTTGGGGGGTTGGAGTCTTTGGAGCCCCTTCCCACCCAAACCAGTCTGAGATTTTATGGTTCTGTGTAGTTTATTCAATATTCAGATAATGGAGGTGATTTTACAGCTTTGTGGCTTGGTTTCTTGTTTGTTTGGATTTGGTTTTTGAGGGTCTGAGATCTGATCCTTGGTTATCAGGAAAATTGAAGTCCTCTAATTTGCTTTATCTGGTCTAATGGGAGGTGCCCCTGTCCATGGCATGGAGGGTTGGAACTAGGTGATCTGTTAAGGTGCTTTCCAACCCAAACCGTTCTATGAAGCTCTGAATCTAAATCAAAGGATTCAGTCCTAGCTCTGTGAGACTTCAAGCAACTCACCTGACTTCTGCGCCTCATCCGCAGGTGGGGATGGTCATTGTCTGCTACAAATGAGGAAATCATCTATTTTTATAAACTGCTTTGAGATCCTAGGACAGAAAATGTGCCAGGGTCAGCAGGGTTTGCTTTCTTAGAAAACTCTAGGAAAAAAAAATCAGTATTTACATAGTTTATTTACTTTGGAAAGGATCCTTGGGGATGCTTTCAGTGCTAAAGTCAGACCTCTTAGCTTTTGGCAGAACTTCACCATCCATCCTCAGTTCTTTCCACATCCAAGCAATCCTGTTTATTATGTGTTTCATATGGAGCACTCTTGCTCCTTCATCCTCTTCGGGCTTCTTCCTCCTCTCCATACTCCTCCCTGTGCTCAGAGCAGAATGTGGGACAAAACTTGTGCCATGAGCCAGGGCATAAGACATGGCCTTGGCTGAGGATGCTTGTGGAGCAGGACTTGTGAGATGATGTCCTTTGTGATTTGTCCTCTTGGATATGGTTCAGACCCTCTCTGCTTCCCCTCTACACCTGGGACATGCCTCAGTGAAAGGAACAGAGCTGGGAGAGCTCCTTACAGGGCTGCAACAGAGAAGAGGGATGGAAACTGTTTTGTGTCAAATTGATGTCCTTTGTGTGCATGAGGATGTGCATCCAGAGCAGGCACACGTGAAGAGCCAGAAGTTTGGATACAGACAGGAGCCAGTGATGAGTTTGGTTCTCAAAGGAGCTCCAGGAGAGCAAAATAGATATCACGGGTTCCTGGATTCACAGATTGCATTGGTTTGGAAGGGACTCTCAAAGGGCATCTTGGCCAATCCCCCTGCACTCAGCAACCTCCAGCTACAGCAGCCTGAACTTTTAAAGAGTGGTACTTTAAGGTATGCTGCAGCTCACTTCCACCAGGTCAGACACAATGCTGTAGCCTCTCTCCAGCTCCACAAGAATACAAGGAGCCAATGGCTCCTGTTGCCAAGGGCACTCATCCCTCCCTCCACGTGCATCCACTGAAAAATGGTCCATAATTTTTCCTGTTTATCAGGAAATTTGTGCATACTCTTCACCTTAGAATTCTTAGAATTCACAGCTTCACAGTTGGCATTGGGTTGGAAGTGACCCTCAAAGGCCATCTTGACCAACCCCCTGCACTCAGCAGGGACACCTCCAACCAGAGCAGGCTGCACAGGGCCACATCCAGTCTGATCTTCAATGTCTCCAGCTATGGGGCCTCAACCACATCCCTGGGCAGCCTGTTCCAGGATTTCACCACTCTCACTGTGCAGAACTTTCTCTGGATGTCCAACCTACATCTGTCTGGCTCCAGTTTCAGACCATTGCCCCTTGTCCTATCACTGTATTTCCATGTGCATAGGTCCAGACTGGCTCTGGATCTGTCCTACCTGTGGAACTCAAGCACACTCTATGATGATCAGATCACTCTGACGCTAGAGGAATTGTCTGAAGGCTGAGTACCTCCACTTCCCTGAGCTTTTTCTTCTCTCTGCTGTCCTTCACATGGTGCTTTGGGTCTCAGCTGCTTGGAGGAGGAATTGCTGTTTAATTTAGTGTCTTTGCAATGCCTCCTTCATTGAGGGCCTGGCTCCTGATGGGTTTTAGGTCATTACTGTAATGCAAGGGAAAGTTACATGTGTCATTTCAAACCTGTTTCCACCACAGCTGGCAAGCCCTCAGGTTTTTCCCAGGGGATCTGTGTAAATCCCAGAGTAAGGAGCTCTGGATGATACAGGCTTAGAGAGAAGCTGTTGATGACTGATGGGACAGAGCAGGTCACAGTTCGTTTGCATGTTGTTGCCAACTGTAAATGTTTCAATCATTCTCAGGAGCACTTCTTTAAATTTATGAGTTACAAAACAGTTTCTGGGGAGGTTAGTGACAGAAGGGTTGTATTTGATGTGTCCTGGGGGAAAGACAAATTCTGGTCTTGTATGCTCAGGTTAGGTTCTGAACACAGCTGAAAGAGGACACCAAGCAAGACTGCAGATGAGCTAATGTTGGAAATGCCTTGTTTCTGGGATGAAAACTTGGGGAGTCCTTGCTTCTGCCAGATCTGAGCAACAGATTCCTCTGAGATGTGGTAGGAGCCAACGACAACAGAAAGAGCTGTGGCAGCCTGGCTTGGCTGTAGCAGTTGCAGGGGAGCCAGGGTAGGTGTTTGCTGCAGTGCCTTCAGGGTATGTTGGTCACTGGGATGGCACAGGGAAAGCTGTGGTGGTGGTGATGTATCATCTGCAGATGATCTCTTTTTGCCTAGTCCAGGCCAAACGAATCTGGTTCCTCCTTTGAGCAAGATATTGGTCAGAAAGTGACGATGAATTGGTAGATGAGTCCATACCAAGATGGACATCTTGTCAGCAGATGTGCTCTCCTGTCTTTTCTTTGGGCATGGCCACCTTGCCTTGTCCTTTCACCACCAGTAACGTTTTCTGTTCCAGCCTGGTGGACAGCGTTTGGGAAGTGCATGAAGTAACTAGGAACAACTTGATTTTGTTTTGTTTTCCAGAGCAGAAGTATCAGCAGGTGGTGTAGTCCCTGTTGTGATGGGGGACCTCAGTTTCTTGCATTGCCAAGGCAATGAGTTGGCAATGAGCCAAGGAGTTGAATGCAGTTTTGGATCCCTTTGTCCAGCCAGTCCCACCTCCTCCATCCAATATACCCTCTGTGCATGGGGCACGTGCCAGAGCTTGCTAGATGGCCCCATCCTGGCACCTGTGACACTGCTTAGGTACTGTGACAAACCAGAGAGACAGGAAGGTGTTGAGGCAGTGCAGGGTGGGCAAGAAGGCAGAAAAAGAGCCAAGGAAAAGCGCAGTGGGCTGGAAGCACAATGGCAATGGGAAAAGAGAGCATAAAGGCTCCAAAAGCTGCAGAATTAGAATAATGAATTAACACAGCATGAAGCTGTTCTGACAAGAGTGGGAAGAAGCACTTAGGAGAAGTAAATAAAGGAAAATTATAAAGAAATATTTTCAAATCTAGCGTAGCTGAAGGTGCTCCTGCTTGTTGCGGAGGGGAGTTGGACTAGATGACCTTTGGAGGTTGCCTCCAAGCCAAAACCATTCTATGATTCTAAACTGGAAGAAGGCAGAAGAAGGACCAGTGAAGAGAGAAGGTGTGGTGGGTGTGAGAAGGAAGAAACTCTGGAGTAGCTGGCAGTGGGTAAAGGTGGAGGAGCACACACAGGTAGCCCATGAGTGGCCAGAGCAGGGCTGCTGGTGGGGAGGCCAAGAAGGTACTGCAGCAGGGGCTCTGCTCCAAGGTCTTCTTCTGACAAAATTCAACGGGAGCCTGATTTCACTGGGCACTGGGGGTGTTGGGATTTAGTTCTTTTAAGTCATAGCAGGCTGATGTTACACAGCTGTCAAGTGCTGTAATTTGCATGTATATAAGCCCTGTTATTCCAGTCTGGACTAAGAAAAGGCTGCACTGTGCCAAACCCTTTCCTATGCGAAGCATGATGAAATATTACCTCACTAACACTGCGTGGACCATGAGCAACTTCTAATTAATTAGTTGAGAGTCCAAAGGTTAAGCACACATGGATTACCCAGTGTAATTTTGGGGGTGGGGAGGAGGTGTACAAAATAATCAATCTAGGGTTTCCAATGGGAACATTTCCTCCACTGTGCCTCAGGCTGCTCTTCACCGTTTCTTGGAAGCTCTGTTCAAGATAGGTCTACAAACATGCCACAAAGGCTGCATACGCTCACTAAAACCCTCTCTAGAAGTCACCTTGTGGCTTTTGCTTGGCCTTTTGCTTGGGAGTGGTTGAAGGCCTGGAGCCCCTCTGCTGTGAGGATAGGCTGAGGGAGCTGAGGTTGTATATTGTAGAGAAGAGAAGGTTCTGGGGAGACCTCAGAGCTGCCTTCCAGCACCTGAAGGGATCCTTCAGGAAGGCTGTGGAGGATGTCTAGAGACAGGACAAGGGCCAATGGTTTGAAGCTGAGAGGGAGCAGGGAGACTGGAGCTTGTTCTTCAGCCCAAGGGTGGTGAAGTTCTGGAACTGCTTGTCCAGAGTGGTTGTGGATATGTCCTCCTTGGAGGTGTTCAAGGCCAGGCTGGATGAAGCCTTGAGCAACCATGTCTAGTGGAAAGGTGTCCCCACCCATGGTAAAGGGTTGGAGAAGATAACCTCAGAGGTCTCTTCCAACCTGAGCCATGATTCTATGAAATGTTTCTTCTTTTGTTCCCTCATGGGAGGAAAATGCAGCATGTCACAAACTGCTGTGGTCTGTGGGCAGCTGGGGCTCAGGGCAGCCTTAGGGTGCGCACAGCTTTAGGCACTGGCATAGCATCCTAGGTGCAGGACAGCACAGGAGTGATGTGATCCTGCCTGCATGGCCCTTTCCAGGGCTTAACTACTACTGATTTATTTATAGAATCATAGAATGGTAAGGTTGGAAGGGACCTCAAAGATCATCCAGTTCCAACCCCCTGCCATTGGTAGGGACACCTCACACTAGTACAGCTCACTCAAGGCCTCATTCAACCTGGCCTTGAGTATCTACAGGGAGGTCGTGGAGCACAGAATCACCCAATATGATCTTTGATCCACAACTTCCCTGGGCAACCTGTGCCAGTGTCTCAACACCCTCACTGCAAACAACTTCCTCCTAACATCCAGTCTAAATCTCCCCTCTACCAGTTCAAACCCACTGCCCCTTGTCCTGGCATTGCAAGACCTTGTCAATAGTCCCTCCTCAGGCTTCCTGGAGCCCCCTTCAGATCCTGGAAGGCCACTCCAACATCTCCTGGAAGCCTTCTCTTCTCCAGGCTGCAGAGCCCCAACTCTCTCAGCCTGTCCTCAGAGTAGAGCTGCTGCAGCCCTCTGAGCATCTTCGTGACCTCCTCTGGACCCACTCCAACACTTCCATGTCCTTCCTGTGATGGGGGATCCAGAATGGCACACAGTACTCCATGTGGGATCTGAGGAGAGAAGAGCAAAGGGGCAGAATCCCCTCCCTTGCCCTGATGCTCTTGCTGTAGCCCAGCACTTGGTTCCTGTCTGGGCTGTGCCCGCACACTGCAGGCTCATGTTGAGTTTTTCATCAACTCACTTTTCATCACCACTTTATGATGCTCCAGATTTCAGGAAAAGCAACAAATGACTCTGGGCCCCTCTTGACCTGCACCAACAAGTGTGCACATGCAGCCCAGACAGCCAACTGAGTCTTAGGCTGCATCAAGAGAAGCATGGCCAGCAGGGCAAGGGAGGTGATTCTGCCACTTTACTCTACTCTCCTCAGACCCCACCTGGAGTACTGTGTGCAGTTCTGGAACCCTCAGCACAGGAAGGACATGGAAGTGTTGGAGCGGGTCCAGAGGAGGGCCACAAAGATGATCAGAGGGCTGGAGCAGCTCTCCTATGAGGACAGGCTGAGAGAGTTGGGGCTCTTCAGCCTGGAGAAGAGAAGGCTTCGAGGGGACCTGATAGTAGCCTTCCAGTATCTGAAGGGGGCCTACAGGAAGGCTGGGGAGGGACTATTGACAAGGTCTTGCAATGACAGGACAAGGGGCAATGGGTTTGAACTGGCAGAGGGGAGATTGAAACTGGATGTTAGGAGGAAGTTGTTTGCAGTGAGGGTGGTGAGACACTGGCACAGGTTGCCCAGGGAGGTTGTGGCTGCTCCCTCCCTGGAGGTGTTCAAGGCCAGATTGGATGAGGCCTTGAGTGAGCTGTACTTTTGGGAGGTGTCCCTGCCTATGGCAGGGGGTTGGAACTAGATGATCCTTGAGGTCCCTTCCAACCTTACCATTCTATGATTCTATGATTCTAAGACCACAAATCACTGACCTCCTGAAACGCGGTGTGACCAGGAAACCTGCTAGAGGGTTTTGTGAGGGGCTCATTGGTTTTCCAAACAAAATTAATGTGGAAAGGACAAATTTTTTTTGGCAAATAATTAAGCCTGTAATGGAAAATGTACTGGCTTGTTAAGCTACGCTCTTAATCTCCCCCTCTTATTTATCAGTTCTTTGATGGAGCAGACTCGGGGATTTATATTCTGGTCCTGTGTCCCACAGAACTTTTGTCCAGTAAAAAAAGGTCATCTGTAAATCTCACATAGGCAAGTGTAACATTTTCCTACCATAACATCATCTTTACAAATAAAAAAATTAAAAAAAAAAAAAAGAGAAGGAAAAAAAAAAAAGACACAGCATTAAAAGTTAAAAGCTGCTGTAAAGCTAAGAAAATAGATTTGTTCAGCTGAGCCCACATTAAGCTTGATTTGCTTCATTTGGAAACAGCTGAAACTGGGTAAACCTTGAGCTTGCAGTGAGAAATCTCACTTGAGCATGTATTTGGTGTGCTAAGGGCTGCCCTGTTCTAATTAAAAAATCCACTCTGGGTTTTATGGCAGTATTCTGGAGGCTGTCTTGATCTGCTGATGAATGCTGACAGGGCTATTAAAGCTGTGAAACAACATCACTTGAACGTGGCACGAAATGAAAGGAGAAGCCCTGCCACGCTGCTCTTGGGTGTTAGGATCCTGGTTAAAACTGGAGCCAAAGTGAAAAATCATCCCTTGGGCTAGGACTTTAGTTATTTATTTATTTCTCCCTTTAAAATGACTTCATGGTATTGGGAGCTGTGTGTCCCAACAGGAGTCCTTAAGGCGCTATGATGAAGTGAAGGAGCATTTCTCATTAACTCCTCTTGTTTGTGCCTAGAAGAATGACAGAGTGTGCTGTGTGTCAGTGTGAATGTGCAGCATGGAGAGCTGCATCAGACCCTGGCTAGGAACATTTCCTGACACCATGGATTATTAAAAATCCTTTTCTCAGCACGGTTTTGAGAAGCATTTGAAATTAAGTGGGGAAATTAAACGGGCAAAGAGTCACCTAGATAGAAATAGCCTACAATTTGTTTCCTTCAATTGCCCATGACAAGCCAAAAATCTCTCTTTTCTCATTGTTTCCCAAGTTTTCCAAGAGTTTGGAAGTCATTCACATGATGTCTGGACCCACAAGCAGAGCAGCCAAACCTGAGCTGTAAGAACTCTGTGGGGGCTTGGGGGCCACATCAGGCATCACTCAGTCCTTTCTCTACAAATCCCTAGATATTAGGAAGAAATTGTCTTCCAGTCAGGGTGGTGAGACTCTGGAGAAGATTGTCCAGGGAGGTGGTGGATGCCCCCTCCCTGGAGGTGTTCAAGGCCAAGTTGGATGAGGCCTTGAGCAACCTGGCTTAGTGGAAAGTGTCCCTGCCCAAGGAGAAGGGCTTGGAGCTGGATGCTCCTCAAGGTCCCTTCCAATCTAAACCATTCTATGAATCTATGGGGGAAAGGCAGGTTAAAAGCAGGCTGGACTTCTTTGCACAAGGTCATAGAATCACAGAATCAGTCAGGGTGGGAAGGGACCACAAGGATCATCCATTTCCAACCCCTCTGCCAGAGGCAGGGACACCTCATGCTAGATCCAGAGCCTCATCCAGCCTGGCCTTAAACACCTCCAGGGATGAGGCTTCCACCACCTCCCTGGGCAACCTGTGCCAGTCTCTCAACACCCTCATGCTGAAGAACTTCTTCCTAACATCCAGTCTGAATCTACCTATTTCTAGCTCTGTTCCATCCCCCCCAGTCCTATCACTCTCTGACAGCCTATAAAGTCCCATCCCAGCTTTCCTGTAGCCCACTTCAGATACTGAAAGGCCACAATAAGATCACCTGAGAGCCTTCTCCTCTCCAGACTGCACAGCCTCAACTGCCTCAGCCTCTCCTCACAGCAGAGGAACTCTAGCCCTCTGCTCATGCTCATGACCCTTCTCTGGGCCCCTTCCATCTCATCCATAGCCCTCTTGTAATAGGTCCCAGCATCCCTTTTATTTTATATGCATGCATGTCACAGGATCAGTCACAGAATCACAGATTCAGCCATGTTGGAAAAGACCTTGGAGATCATGAAGTCCAACCTATCACCCAACATTATATAACCATGGTACCAAGTGCTTCATGCAGACCCTTTTTAAACACTTCCAGGCATGGGGAGGACAGGTAAAGGCTATAGGGTGATTTGAATGAGCCTTTTCTCCTGTGGGCAGCCATCCTCAGTCAGCACATCAACAGGGCATGTGGCAGGGTGAAGCATGGGCAGAGGTCTAGCCATGACTGGGGGAGTTGGGGGAAAAGAGGGATGCTTGCTGAAGATGCAGCTGGTAGTGAGAGTGGATGCTGCCTTGAGCCCTGAGGAAAGGAGGCCTCTTCCCATCCTTGTAAGGAATGGGAACAGCTGGCTAGATTCACCTGATAGCCAATGGAGAAGTGGGAACAAATGAGCGCTGCTTTTCCATCCAGGCCAAGATATTGAGCTAAAATTAACTGAGGCACAGAGGGATGTGGGGAAAAGGAGTATCTGATTGTCTGTACACCAGTGCTCTGAACCTGATAATAAATCTGGCTTCCTTGCCCTCACTGGATGCTGCCTGTAGGACTCACATGCCTGGAATGCAAATGTTCCTCAGTGTAACCTATTTAGGAAGAGTCCAGAGGGGAAAGGCAATGGCAGGCTGTGTAAAATGGGTTGTTATCTCTCTCTGAGTCACTGGGCATCTTCTCCCTTGCTCCTCTTCTCTTTCTTGATGCACTCCTCCTCAGTTTGCACTCTGGTTTTGGGGCAGTTGTGGTTGGAGAAGGTGGTGCTGGGAGCAAGCAAGGGGCAGAGCAGAGTGTGATGGCACAAGAGGGCTGCGGTGGTCCCAGTGGCTGGCAGCTCTCCCTGCAGAGTGCATGCCTGTGGCCTGGCAGCATGAAACCTCCTTCAGACAGGCATCAGCATCGGATGGAAAATGATCCCAGGAGATCATGCCCTGTCCAGCACGAGCAGGGAGGTGATTGTCCCCTTGTCCCCTCTGGTGAGGTCACACCTTGAGTGTTGTGTTCAGTTTTGGGCACCTTGATACAAGAGAGATGTTGGAGATGATGGAGATAGTGCAGAGGAAGGCAAGGCAGCTGGGAAGGGCCTGGAGAATAAATCTGATGAAGAGAGGCTGAAGGAGATGGGTATGGTTGGTGTGAAAAGGAGGAGGCTGAGACCTCATCACTGTCTAAACTCCCTCAAAAGGAAGCTGTAGCGAGGTTGGTGCTGGTCTCTTCTCACAGGTAATTAGTGATAAAACAAGAGGGAATGGCCTCAAGCTGCACCAGGGTAGATTTAGACTGGACAGTAGGAAAAAAAAATTCCCAACAAGAGTGGTCAGGGACTGGAATGAGATGCCCAGGGATGTGGTGGAGTCCCCAGCCCTGGTTTAAAGGTTGTTTGAATGTGGTGCTTGGGGATATGGTTTAAGGTGCACCTTGCAGAGTAGGGTTAATGGTTGGGCTTGGTGATCCTGAGGGGCTTTGCCAGCCTGGATGTTGCTGTGATTGAGAGATGAGAACTCTCAGCTGACACAGCTGCTTGAAGCTGGGCTCACTGTTTCTGCAGAGGGCTGTGTGGGTAGTGGTTTTATCCTTTGTGTCTACTGGAAGTCTGAGAAAAGAGTCCGTGTGTGCTGCTTGTGATACATTCCTGAAGAGTGGCTTTGATGGGCACACAACATCCAGCTCTGATGCTCATCTATCACGAGGGGCAGCTGATGCCTGGAGATGGCATAGAAAGAGTCCACTCAAAGTGGAAGTGACTCAGAGCAACAAAAAGGTACGGTGGTCCTGCAGGGTGTGCTGTGGTGGTTGTGCACAGGAAACAGCCCAGGGATGTACCTTGCAGCCTTGTGTTCCTGCTGTGGTTCAACGAGGGTATGAAATGGCACTGAGTGCTTTTCTGTGAGAAAACAGGAGGTGCTTCTAACTAGTTTTCAGTAGAAACCATGAAATAGCAGCAGTGGGGTTTTTAAATCCCTTCCTGTACTGTGTGCTGGTGTGGAAGGTCCCTGTGATGCCCAAGGACAGGACAAGGGGCATTGGGTGCAAGCTGGAGTAGAGCAGTTCCACGTGAACATAAGGAAAAACATTTTCACTGTGAAGGTGACAGAGCTCTGGAGCAAGGTGCCCTTGTGGCCAAGAGGGTCAAAGGCATCCTGGGGTGCATCAATTAAAGTGTGACCAGCAGTTATAGAGAGGTTCACCTGTTCTTCTACTCTGCCCTGGTGAGAACACACCTGGAATATTTGGTTTGGTTTTGGGCTCCCCAGTTCAAGAGAGACAGGGACCTGATGGAGGGAGTCCAGTGGAGAGCTACAGGGATGACTGGGGAACTTGAACACCTCTGCTGTGAAGAAAGACTGAGAGCCCTGAGGCTGTTTAGTCTGCAGAAGAGAAGGCTGAGAGGTGATCTAAAATACCTGAGGGGTGGATGTCAGGATGAAGGTGTTGGTCTCTTCTTAGTGGTGCCCAGTGATAGGACAAGGAACACCAGTTACAAGCTGGAGCTTGTAAGGTGGAGGTTCCACCTTAGCACAAGGAGACACTTCATGGTGAGGGTGCTGAAGCCCTGGAGCAGGCTGCCCAGAGAGGTTGTGGAGTCTCTTTCTCTGGAAACATTCCAAACCCACCTGGATGTGTTCCTGTGTGACCTGCCCTGGGTGATGCTGCCCTGGCAGGGAGGTTGGACTGGATGATCTCTGGAGGTCACTTCCAACCCACAACAGTCTGTGATCCTGTGAAAAACAACAACACAACAACACATCAGATGCTGAAATGTTCAGTTTCAGTGGTAGGCTGGATCATCATTTTCAAGATGTACTGAATTGTGTAGCATCACTGAGTCTTACATTAGTTTAAAATTTACTTGGCTAGAAAAGAAACAATAACAGAAGAACATCCTATAATTAGGCCCTGAGTACATTATAATCTGATCACTATGTGGAGGTAGAATAAACTCTTACCACCCACATTCTGTACTATCCTAACAGGCTTGATTTTAAACAAGAAATCCAAAAGTTTGATAATAGAAGTTAAAAGATTAGAGGAAAAAAGACAACCAAAGACAATAGCAAAGAGGGTTGGAAGCTGAGGAACATGATGGATATTGGCCATTGAGAGGAGAAATGGAAGAAGTGTTGATTCTAATAGTGGAATAACAGCAGTGTTAATCCAGTGCTTGTGTTGTGTATCTGGGGAGGAGTCCTATTACAAACCCGTCCTCATACTGAAACGTTTTCCAGTCCCACAGTTTCTCAGAGGATGTTAAACAGCAGCTCCTAAAGCAAGACACTCTTAAAATCAGAAGATCAGGAGAATTTGCATCTGAGAGCTTTGTAAGACCTTGCTGGAGAGCTCTTGGGATGATTAATAATACTTTCTCAGTAAGTCTGGGAAGTGTGAAGTTTCAGAGGACAGAAGGAAAATGAAAGTGGTGCCATATTAAAAGGGCTAAACCCACAGCCCAAGGCAGTTTTGAGCCTTTACATTGATCGTATGAAAACTCCAGAACTGTTGGTGAGAGTCTCAATAAGTAAAGAATGGAGGAAGTTAATTTAGGAATTCCCCCAACCACAGGTTCCAGAGAGAATCCCTGAAATTCACAGCTTCACAGATCTCATTGGGTTGGAAAGGGCTCTCAAAAGGCAACTTGTCCAAACCCCCTGCAGTCAGAAGTGGCACCTCCAATCAGAGCAACCTGCACAGAGACACGTCCAGTTTCACAGAATCAGAGGATCACAGAACGTCAGGGGCTGGAAAGGACTTCCAAAGCTCAGTCAGTCCACCCCTGCTGCCAGAGCAGGATCACCCAGAGCAGATCACACAGGAACACATCCGGGCATGTCTTGAATATCTCCAGAGAGGGACACTCCACGACCTACCCTGGGCAGCCTGTTCCAAGGTTCTGGCACTCTCATAGGAAAAAAAAAATCCTCTTCATGTTTACAGGAAACTTCCTATGCCTCAACTCTCACCCAGTGTCCCTTGTCTTGCCATTGTGCATCACCCAACAGAGCCTGGCTCCTGCTTCTTGGCACTCACCCTGCACATCTTTATAACCATTGCTGAGGTCACCTCTCAGTCTCCTCCTCTCCCAGCAGCACAGCCCCAGCTCCCTCAGGCCCTCCTCATATCAGAGCTGTTCCATTCCCTTCAGCATCTTTGTGGCTCTGGACTGGATTTTCACCAGCAGTTCTGTCTCACTCTGGACCTGGGGGGCCCAGAACTGGATACTGGACCACCTCCTGGGTAGTCTGTTCCAGCCTGATCTTCAATGTTTCCAGCCATGGGGCCTCAACCACATCCCTGGGCAGCCTGTTCCAGGATTTCACCACTCTTACTGTGCAGAACTTCCTCCTGATATCCAACCTACATCTGCCTTGCTCCAGTTCCAAACCATTGTCTCTTGTTCTATCCCCACAGGCCGTTCTAAACAGTCCCTCCCCAGCCTGCCTGTAGGTACCCTTCATAACACAGTTCTAAGGTCTCCCTGGAGCCTTCTCCTCTCCAAGGTGAGCAGCTCCAATTCTCTCAGCCTGTCTTCACAGCAGAGGTGATGCAGCCCTCCGATCATCTTGGCTCACTCCTGCAGGTCCATGCTTTGGTTATGCTGAGGGCCCCACAGCTGAACACAGCCCTGTAGGTTAGGTCTCCCTAACACCTGGGGTGTTTTGGGGTATTTTTAGTATATGCAGAATCTGGAACTGTGACCCAGCCTATGGACTGTGGGCTGCAGCTTGGCATTCTTGCTGCAGAAGTAGGGCTCCGATCTTTTCCTAGAGTGATGTTAGCTGTTTGAGCTCTCTTCCCTCAGTGTGACACATTTCTTTGGAAGGACACTTTGAAATCAGGAGCTTTAAAAGAGGGTAAGAACTTGTCTCTTTGAAAGAATTATGGTGGGGAAATGTTATAGTTTGATTTTATAGAGAAGATCACACCTGAAAACCAGAACGAACTGCTCTGGTGTGAAATATAGAGAGCAGTTTGATGCATGGATGAGTTTATAATGCTGCCTGGGAGCCTAGGACTGATAGGGAATAATTTGGGGAAGGGGATGAAGAGCTAAGGAATCTGGAGAGGCAAAGAGAAGAGATGTGTTCTAAGCTGGAGGCCATATGACAGGTTTTGGGTCAGCTGAGGTTACGCTGCGTGTCAGTGGCCACCAGAGTATGCTGTGAAGCTTCAAATGGACCTGTGCTTCCCATATCTTCCCCAACCCTTGTCCAGAGAAGATCTACAAAATGCAGTCCTGATGATGTGATGGTGAAATCTCACTGGAGCAGGTACTTGCTCTAATGTCTTCTCCCTCCATGTCCTGAGGCAGAGCACTGACTCCGAAGCCTTCGTTCCTACATGCAGTATCTAACAGAGCTACACATCCTGTGTTACGCAGATGTTTCTCCCTGTCAGCCTTCCTCCTCCCCAGATGCTCAAATAATCTTTACTGAAAGAGCTGCACCTGAAATTGTCTCCCTGTAGTCTCTGTGAAATGAGATGACTTCTACTCATCTGTCATTTCCCATGGCACAGTACAGCCTTCAGGTCATGCCCAGGAGGTGGGTTGGGGTCTTGCAAGGAATGGTTTAGGTTGGAAGTGACCTCAAAGCTCAGCCAGTTCCAACCCCCTGCCATAGGCAGGGACACCTCCCACTAGTACAGGTCACTCAAGGTCTCATCCAGCCTGGTCCTGAACACCTCCAGGGAGGTTGTGGAGCATAGAATCACACAATGTGATTGAAGATCACATTCTGTGCTTCTGTGCTCCACAACCTCCCTGGGCAACCTGTGCCAGTGTCTCACCACCCTCACTGGAAATAACTTCTTCCTAACATCCAGTTTCACTCTCCCCTCTGCCAGTTTAAACCCATTGCTCCTTGTCCTGTCATTACAAGGCCTTGTCAACAGTTCCTCCCCAGTCTTCTTGTAGCCCACTTCAGATACCGGAAGTCTCCTATAAGGTCTCCTGGAAGTCTTCTCTTCTCCAGGCTGCAGAGCCCCAACTCTCTCAGCCTGTCCTCCTAGCAGAGCTGCAGCAGCCCTCTGAGCATCTTGGTGGCCTCCTCTGTATTCACTCCAACAGGAAGGGACCTCTTGTCTGTTGGGTACCTGCTCCTCTGACTGCAGAAGTTAGTAAATTGGAGTAAAATCTACAGCTGACTGTAGGAAGAGAAGGGGTAACCCTGTGATGAGGATAGCTGCTGCATGTTGCCCTTATGAGCTGCTTTCCCCCTAGCCTTTGCTACTGCAGGCATCCTAACAAGTCTTTTGCAGGCATCCCATGGTGTCAAAGGACTTCTGGTGGCAGTTTGAAGTGGCAGTTTGGAGTGCAAACAAAGCAAGAGGTAATAGAATGTTTTTCAGCTAAGCATCAGGCAGACACCTATGAAATTAGGTGAACCACAGATCTGCATCTGTAGGGAAACACTTGCAGACTGTCACTTCATTGGAGACTGTCTCTTGAGAATGCTGTGGTGGCCAAGTAGGTACTGCTGAAGAAGCTGCTTTGTAGCAGCATCTTGTTCTGACTCAGCAGGTGAGGTAGTAGCTCTTTCTATGTACTGTGGTTTGGCTTTTGGCCTTTTTTCTGTTTCTTTTTGATGACATGGAGGGGCTCTCCTCGTGTGAAGATGGACATATGAAGAGGTTTGGTTAACAGAGGGGAATGGAATGGAATGGAATGGAATAGAATAGAATAGAATAGAATAGAACAGTATAGAACAGAATAGAATAGAATAGAATAGAATAGACTAGAATAACAGAATAGAATAGAATAGAATTAGGAATAGAATAGGAGTAGAATAGAATAGAATAGAACAGAATAGAATAGAATAGAATAGAATAGTCTAGAATAACAGAATAGAATAGAATAGAATTAGGAATAGAATAGGAGTAGAATAGAATAGAATAGAATAATAATAGAAGTAGAATAGAATAGAACAGAACAGAATAGAAAGAATAGGAGTAGAATAGAGTAGAACAGAGCAGAAAAGAGTAGAATTAGGAGTAGAGTAGAATAGGAGTAGGACAGATTAGAATAGAATAGGATAGAATAGAATAGAATAGAATAGAATAGAATAGAATAGAATAGAATAGAATAGAATAGAATAGAATAGAATAGAATAGAATAGAATAGAATAGAATAGAATAGAATAGAATAGAATAGAATAGAATAGAATAGAATAGAATAGAATAGAATAGAATAGAATAGAATAGAATCTTGAGGTAACCATTTTGCTTGGAAGTACTCAGTTTACACTGTTCTGCTGAGACCTCACCTCCAATCCTGCTTCCAGTTCTGGTACCTCCAGCATAAGAAGGACACAGAGCTGCCAGAGTGAGTCCAGAGGAGGCCACAAAAATGATCCAAGTGCTGCAGAACCTTGGCTATGAGGACAGGCTGAGGGAACTGGGGGTATTCAGCCTGGAGAATAGAAGACTCTGGGGGGACCTTAAAGCTGCCTTCCAGTGCCAGAAGGGATCCTGCAGGAAGGCTTCAGAGGGACCTTTCCTAAGGGTGTCTATAGACAGGCCAAGGGGGAATGGTTTGAAGCTGAGGAAGAGCAGGGTTAGACTGGAGCTGAGGAAGAAGTTCTTCAGTGTAAGACTCTGGAATAGGCTGCCCAGGGAGGTTCTGGATACCTCCTGCCTAGAGGTGTTCAAATCCAGGCTGGATGAGGCCTTGAGCAGCTGAGTCTAATTGAGAGGTGTCCCTGCCCATGGCAGGAGTGTTGGAGTAGATGATCTCTGAGGTCCCTTCCAACCTAAGCCATTCTGTGTTTCTACTTCTGCAAAAGGAATAGAATAGCATAGCATAGCATAGCATAGAATAGAATAGAATAGAATAGAATAGAATAACAGAATAGAATTAGGAATAGAATAGGAATAGAATAGAATAGAATAATAATAGAAGTACAATAGAATAGAACAGAACAGAATAGAAAGAATAGGAGTAGAATAGAGTAGAACAGAACAGAAAAGAATAGAATTAGAAGTAGAATAGAATAGGAGTAGAACAGATTAGGATAGGATAGGATAGGATAGGATAGGATAGGATAGGATAGGATAGGATAGGATAGGATAGGATAGGATAGGATAGGGTAGGATAGGACAGGAGGTGCCTTTATGCAGCCAGCTGGCCTACAGGATAGCTTTTCACTAACATGATTTAGGTTTCTCAAAGGTGCTAATCTCATTCCCTAAGGAACAGATTTGTTGACTGTTTCCTTTCTTCCTTTTGTGATGCAGTATCCAAATCATTATCCAAGCCATTCTAAAGACATTGATTATGCATTTCTATATCTTAGCTACTTTGTGACATTTTCTTGCTTTGTGCTTTGATCACCACAGAAGCAGGCAATGAGAAATGAAGAACCTTTGGGGTTTCTCCTCTGCAGAGTTGTTCTCCTCCCCTGTATCTTTCCCAGGTATTGTCAGTGAATCCTATTTGCAGTGAGGGTATGACAGGGTATCCTGGGAGTCATTCTGGCACCCCAGGAGATGAGGTCTTGCCAAGAAATGCAGCCATGGCTGAAAGTGGAGACAGGAAACAATTTGCCCACAGCTCTCATGAGACTTTGCTACAACAATTCCAATTGGGATTTTTATATAGATTTGTATTGTATGTGCTTGTTGATTTTTTTTTTTTGGGGGGGGAGGGGGAGGTGTTGCTTTGATGAAGTGTCCATCACTCTCCAGGAAAGGAGAGGAGAGGAAAGAAAAAGGAGTGCTGAAGAGCCCTGGTTGCAGAGCCAGGTCCTTGTTACCATGATACAAGCCGAGGATGATTACTTAGAAATCTGTTTTCCCTGGGGTCTTCAGACAAATCAACCACTTCTTCCAAGCTGTGGCTCCCAGGTGGCCACTATATCAAGGTGCCTGGCAAGATCATGGAGCAGATCCTCCTGAAGGCTCTGCCAAGGCAAATGGAAAACAAAGCAGAGGTGATTGGTGGTAACCGGCAATGGCTGCACCAAGGGCAGATCTTGCCTGATTAATCTGTTGGCTTTTTATGATGAAGTCACAGCAACAATGGACAACGGAAGGGTAGCTGACATCATCTACTTGGATCTGAGTGAGACATTTGACTGTGTCCCACATGACATCCTGGTCACCAAACTGGAAAAACATGGACTGGAGGTGTGGAGCACTGCTGGATAAGGAATTGGCTGGATGGTCGAACCCAGAGAGTGGTCATCAATGGCACAATGTCCACCTGGAGACCAGTGCCAAGTGGCTCCATCAGGGGTCAGTGCTGGCACCACTGCTTGTTAACATCTTTGTCAGTGCCATGGACAGAGGAATCAGTGCACCCTCAGCAAGTCTGAAGATGGCACCAAGCTGTGTGGCACAGTCGACTTGCTAGAGGGCAGGGATCCATGCAGCGGGACCTGGACAGGCTGCAGAGGGGGGCCCAGGCCAACCTCATGACATTCAACAAGGCCAAGTGTAAGGTCCTGCACTTGGGTAGGCACAATCCCAAGCACAACTCCAGGCTGGGTGGGGAATGGCTGAGAGGAGCCCTGAGGGAAAGGACCTGGGGGTGTGGGGTGATGAAAAGCTCAACATGAGGCTGCAGTGTGAGTGCAGCCCACATAACAATCAAGTGCTGGGCTGCATCAAGAGCAGTGTGGGCAGCAGGGCAAGGGAGGGGATTCTGCCCCTTTGCTCTGCTCTTGTCAGACCCCACCTGGAGTCCTGTGTGCAGTTCTGGAACCCCCAGCACAAGAAAGGACATGGAAGTGTTGAAGCAGGTCCAGAAGAGGCCACCAAGATGCTCAGAGGGCTGCAGCAGCTGTGCTGTGAGGACAGGCTGAGAGAGTTGGGGCTCTGCAGCCTGGAGAAGAGAAGACTTCCAGGAGACCTTGGAGTGGCCTTCCAGGATCTGAAGGGGGCTCCAGGAAGGCTGGGGAGGGACTATTGACAAGGTCTTGTAATGCCAGGACAAGGGGTAATGGGTTTGAACTGGCAGAGGGGAGATTGAAACTGAATGGTAGGAGGAAGTTCTTTGCAGTGAGAGTGGTGAGACACTGGCACAGGTTGCCCAGGGAGGTTGTAGAGTACAGAATCACAGAATGTGATCTTCAATCATATTGGGTCATTCTGTGCTCCACGACCTCCCTGGAGGTGTTCAAGGCCAGATTGGATGAGGCCTTGAGCACCCTGTACTTGTGGGAGGTGTCCCTGCCTATGGCACAGGAGGGTTGGAACTGGCTGAGCTTTGAGGTCTCTTCCAACCTAAACTATTCTATGATTCTATGATTCTAAGTTTCCTGCCTGGGGATAAAGAAGTCTGTGACAATACAGCAGGAGGTTCCGTCTCGGTGCACCTACGTCAACAACGGCCAACAAAGTGAAACTGCCTTTGGAGATTATTTAGACAGGCCTGTGCTGGGCTCTGCAATGCTGAGTTTATAGAAAGGGCCAGCCAGAAAAGCACTCTGCATCCAGATATCATAACAAAAGTGACACCCAGGGTAGTAAAATAAATATTTCATATCTTTGCCTTCCCGTATCCATCTCAGCCATCCAGTTAGCTCTAATAAGCCTTTACCCTATAATGCTTTACACTAAATACCAGCCTTCTAAATGAATATGGGTGTTTTGATAGATACTTGTGAGCTCATTTTTCACTCTCTGCACACTGATGGCTTTCCAGCTCCGAGACAAAGTGCTGGGAGAATCGCTTTTATGCATGCTGTAAACGTATCCAGACTCACAGCCAAAGTAGCTTTTGAAACACTAATAATATCAGTCAGTGCTTATATTGCTCTTTACATCTTCAAAACCTTTTCTGGGCAGCCATGAATGAAGTATGGTAATAACTTCACTGTGTTGTAAACCTGCTTTGCTGTTCCTCCAGCTGCTGCAGCAAGTCTCATCCCGGTGCAAGGCCAAGTGGAAGGTCCTGCACCTGAGTAGGCACAATCCCAAGCACAACTCCAGGTTGGGTGGGGAATGGCTGATAGGAACCCTGAGGAAAAGGACCTGGGTGTCTGGGGTGATGAAAAGCTCAACATGAGGCTGCAGCGTACGGGCACAGCCCAGACAGCAATCAAGTGCTGGGCTGCATCAAGAGCAGTGTGGGCAGTAGGGCAAGGGAGGGGATTCTGCCCCTTTGCTCTGCTCTCGTTAGACCCCACCTGGAGTCCTGTGTGCAGCTATGGAGCCCTCAGCACAGGAAGGACATGGAAGTGTCGGAGCAGGTCCAGAGGAGGCCACGAAGACGCTCAGAGGGCTGCAGCAACTCTGCTGTGAGAACAGGCTGAGAGAGTTGGGGCTCTGCAGCCTGGAGAAGAGAAGGCTTCCAGGAGACTTTAGAATAGCCTTCCAGTATCTGAAGGGGGCTCCAGGAAAGCTGGGAAGGGACTATTGACAAGGCCTTGTAATGACAGAACTAGGATCAATGGGTTTGAACTGGCAGAGGGGAGATTGAAACTGGATGTTAGAAAGAAGTTTTTTACAGTGAGGGTGGTAAGACACTGCCACAGGCTGCCCAGGGAGGTTGTGGAGCACAGAATCACCCATTGTGATCTTTAATCACATTGTGTGATTCTGTGCTCCACAACCTCCCTGGAGGTGTTCAGAACCAGGTTGGAGGAGACCATGAGTGCCCTGTGCTAGTGGGAGGTGTCCCTGCCTGTGGCAGAGGGTTGGAACTGGATGATCTTCGAGGTCCCTTTCAACCTTACCATTCTATGATTCAGATGGCTAATGACTGAAAGTGGGCTGTAGAGAGTGATGGTTTTCCCTGGATCTAGAACAAGGGGGAATGACCTCAAGCTGCCACTAGGCAGGTTTAGACTGGATATTAGGAAAAACATCTTCCCATCAAGAGTAGTCAGGCACTGGAATGAGCTGCCAGGGAGGTGATGGAGTCCCCAGTCCTGGGTGCGTTTGAAGGTCATTTGGATGTGCTGCTTGGGGATGTGGTTTAGGGTGAACCTTGCAGAGTTAATGGTTGGACTTGGTGATCCTGAGGGCTCTTTTCCAGCCTGAATATTTCTGTGATTCTGTGCCCCAAAGGCAGGTTTGACATTGTATATTGAAACTTTGGAAAGACTCTGCCAGCAGATGGGCAGGTCATCATGGTGAGAGGTTTAAGAGACACAGGGATCTGACGGAGAGAGTCCAGCAGAGGGCTATGAGGATGAATAGGACAGTGGAGCACTGCCTGGTGAGGAGAGGCTGAGCGACCTGGGGTTGCTTAGCCTGCAGAAGAGAAGTCTGAAAGGGGATTTAATCAATGCTTATAACTATCTGAGGGCTGGGGGTCAGGAGTCGGGGGACAGGCTCTGCTCACTGCTGCCTGGGATAGGACAAAGAGCAATGGATGGAAGCTGCAGCACAGGAGGTTCCAGCTAAACACAAGAGGAAACTTCTTGCCTGTAAGGGTCCCAGAGCCCTGTCACAGGCTGCCCAGAGAGGTTGTGGAGTCTCCTTGTCTGGAGCCTTTCCAGGCCTGCCTGGATGTGTTCCTGTGTGCCCTGAGCTCAATTGTCTGGTCCTGCTCTGTCAGGGCGATTGGACTGGATGATCTCTTTGGGTCCCTTCCAACCCCTGGCATCCTGTGAGCCTGTGATGTAGTGTATCCAAAGGGCCCCCTCCTCTGCCTGCTTTCATCTGTGCCAGCCAGCACCTCTCATTTTGATGGAATGTCCAGGATGGTCATGATGCACAGCTTAGAGAACTGTAAACATGAATTAGTGTAAACTGCCATCGAAGAAGACTTTTTCAGATGCTAGTAGTAGCAAAAATCCTAGTGTAAACATGACTTAGTGTAAATTGTCACCAGACTTTGTCAGATGCTAGTAGTAGCAAAAATCCTCGTGTATTACACAGCAGAGGACATTTGCCTGTTCGAGATCCCACTTTGGGGCTTAGCTCTTCACTACCATCCCTGCCTTTGGTCTGCTGAGGTGTCCCCCACTCCTATTTTCCAAACCATGGGCAAGGGTGGCAAAGGTCAACCAGAGAGGGAAGAAGTAGGCAGGGGTGGGTAGGGGGTGGGT
>VWZE01020488.1:33187-43719 GCA_013396675.1 Eubucco bourcierii
CCTCCAGGGAGGGAGCATCCACAGCCTCCCTGGGCAACCTGTGCCAGTGTCTCACCACCCTCACTGCAAACAACTTCCTCCTGACATCCACTCTAAATATCCCCTCTGACACTTCAAACCCATTCCCCTTGTCCTGTCATTCCCAGACCTTGTCAATAGTCCCTCCACAGCCTTCCTGGAGCCCCCTTCAGATCCTGGAAGGCCACTCCAAGCTTTCCTGGAAGCCTTCTCTTCTCCAGGCTGCAGAGCCCCAACTCTCTCAGCCTGTCCTCACAGCAGAACTGCTGCAGCCCTCTCAGCATCTTGGTGGCCTCCTCTGCACTGGCTCCAACACTTCCATGTCCTTCCTGTGCTGGGGGCTCCAGAACTGCACCCAGGACTGCAGGTGGGGTCTGAGGAGAGCAGAGTAAAGCGGCAGAATCCCCTCCCTTGCCCTGCTGGCTGCACATCTCTTGATACTCTTTTTCCCCTTCTGATTAGTCCTCCTGTGTTCATTGAGTATAGAAGGGTTTAAAACTAAATACAAAGTGAAGAAGAAAGATTGCTGAGTAAATATTTACAGGTTTTGGTGTGTGGGTTCTCAAGAGTGTGTGGTTTAGGATGCACTGGAGGAAAAAGCTCAGGGAGTGTCTTCAGGATGAATGAGCTGGGCTTTGCATGTTGGTTGGTGTGATGGCTTCTGTGAGAGCTCTGTAAACTGGTAGAACAGGAGATGCTGTAGTAACTTAGTCACTCAGAATCACAATGGTCTGCTGGAGAAAAGCTGAGTGGAAAGAAGCAGACTGCCTGTGCCAGGATTGTTCCCTTGAAGGATATTTCTGGGGGTTGCCTCTTTTAAATTGCAATCTTTGAGAACTGCAAAGCAACTCTTGTTGTATTCTTGGTGTGTTCATGTTACAGGGAATTCTCTTCTACATCAGCTCTTTAGCTTGGAGCAGAGGAACCTGAGGGACTGTTTAGAGGGGCTTGAAGTGATAGGAAAAGAGGGAATGGCTTTAAGCTGGAGGAGAGTAGTTTTAGCCTGAGTATTGGGAAGAAATTCTTTCCAGTGAGGGTGGTGAGACACTGGCACAGGTTGCCCAGGGAGGTTGTGGCTGCTCCCTCCCTGGAGGTGTTCAAGACCAGGTTGGATGAGGCCTTGAGTGACCTGTGCTAGTGGGAGGTGTCCCTACCTATGGCAGGGGGGGTTGGAACTGGCTGAGCTTTAAGGTCTCTTCCAACCTAAACCATTCTATGACTCTGTTACCCAGGAGAAGTTAGCAGCCGTGGGAGCTGGACTTCTGCTTTGCCCTTGGTGTCACTCATAGAGTTTGAAACCAGCTGAATTTGTTGAAGGCAGTGGCACAGCTTGTGTGTGAGTGAAGATGTGACTTCATTTGACTGCTTCACTTTCATTAGTTCCAATCACTGTAATTTTAAATCTTGTAAATTTTCATGGTGCCCAAAGGAGCTTTATGGCAGATGTTACTTGCTTGTTCCCATTCTTTGGTTTTATATAAATACTGTGATACAGGTTGGTGAGTAATTTTTACCTGTGTTATTTAATGTGGAGTTCTTCTTCAAATGTTTCCTCCTTTCCTTTCCACAGTGCTGATATGGGTTAGTGGGAGCTGTCCCTGCCTGTGGCAGGGGAGTTGGAACTTGATCCTGAAGGTCCCTTCCAACCCAAACTTTTCTGTGGTTCAAACTGTTGAAGACTTGGGCCCAGACACAATGAATTGCTGAGCTTGCACTGGAAACATTATTCTTGCAAATGCATCCTGGCTTTAGGAATTGAGGTGTTCAACAACCTGCAGTCAGGTAGTTAAAGAGGCAGGAGGCAGGGATTGGTCCACATTGCTATCAAGCACAAGATGAATGGCAGCTGAGCTGCCTAGGTAGGCTGAGGTCCTATGAATTTATTGTTCAACAAATTCAAGGTATTTTTTCCTATCCAGAGAGCTGTTCCCAGCACTGAGATGGATCATACATTCCCACCCCCCCCACCCCCCTTTTCTTTTTGTTTATATTGTTCTTATTCATCATTTGCTTCTGTCAGGACTGTGATGTTTGACTTTGCTTTGCACAGGATTGACTAAACTTAAGCCAAGGTTAACTGGGGTGTGCCCAAGGACAAAATGACTGTTATTCAATGTTTGTCATTATTGAAGCCTAATCACTGCAGGGCAAGGGAATAGCAATGCCCTGTTCTGTCACTGTGTGCCAAGCTCTAACTGCAACTCAGCTTTCCCCAAGGTACACTAAGTATTTCCATTCAAAGGTTAGAGGAGAAACCTCTAGCCAGCAGAGTGCTCAGGTGGCTAAGAAGGCCACCAGCATCCTGGACTGCATTGGAAATAGTGTGGCCAGCAGGAGTAGGGAAGTGATTGTGCTCTGATGCTGGACACTGGGGAGGTCACATCTCGAGTCCTGGGATTAGTTTTGGGCCCCTCACTCCAAGAAAGACAGCGAGGGGCTGGAGCAGGTTCAGAGAAGGGCAACAAAGCTGCTGAAGGGTCTGGAGAACAGGGCTGGGGAGGAGCAGCTGAGGGAGCATGGATTTAAACTGACAGAGGGGAGATTGAAAGTGGATGTTAGGAGGAAGTTGTTTGCAGTGAGGGTGGTGAGACACTGGCACAGGTTACCCAGGGAGGTTGTGGCTGCTCCCTCCCTGGAGGTGTTCAAGGCCAGGTTGGATGAGGCCTTGAGTGAGCTGTGCTAGTGGGAGGTGTCCCTGCCTATGGCAGGGGGTTGGAACTGGCTGATCCTTGAGATCCCTTCCAACATTCCCATTCTGTGATTCTATGTTTAGTGTGGAGAAGAGGAGGCTGAGGGCAGAGCTCACTGCTTTCTACAGCTCCCTGAAAGGAGGCTGCAGTGAGGTGAGGTTGGGCTCCTTAGTCTCAGGTGACAGAAGGAGAGCAAGTGGTCTGGAATTGTGCCAGGGAAGGTTTAGGTTGGAGATGATGAAAAAATTCTTTGCTGCAAGAGTGGTCAGACACTGGAACAGGCTGCTTAGGGAGGTGGTGGAGTGCCCATCCCTGTAAGTGTTCAAGAAACCTGTGGCCATGGCACTTGGGGACGTGGTTTAGTGGCTATGGTGGTGCTGGGTTGAAGGTTGGACTGGAATTTAGAGATCCTTTCTAAGCAAAGCACTTCTGTATTTGTGTAATCCTCTGGTACCTCACTGCATTATAACTGTCAGCAAATGCTGAAAATCTAAAGGTGATCCTTGCATATTTTGTAGCATTTTGGGATGTTACTGAAACCTTTTTTTGGTTTTGTTTTGTTTTGTTTAAAGGAGCTGGCCCTGAAAGTTACTGAGTCATATTGAGGGCTCTCTAGGCAAGGTGTGCAAACCTAATTTTAGCAAATGTTATAATGCAGATTAAAAAGGGTCTGTTTGGTGTGGTGTTTGTATTAAGGGAATTAAATCTGGGTAGAGCTTCTGTGTTCACATGTCAGACACTGAGGTCTAAAGGCGACGTGGGCAATGAGCTAAATCTGCTTTACAGTTCCAGATTGCTTTTCAGAAGTAATAAAGTCTTGATGCTGGAGTTGACACATGAGTGATTGAGCCTCTCTGGAGCATTACGCCACTATGAGTCACAAGTTCTAATCCCTCCAGTTTCCTCAAATCACAGAATTGTTTCAGTTGGAAAAGTCTTTGAAGATCACATCTCCCAAGTGCTAGTGGAATGGACTGACTTAAGTTGGAAAAGCTCTTGAGATCATCAACTCCAACCATAACCCAACAGCTCCCTGTACACAACTCCCAGACACTGTCCCTAAGATTCTCATCCATATGTCTCTTAAACACCTCCAGGGATGGAGCCTCCACCACCCTCATGGTAAGGAACTTCAGCCTAGTGTCCAGCCTGAATCTGCCCTGCTGTAGTTCCAAACCATTACCCTTTGCCCTATCACTACAAACCCTTGCAAACAGTCCCTGCCCAACCTTCCAGTAACCCTCTTCATGAAATCATGCTGAAGGTCTCTCCAGAGCCTTCCCTTCTCTAGTCTGGACAGGCCCAACTCTCCTAGCCTGTCCCCACAGCAGAGGAGCTGCAGCCCTCTGATCATCTGTGATGGTTTGGGAGTTCCCATGGTTTAAGGGACCTTAAAGATCGTCCAGTTCCAACTCCCTGCCATGGGCAGGGACACCTTAATATTACTAATGTAAATAATAATCTCTGTTGGTCTTTGCTAGTTTAAATTCATGTGGATTTTCCAGTGTGAAAGTAGGAAATTGATTGCAGGGAGGGTGGTGCTGCCTTCACTTCTGATGGAACTGAGCCTTGTGCCTGGGATTTGTCCCTGATTGTTGTGTTTTCATGTTGGGAATTGTTTGTGTCCTGTGGTCGGGTTGTAAGAGATGATCTGCAAACCTTTGTGAGCTGAATGTGATGGTAATTGCCTCTGACTGCAGCAACCTGGATTTGGTGAGGAGGGAATCCCCAGCTCAGGCACAGTCCCTAATTCATTCTCATTTCAGAGTCACCTCCAATCTTTTCTAAAATACCATGTCAGTGAAAAGCACCACGCTGGAGAGTGCAGCGTGCACTGCATTCCCTGGTGGGACACTGCTCCTGCCTCCCACTTGGAAAGAAGAGCAACTTCAGTACAGGTTTTACCTTCCTTAGGGCTGGGCAGTGGCACAGTCTTTAATAGCTTCAAATGACTTTTGAAGCTAACATGAAGATACTCAGAGAGCTGCAGCAGCTCTGCTGTGAGGTCAGGCTGAGAGAGTTGGGGCTCTGCAGCCTGGAGAAGAGAAGGCTTCCAGGAGACCTTAGAGTAGCCTTGCAAGATCTGAAGGGGGCTCCAGGAAGGCTGGGGAGGGACTATTGACAAGGTCTGGGAATGGCAGGACAAGGGGAATGGGTTTGAAGTGTCAGAGGGGAGATTGAAANCAGGGGGTTGGAACTGGTTGAGCTTTGAGGTCACTTCCAACCTTCCCATTCTATGATTCTGTGACTTAAAATAATGAGCACTGAACCTTGAGAGCAGAGATTGTCTAATGTGTTTGTTTTGAGATTGAAGTTTGTCTTCAGAAGGTTACTCATGAGGTCAGCTTTGTGGAGATACACAATGGGAAAGGTTTGTACTCATCTCTGCAGTCTTCCCTTGCCATTTAATAAGCCAGCAAAAGTTCTCCATGGCACAGCAATGTACCCTTGTGGCCAGGAAGCTCAGTGATGTCCTGGGGTGCATTAAGAAGAACATGGCCAGCAGGTCAAGAGAGGGTCTTCTCCTCCTCTTTTGTGCCCTGGTGAGACCACATCTGGAGTGTTTGGTCCAGGTTTGTGCTCCCCAGTTCAAGAGGGGCAGGGAACTGCTGGAGAGAGTCAGAGAGGCTCTGAGGATGATGAAAGAACTGGAATATCTCTTATATGAGGAAAGGCTGAGAACCCTGGGGCTGGTTAGTGTGGAGAAAGCTGAGAGGAGATCTGATCAATGCTTATAAATACCTGGGGGGTGGGTGTCAGAAGAAGGTGCCAGGCTCTTTTGGGTGATGTCCTGTGATAGGATGAAAAACAGTAGGTACAAACTGGAGCCCAGGAAGTTCCACCTCAACATAAGGACATTTTTTTTACTGTGAGAGTGCTGGAGCCCTGGAGCAGGCTGCCCAGAGAGGTTGTGGAATCTCCTCTTGGAGACTTTGAAGACCCATCTGGATGTGTTCCTGTGTGCCTTGCCCCTAGGTGATCCTGGTTTGGCAAGGGGCTTGAACTAGATGATCCCTGGAGATCATTTCCAACCCCTTAACATTCTGTGATTCTATGATGTGCTAAAGAATTATTTTATAGCAGTGTTAATGTCTGAAATGCAAAGAAGCTGTGGTAGGTTTGTTCTGCTCGTTACCAAATGTAAGCCTTGCCAAGGACAGTTCTGCTTGCTGCTTCCTGGGTGTTTCTCTGCACAAGTTTAAAGGAAAAACTGGTTCATTGTCTTGGAAAAAGGCAGAGGTTGTAAACCTGACTGGATCCTGGCTATTTCTGTCTTTCAAGGCACAGTACTCATTCTGGTAGTGAAGGAGGATGTGAAGAAATATGATAAATGAGTGTACAGTGCCAGAGCCCAGCAGCATTGCTCCCCCAGATCACTGCAGGAGCTTCTGTGATACACCTCTGGAGAAGCAAAGATTGCCTGCTCAGGATGCAGCATTCACCTGCACAATGAAAATGGTTTTCCTTTAGAATGAAGAGACTCTCTTGTCTGGAATTTAGGATTCAGCATTCCTTTGTATGTCATAGAGTAATTTAGGTCAGAAGGGACCGTAAAGATCATCTAATTGCAACCCCCCTACCATGGGCAGAGACACTTCCCACCAGCTCAGGTTGCTCAAGACCTCATCCAACCTGGCCTTGAACACCTCCAGGCAGGAGGCATCCACAGCCTCCTTGGGCAACCTGTGCCAGTATCTCACCACCCTCACTGGAAAGAATTTCTTCCTCATCTCCAGTCTCAACCTCCCCTCTCCCAGCTCAAAACCATTGCCTCTCATCCTGTCACTACAAGCCCTTGTCAAAAGTCCCTTCTTGGCTTTCTTGTAGCCCATTTCACATACTGGGAGGTTGCTCTAAGTTCTCCCCAGAGCCTTTTCTTCTCCAGACTGAACTGACCCAAATCTCTCA
Organism: Eubucco bourcierii; assembly: GCA_013396675.1. Lineage (NCBI taxonomy): Eukaryota > Metazoa > Chordata > Aves > Piciformes > Ramphastidae > Eubucco > Eubucco bourcierii. The sequence continues at coordinate 39,805 of VWZE01020488.1, forward strand.
GCCTGTCCCCATTGGGGAAATTCTTCATCTCTCTGATCATCTTTGTGGTTTGTTCCCTCTGGACCCACTCTAGCAGGTCCATGTCCTTCTTGTGTTGAGGGGTCCCAGAACTGGACATGGTCAGTGGTCTCACCAGAGCAGTGGAGAGAGGCAGAATCATCTCCCTCATCTTGCTACTCACAGGAGCACTATGTTAGTTCAGTTCATGTAGCAGATGTGATTGCATATGGACCAGGAGAGGGAACCCAGAAGGGTAAAGGGCTAATAGATGATTTTGGTAGGTGTATTAAAGGTAAGGATGTTAAGGGGCAGAGGATGTTCTTTGCCCCCAAGTCTCTGTCTTGTTGATTTTTATCTGCCTGTGATGTGCCTGACTTAACTTGTCAGTAACTTGTCTGCTCTGCTCTGATCCAGTTTCATTTGTTCAGCTCTTTAACAGCAGCTCCCTCTTTGTGCTTCTCCCTGCAAGCTGAGAATGCCCCAGGACTAGGCACAGCTTTCTGCGCCACATAAACGCGACAAGCGACCGAGGATTCTCTCTTTAATTCTTTCCTTATTAGTGATGTAATTCATCTAAGCTCTAAAAATACCTCAGAAAAACAGATCAGGAAAAGCCCTTTTAAATTAATAACAACATTTTGGCCTTGGCCAGTGGTAGGATGCTGTAGATCTGCATCATTCCTGACTGATGTTTATCCTACCAATTTCACAGGCAGATTCCACAGCCGTTGCTTGAGGTGCTTCATCATTTTTACTGCACATTTCTGATGTGGAAGTACCTGGAGGGGGGGAAAAAAAAAAAAGAAAAGAAAGAAGAAATACTTTACTGTCACAATCTCAAATTCTAGTTTGTGCTTTAACTGGGAAATGAGGAAATTAATCTGCCTTGTCTGGTTTCATTAAGCCAGGCAGGTGATAGCGCTCGGAACCCAGCCACGCTGACAGCCGCAGTGGTTTCGGAGTGCCTATGCTAATGGTTTCAGAAGGAGGAAGATAATTTCCAGACAGATTTAATGAAATAGAATCTGGACTATCTGCAGGTCTGGAGTGTCTCTGTGGAGACAAGAGTGTGTGAGAGTTAGAGCTGTTTAACCTGGAGAAAAGAAGGTTCCTTCTAGTACCTGCTCCCTCCCTGGAGGTGTTCAAGGCCAGGTTGGAGGAGGCCTTGAGTGAGCTGTGCTAGTGGGAGGTGTCCCTGCCTATGGCAGGGGTTTGGAACTGGCTGAGCTTTGAGGTCCCTTCCAACCTTCCCATTCTATGACTCTATGTCCACGTTCCCTGTGGGTGAGTCTGTGTGGAAGGCTCTGAGCTGCCCAGTCGTGCAGGTGTGGATGGTAGTGAGAAGCCAAACTGAACTCGTTTGGGGTTTCAGTCTCTGGAGAGGTGTAACAGAAAAATTCCCTGATTTGGCAGAACTGAGATCCCAAAGCTTTCACCTCAAGGGTTTGATTTGCTGCATTGGGAATTCTCCTGGGTCCTGTGGGTAGCAAAGGCTGCATCACTTAAGCGCTCAAATGGAAGTAATTATGTTGTCATCATCTCTAAATTAGCTCAGTGAGATTGTCTGTATCTTGCAGGAGGGGAAATGCTTTTTGTTTTGTCAACAGCTTCTCTGTGTCAGGTAAACATTTGCTTAGTTGGCCCTTTCCTCTAGGTAGCTTCAGAGAAGTTTGGGGTATTTTTGCAACATGATCTTGTTTTCACATTTATACTAATTTTTGCCTTCTTGATAATTAAAAATGTTTGCCTTAGCCTTTTAAAATGCCTTTAGCACTGCAGAAGGATTGGATGGAGCTAGAAGCTTGAAGCTGATAGGATTTGTTAGTGTTTTGTGGACAGCTGGTCTGGCTGTCCATGGCTTTCATCAAAGTACAGATTTCTTTAGGTTGGAAAACACCTCTGAGATCAGTAAGTCCTGGCACCACCACAACCATTGAACCATGGCCCCAAGTGCCATGGGCACACATTTCTTGAGCACCGCCAGGAATGGGGACTCCACCTCCCTGGGCAGCCTGTGCCAATCCCTGACCACTCTTGCAGCAAAGGAATTTTTCCTCATCTAACCCTCCCTTGGCACAATTTCAGGCCATTTCCTCTCCTATTATCATGTGATGCTAGGGAGCGGAGCTCAACCCCTCCTCGCTGTAACCTCCTTTCAGGGAGTCGTAGAGAGCAATGAGGTCTGCCCTCAGCTTCCTCTTCTCCAAGCTAAACACCCCCAGCTCCCAGTAACAGCAATACATTGCCCTGGGACTGCTCAGGAGCACAGACCTCACTTGCTACAGATACACCCCCAGCTCCCTCCAATGCTCCTCCCCAGCCCTGTTCTCCAGACCCTTCCCCAGCCTTCTTGCCCTTCTCTGGACCTGCTTCAGCACTTCAATGTCCTTCTTGGAGTGAGAGCCCCAAAACCAAACCTAGGACTCCAGTTGTGGCATCACCAGTGCTAAGATCAGGGGCACCACCGCTTCCCTACTCCTGCTGCAAGTTATTTTGCTGCATAGTAAACTTGCTTCTATGTGCTGTTTTGTCTTTTTTAACCACCTCTAATCTAAGTAGTACAAGATTTAAGTATATTTGTAGTCAAAGAATCATGGAACTGTTTGGGTTGGAAGAGACCTCTAAGAGTAGCAAGTCCAACCACTAAGTCAGCACCTCCAGATCACCACCAAACTATGTCCCTCAGCACCGCATCTACGCAGCTTTGCAGCTCTGAGACACAGAATCAGTCAGGGTTGGAAGGGTCCAATAGAAATTCTGTAGGAGGTGTCAAAAAGAGATCAGAATGCAGACCAGCAGGGCAGACATGCTGAAGCAGTGAGGAGGCAGCAGGAGGGGATCCTTTCCAACCCCTAACTTCTCTGGAAGTTTTCAGTGGTTCTGGCCTTTGGTTGGAGTTCTTTCTGATTTTCAGTTTTGGTCCTGTGATTTATCACAGACCTGATTCCTCCTGTTTACTTACAGCTCTTCAGCAAGCACTGGAATTGATCTGTGTACAGATTTGGTTGTGGATACTGAAGCAAGTAGAAGCCCTCCTGTAGCTGGAGGAAAAACTCATTGCAAGTTGACAGTTTATTTCTTTTTCCCTATTTCCATCTGAAATTCCTTTTCAGCTCTGTCAGGTGATTTGTATTAGAGCCTAGCAGGGAAAAAAAACAATTAATCCATGAACCCCTCCGTTTCTGTTGTAACTGAACCTTTTAGGAGTCACTTTTATGTAAGTGATGTATGAATGTTTGCTTCATGTGCATGATTGTCTGACAGGGCTGCTGTTGGCGCTGGGAGAGTCTCTGCATCTTCACTGCTGTGAGTCAGGGCTGGGCAAGCTGGGGGGAGGACAAGGAAGGTCTGGAACTGTGCTGGGTGAGGGTGCTGCAGAGGTTACAAGAAAAAAGTGTTTACAAAACCTTGGGAGAATTAGGTTCTGAGGAGGGGATTTGAGACAGAGTTGTTTACCTCCACCTCTTTGTTCTCCTCCTTTCTCCACCCTTCCCTTTTCCTCCTCCTCTGTTCTCCACCGTTCCCTTTTCCTCCTCCTCCTCCTCTCTCTACCGTTCCCTTTTCCTCCTCCTCCTCCTCTCTCTACCGTTCCCTTTTCCTCCTCCTCCTCCTCTCTCTACCGTTCCCTTTTCCTCCTCCTCCTTCTCTCTCCACCTTTCCCTTTTCTTCCTCCTCCTCCTTTCTCCACCTTTCCCTTTTCCTCCTCCTCCTCTGTTCTCCACCGTTCCCTTTTCCTCCTCCTCCTCCTCTCTCTACCGTTCCCTTTTCCTCCTCCTCCTTCTCTCTCCACCTTTCCCTTTTCTTCCTCCTCCTTCTCTCTCCACCTTTCCCTTTTCTTCCTCCTCCTCCTTTCTCCACCTTTCCCTTTTCCTCCTCCTCCTCTGTTCTCCACCGTTCCCTTTTCCTCCTCCTCCT
>VWZE01020489.1:0-12521 GCA_013396675.1 Eubucco bourcierii
ACAAAACCCCATAAACAAATAAAATAAAAATCATAATAAAAACAAAAATAAAAATAACAATAATTTAAATAATAGTAAAATAATAATAGAAATTAAAATAAAAACAATAATAAAATAATAATAATAATAATTTTTAAAATTAACAATAAAAGTAACAATATAATAATAAAATAACAAAACAATAGAAAAATAAGAACAACAATAAAAAATAACAATAAAATAATAATAATAATAAATAACAAAACTATAAACAATAAAAATGTTAATAAAGTAATAAAAATAACAATAACAAAAATAATAAAACAATAACGAAATTTAAAGCAACCATTAAAATAATAAAGTAATAATGAAAATAACAACAATCACAACAATAATAATCATAAAAAATAACTACAATAAAAATAACAATAGAAATAATAATAAAATAATATTTTTTAATAGCAGTAACAGTAAAAAATAATACAAAATAACAATAAAATCAATAATAATGTAGTAATAAATTTAACAATAATAATAAAATAATAACAAAACCAAAAATAAAAATAACAATAACAAAAAGGTAATAATAAGAATAGCAATGGTAATAAATAAAAATTCTAAATAATATATAAAAGAAATAATAATGATAATGATAATGATAATGATAATGATAATGATAATGATAATGATAATGATAATGATGATAATAAGAACAATGATGATGATGATGATGATGATGATGATGATGATGATGATGATAATAATAATAATAATAATAATAATAATAATAATAATAATAATAATAATAATAATAATAATAATATGACAAATCTAAGGTAACTCTTAATACTAAAACTGCTTAGTGCCATGTGTTTATAAAAACTAAAGCCCGACACTCAGATACTAAATTTGACAAACACTTCAGTTATGTCCTCACAGTGCAATGATTTGGGAATCAGTGGTAAAAAGTGGTTATGGAATAGTCAATGAGACAGTGGTACCTAACATCGCAGTAGCTTTTGCTTATAATAACACTTCAGTGCTGAGGTCAGTAAGGGTTGACAGTGGATTTGCAGGATAGTGATGGGAAACTTTGATATTGCACTCTCTGAATGAAGAAAGAGAAATTGGTCAGGTCTATGTTGCAGAAAAAAACAGTCGAGATTCCCAGTCTAGCATTAAATGAATTAACTTCTCATCTGCCTAGCACCACTGGGGTATTCACCAGGCTAACCAGCTCCAGTGTCTGAGTTAGTGTCTCTTGGTGACAATGCGCTGTGTCACCTTGGCTTGCCAGCTCCTTCAGAACTGTCTCCATGAAGGGTGCAGAACATAGAATCATAGAATCATAGAATGGTAAGATTGGAAGTGACCTCAAAGCTCATCCAGTTCCAACCCTCTGCCATAGGCAGAGACACCTCCCACTAGAACAGGTCACTCAAGACCTCGTCCAACCTGGCCTTGAACACCTCCAGGGAGGTTGTGGAGCACAGAAGCACCCAAGGTGGTTAAAGATTACCCATTACCCCTTGTCCTGGCATTACAAGACCTTGTCAATAGTCCCTCCACAGCCTTGCTGTAGCCCACTTCAAATCCTGCAAGGACACTCCAAGGTCTCCTGGAAGCCTTTTCTTCTCCAGGCTGCAGAACCCCAACTCTCTCAGCCTGTCCTCACAGCAGAGCTGTTGCAGCCCTCTCAACATCTTGGTGGCCACCTCTGGACCTGCACCAACACTTCCATGTCCTCGCCATTTAAATGTGATGTCAATACATCTGACAGAAAAATGACAAGCGGAGGAGAAAAATGTGTCTCTCTGCAGCATTGTAATACTGACACAGAAGGTAAGGAAAGACCTTTTATCATCTCAAGATGCTTAAATCAGTGTTGTCCTTGTGTTATCAGAATTAAATATATGACAATTCCAAATGATCATCATCTCTCTGTATGACCTTTTGGCCTTAAGATAGAGAAGTGCCTGCAGAATAGTTTGTAAGAAACATATAAAGTTAATTAGTTATTGTTTCCTTCAAAATATCTGAGCTGAATGGCTAACTTGCAGTCATACAGGGACAGAAATTAAATACTCCCCTGCATACCTGCAGAACGTTTGCCTTTGTGAAAAGACTTTATTTTAGTGAACAAAGTTTCAGTTTGCCCAAGCTTTTGGAATTTTTTTTCTGGCCTTCCATTTTCTTGCCAGTCCCACAGGAATCCAGCGTCTCTGACTGGCACACTGCAACACAATTTTCAATTAATTTGCTTCCCTGGATTAATTTGCTTTATTTCTTTTAGCAAAAACTTGAGTTTCTAGCCTTACATGCTAATTCAGATCCCCTGGCATTTTTCATCAGCTAGTCCCAGTGTCCTGCACAAATTGCAACTCAGTTGTGTGATGTCCACTTGAATTCCAGCCACTTTCATAGGATCAAAAAATCAGCCAGGGTTGGAAAGGACCACAAGGATCAGCCAGTTCCAACCCCCCTGCCATGCCCACGGACACCTCACACTAGATCAGGCTGGCCACAACCTCATTCAGCCTGGCCTTAAACACCTCCAGGACTGAGACTTCCACCACCTCCCTGGGCAACCCCTGCCAGGCTCTCACCACCCTCATGCTGAACAACTTCTTCCTAACACCCAGTCTGACTCTACCCATTTCTAGCTTGGTTCCATTCCCCCCAGTCCTATCACTACCTGACAGCCTAAAAGGTCCCTCCCCAGCTTTCTTATAGGCCCCCTTCAGATACTGAAAGGCCATAAGAAGGTAATCCGAGAACCTTCTCCTCTCCAGACTGAACTCCCTCAGCCTGTCCTCACAGCAGAGCAACTCCAACCCTCTGCTCATTCTCATGGCAGAATTCCATGTCCATTCTTCCTTGGACACTTTCCAGCAAGTCCACATCCTTCTTGTAATACAGGCTTCAGAACTGGATCTGAGTTCATGTCTAAAAAAACATCCTGTCTTCTTTTTAATTTTTTTCATATTATTTTCTGTTACAAGTAATATTTACAAATATAAATGTACTCTGCAAAGGGTGTTATAGAGAACAATTGGATAATTGACACTTGGAACCTCTTCCATTTGTCTTATAAGAAAGGAAGCCGGTGTGGTCCATAGGACCTCTATAAGAACAAAATAATCAAATTGCAGGCTGTGTTTCTGCAGCAGAGATTGAACACCTGGCATCATCTGATCAGATGTAGTACTTGTCAGACCCCACCTGGAGTCCTGTGTGCAGTTCTGGAGCCCTCAGCAGGGCTCCAGACTGTTGGAGCCAGTCCAGAGGAGGCCACCAAGATGCTCAGAGGGCTGCAGCAGCTCTGCTGTGAGGACAGGCTGAGAGAGTTGGGGCTCTGCAGCCTGCAGAAGAGAAGGTTTCCAGGAGACCTTGGAGTGACCTTGCAGGATCTGAAGGGGACTACAGGAAGGCTGGGGAGGGACTGTTGACAAGGTCTTGTAATGACAGGAGAAGGGACAATGGGTTTGAAGTGGTAGAGGGGAGATTTAAACTGTATGTTAGGAGAAAGTTGTTTGGAGTGAGGGTGGTGAGACACTGGCACAAGTTGCCCATGGAGGTTGTGGAGCACAGAATCACCCAACGTGATCTTTGATCGTTGATTACATTGGGTGCTTCTGTGCTCCCCAACCTCCCTGGAGGTGTTCAAGGCCAGGCTGGATGAGACTTTGAGTGACCTGTACTAGTGGGAGGTGTCCCTGCCTATGGCAGGGAGTTGGAACTGACTGAGCTTTGAGGTCACTTCCAACCTTCCCACTCTATGATAATAAGAGCAAGCATTGTGTGAAGTCTGACTCGTGTAAGAACATCCAGTCTGTGCTCTTCTTTAAATGTTGTCAACTTTTTCAGTTTATGCTTCATGCTTCTCTCAGTCTCCAGCACCTCAGAGGACATCAACATGATGTCTTAACTAATTTATTATCAGTCTGCTAAAGATGTAATAGGGTTTATTATGTTATTCATTAATTATGAATAACTCGAATCATCAAGCACATATACATGCTATATAATACATAATGCATGAGGGAGGAAACAAGGCTCAGGCACACAGAAAAGCTTTTCTTTCTCTTTTGTTTCTTCAATCAACCAATTCAAAGAGAGAGAATTTATCTGTGATCACAGATTCTGATGCCAGTTCCAGCTTGTACATTTTGCAGTGGTCCTGGAGGGACCTGGATTGGATATTAGGAAAAAGATTTTCATGGATAGAGTGGTCAGGGACTGGACTGAGTTGCCCAGGGAGGTGGTGGGGTTACCCACCCTGGCTGTGTTTAAGGGTGGTTTGGATGTGGTGCTTGGGGATATGGTATAAGGTTAATTTTGTACAGTAGGGTTTTAGGTTGGACCTGGTGATCCTGAGGGCCTTTGCCAACCTCAATGTGTCTGTGATTCTGTGATTCTATAACTTGGAATACCCAAGCTAATAACATCATGATTTTTCATTTGGTAGCATCTTTCAGCTGATGATCACCAAGTGTTTTTCAACTTGAACAAAACACACTTTAGAAAAGCAGCTGATGGACATGAGGGATGTACAGGAATGTTCAGTCCCCCATTCTCAATTGGAATTAATTTATCTCACAGCTTTTTAAACACTCATGCCAAGTTCAACAGGATGCAGACCTCCCTCTCCTGTTCTCTGTGTTCCAGTTTTATACCACTTGAATTACCTGGAGTACTGCATCCAGTTTTGGAGCCCCAATTACAACAGGGATGTGGAGATCATAGAATCATAGAATCGTAGAATGACCTCAAAGCTCACCAGTTCCAAGCCGCTGCCATAGGCAGGGACACCTCCNCATCAATTCAAGCATATGCAGAGTACCTCTACTACGTCACGAACATGGAAGTAAAATGTATAAAAGGGGACTGTTTAAACTGTTTATTTGCGACAGTTTGGCAGAGTGAAAACTCTCCTGTCGTCCAGCGCTGTTTTGCTCATATTCTATTTACTTTAATTAATAAATTTATAATTGAATTACGACCCGTGGTGTCGCAATTTATAACAGTTGGACCTGGTGATCCTGAGGGCCTTTGCCAACCTCAATGTGTCTGTGATTCTGTGATTCTATAACTTGGAATACCCAAGCTAATAACATCATGATTTTTCATTTGGTAGCATCTTTCAGCTGATGATCACCAAGTGTTTTTCAACTTGAACAAAACACACTTTAGAAAAGCAGCTGATGGACATGAGGGATGTACAGGAATGTTCAGTCCCCCATTCTCAATTGGAATTAATTTATCTCACAGCTTTTTAAACACTCATGCCAAGTTCAACAGGATGCAGACCTCCCTCTCCTGTTCTCTGTGTTCCAGTTTTATACCACTTGAATTACCTGGAGTACTGCATCCAGTTTTGGAGCCCCAATTACAACAGGGATGTGGAGATCATAGAATCATAGAATCGTAGAATGACCTCAAAGCTCACCAGTTCCAAGCCGCTGCCATAGGCAGGGACACCTCCCTCTAGTACAGGTCACTCAAGGCCTCCTCCAACCTGGCCTTGAACACCTCCAGGAAGGGAGCAGCCACAACCTCCCTGGGCAACCTGTGCCAGTGTCTCACACCCTAACTGCAAACAACTTCCTCCTAACATCCACTTGCAATCTCCCCTCTGACACTTCAAACCCATTGCCCCTTGTCCTGGCATTGCAAGCCCTTGTCTAATAGTTCCTCCCCAGCCTTCCTGTAGTTCCTTTCAGATCCTGGAAGGCCACTCTAATGTCTCCTGGAAGTCTTCTCTTCTCCAGGCTGCAGAGCCCCAACTCTTGTAGCCTATCCTCATAGGAAAGGTGCTCCAACCCTGATGCTGGAGTGTGTCCAGAGAAGGGCCACGAGGATGAGCAGAGGGCTGAAGCTGTTCTGATATAAGTACAGACTGAAAGAGTTGGGGCTGTGCAGTCTGGAGAAGAAGAGACTCCCAGGTGACCTTCTTGTGGCCTTTCAGTATCTGAAGGGGGCCTATAAGAAAGTTGGGAAAGGACTTTTTAGGCTGTCAGGTGTGACAGGACCGGGAGGAATGGAGTAAAGCTGAAGGTGGGGAGATTCAGGTTGGAGGTGAGGAGGAAGTTGTTCAGCATGAGGGTGGTGAGAGCCTGGAAGGGGTTGCACTCATGCCTGGAGGTGTTTAAGGCCAGGCTGGATGAGGCTGTGGCCAGCCTGATCTAGTGTGAGGTGTCCGTGGGCATGGCAGGGGGGTTGGAACTGGCTGATCCTTGTGGTCCTTTCCAACCCTGGCTGATTTTTTGATCCTATGAAAGTGGCTGGAATTCAAGTGGACATCACACAACTGAGTTGCAATTTGTGCAGGACACTGGGACTAGCTGATGAAAAATGCCAGGGGATCTGAATTAGCATGTAAGGCTAGAAACTCAAGTTTTTGCTAAAAGAAATAAAACAAATTAATCCAGGGAAGCAAATTAATTGAAAATTGTGTTGCAGTGTGCCAGTCAGAGATGTTGGATTCCTGTGGGACTGGCAAGAAAATGGAAGGCCAGAAAAAAAAATTCCAAAAGCTTGGGCAAACTGAAACTTTGTTCACTAAAATAAAGTCTTTTCACAAAGGTATACAGGGGAGTATTTAATTTTTATCCCTGTATGACTGCAAGTTAGCCATTCAGTTACAGATTCTGTGGTTCTATGATTCAAATTCTTATAGCAGTTAACTAATCGCAGACCCAAGCAAGACTGCAAATATTAAAAAATGGTTTTCAAATAAACTTTCTGTAGAGATCTGGATCTTCTTTGACCACCAGGAAGGGACACCAATTGAAGTACAAGAAGTTCTATCTCAGTATCAAGAGAAGCGTGGGCAGCAGGGCAAGAGAGGGGATTCTGCCCTTTTGCTCTGATCTCATCAGACCCCACATGGGGTTCTGTGTATAGTTCTGGAGCCCCCAGCACAGGAAAGACATGGAAGTGTTGGAGTGGGTCCAGAGGAGGTCACCAAGATGCTGAGAGGGCTGCAGCAGCTCTGCTGTGAGGACAGGCTGAGAGAGTTGGGACTCTGCAGCCTGCAGAAGAGAAGGAGAAATTATAGTACCCTTCCAATGTCTGAAGGGGGTTCCAGGAAGGCTGGGGAGGGACTATTGAGAAGGTCTTGTAATGCCAGGACAAGGGGCAATGGGTTTGAAGTGTCAGAGGGGAGATTGAAAGTGGATGTTAGGAGGAAGCTGTTTGCAGTGAGGGTGGTGAGACACTGGCACAGGTTGCCCAGGGAGGTTGTGGCTGCTCCCTCCCTGGAGCTGTTCAAGGCCAGGGTGGAGGAGGCTTTGAGTGAGCAGTACTAGTGGGGGGGGTGCCTGCCTATGGCAGGGGGATAGAACTGGATGAGCTTTGAGGTCCCTTCACTTTCCCACTAGCACAGGTCGCTCAAGGCCTCATCCATTCTATGATTCTATGATTCTACGAATATGGAACAGGCTGCCCAGGGATGTAATGGAGTCTCCTTCTTTAGAGATTTTCAGGACCCATCTGGATGTGTTCCTGTGTGACCTGCTTTAGGTGCTCCTTTCACAAGGGATTTAGACTCAGTCTCCAGAGGTCACTTCCAACCCCTACTATTCTATGACCTATTATTCTGTGACTTGCCTGCAAGGTTTTTGATCATTGTTTTTTTGTTTGTTTTGGGGGGCGTTGTGGTCGTTTGTTTGTTTCTTTGTTTGTTTTTGTTTGGTTTGGTTTTTGCTGGGTTTGGGGTTTTTTTGTTTGTTTGTTTGTTTTTGGGAGGGGGGTGGGTTTGTTTTGTTTTGGGGTTTTTTGGTTGGTTTTTTTTCTTTTTTTTTTTTTTTTTTTTTTTTGGGGTTTTTTTTTTTTTTTTTTTTTTTTTTTTTTTTTTTTTTTTTTTTTTTTTTTTTGAGTAGTAGTTGTTCTTACAATCAGGTTGAAATTGTGCCTCTCATCTCACTTTAATAATTTTTTCCTTTTGGTAATTTAAATGTCATTTCTCAGAAACAAACAGCCAGAACAAAAGGGAAGTGTTGCTTAGTTAAATGGTGTTTAAAGGCATGCAGATAAACAAAGTCCACTGTAATTATGCCAGGGGCATAATTTTGACTGTTTTGCTCTGCCTTCTATAATTAGTCTTGGAAGCAGATACTGTTATGTTCAGCCATGAAATGAAGTGGAAGAGCTGAGTTTATTAGAGGTTAATAAAGACCCCATGAAGGTTCCTGAAAAGCTACTGAACCCTTAAGTATAGATTATAGGTCAGAACACATTGTCAGCACTTCCTCAGAGGGCAAGAAACTGAGCACCCACATCTATTAACGATAAAGAGAGGGAATGGAGGGTTGGAGGATGTTAATGGAAGATTGTGACAAATTGTGCTACAGAAAAGGATGTGCAGTATTTTTGTTACAACATTTCCATGTATTTTTAACAGTCTTATAATGGAGGTGTTTTGAGGGAGAGCTCTGGAGCTCTCATTACTGAAATTCATTGCAGCAATATGTGCATGTTTAAGTGGTATTGCTCTTTTATAAAGACTTTTTTTTGGTAATGTTCTGAAAAATCCTGAGCTATATAGGGCTGGAGCAGATCTCCTATGAGGAAAGGCTGAGAGAGTTTGGGCTCTGCAGCCTGCAGAAGAGAAGGTTTCCAGGAGACCTCAGAGTAACCTTCCAGGATCTGAAGGGGACTACAGAAAGGCTAGGGAGGGACTATTGACAAGGTCTTGTAATGCCAGGACAAGAGGCAATGGGTTTAAACTGGCAGAGGGGAGATTTAGACTGGATGTTAGGAGAAAGTTGTTTGCAGTGAGAGTGTTGAGACACTGGTACAGGTTGCCCAGGGAGGTTGTGGCTGCTCCCTCCCTGGAGGTGTTCAAGACCAGGTTGGATGAGGCCTTGAGTGAGCTGTGCTAGTGGGAGGTGTCCCTGCCTATGGCAGGAGGTTGGAACAGGCTGAGCTTTGAGGTCCCTTCCAACCTTACCATTCTATGATTCTATATAAAACCTCTGCATCTGCAAGGATGACTCCTTTCATCCAACCACCTTCTAAAGGGATGTGTCAGCTAATGCGAAAATGTTTTCACTTTTACTTTCATAAATAAAAACCTGAATACAGAAAGTGATAACAGTAATGGGCAAGCTTCTCAGAATGTGTATCACTGCAAGTCTTGATCACTGTATTGTAACGAGCAACATGAAAGCAAAATGGATGCCTAGTAGAGAGAAAATTTAGCAGCATTCATGCTTCTTCATGAGCTGGAAAATGCTCTTATAGGTGCACCTTGAACCTTACTCTTCTGTTTCTGCTTCAGTCTTTAAATTATTCTGTTTCCTACAGTCAGTCTATCCCTCTAGATCCAGCTTATTTCCGGCAATTGAATCAGAGAATCAGAGAATCATCTTGGTTGGGAAAGACCTTCAAGATCACAGAATCACAGAATCACTGAATGCTAAGGTTGGAAGGGACCTCAAAGATCATCCAGTTCCAAACCCCATCAGATCATTGAGATCTCACTACCAAGCTTGGGTTGCTTGAAGGTTTCATAAGATCACAAGGAAATGGTGCTCTGCTTTTTGAATGGATGATCCAAAAAATAGTTTTTCAATCAAATGTTAATCTTCTCATCCTTCCCTGCCTCATCCAACCTAGTCTTGAACACCTCCAGGGAGGTTGTGGAGCACAGAAGACCTCCAGGGAGGTTGTGGAACCTCCCTGGGCAACCTGTGCCAGTGTCTCACCACCCTCACTGCAAACAACTTCCTCCTAATATCCAGTTCCAAACCACACAATATTGGTGCAACACAGTAAGCATCCAACATATTGATAGCTGCTGCAAATTTGACATCAGGCAGATCTCATGAACGAAAACTAAGATGAGACCTCCCATTCTCTTGTGTCCTTATACTAAATCAACTTTATGATCTGCTGATCTTTACCCAGTTCAAGGGATAATTAACCTGATTTGTCACCTTTTTATATTTGAGGTCTCACTTGGTTTCTGTGATTAACTTCTGATTAACTGTGATTAATTGCTATGAGGATCTGAATCATAGAAACATAGAATCAGTCAGGGTTGGAAGGGACCACAAGGATCAACCAATTCCAACCCCCCTGCCATGCCCAAGGACACCTCACACTAGATCAGGCTGCCCACAGCCTCATCCAACCTGACCTTAAACACCTCCAGGCATGAGGATTCCATTTCCCTGGGCAACCCCTTCCAAGCTCTTAGCACCCTCATGTTAAAGATCTTCCTCTTCACCTCCAGTCTGAATCTCCCCACTTCCAGGTTTACTCTATTCCACCAACTCTATCCATACCTGATAACCTAAAAAGTCCCTCCCCAGCTTTTTTGGAGGTCCCCTTCAGATCCTGGAAGGCCACAAGAAGGTCATCTGGGAGCCTTTTCCTCTCCAGACAGCACAGCCCCAACTCCCTCAGTCTGTCCTCACAGCAGAGTAGCCTCAGCCCTCTGAGTATCCTTCTGGCCCTTCTCTGGACACACTCAAGCATCTCCACATCCCTCTTGTCCCAGGGGCTCCAGAACTGGATGTAGTACTCCAGGTGGGGTCTCACCAGAGCAGAGCAGAGAATCACCTCCCTGTCCCTGCTACCCACAGTTGTGCTGCAGCCCAGGTTCTGGTTGCTCTCTGGGCTGCAAATGCACACTGTTGGCTCATGTTGAACTTCTTGTCCACCAGCACCCCCAAGTCCCTCTCCTCAGAGCTGCTCTCCAGCCAGGCACCGCACAGGTTCCTAGGTTTTCAAAGCAGAAAGCTCTCGAATGGTAAAAATAGTGATGAAGCTAAGGGTAAAAGAGAACTAATTCTGTTCTTGGTGAGACATAAATAAATAGAGGAGAATATTCTCAAGACAGGATTGAAGAGCTCCTATATAAATATATTGTTTCAGAGAATAGGTGTCATGTAGAAGGATCTCTTTTAAATGAATAGTTTCGTTCAATCTATTACATATGTCTGTGTGTGGATATAAATATATAAATATACTTCCACTGATTGTAGGTGCAGACACCAATACATTTTTATGTTCCTTTATTTCTGCTGTACCACTCTTTTAATTGCTGTAAATTGGACATGACTAGAGACAGGTACTGATTGCCTCCTTATTTTTTCATGATTTAAATTACCTCGGCAGAGCTAAATGTATTCAGGCATTCACCCTGATTGGTAGAGTAAGTCCAAGCCAACCTGATGACATTCAACAAGGTCCTGCACCTAGGTAGGCACAATCCCAAACACAACTCCAGGCTGGGTGGGGAATGGTTGAGAGTAGCCCTGAGGAAAAGGCCCTGGGGTTGTGGGGTGATGAAAAGTTCCAGATGAGGCTGCAGTGTGAGTGCAGCCCAGACAGCAACTGTGTGCTGGGCTGCAGCAAGAGCAGTGTGGGCAGCAGGGCAAGGGAGGGGATTGTGCCCCTTGGTTCTGCTCTCCTCAACCCCACCTTCAGTCCAACCTGGAGCCCCCAGCACAGGAAGGACATGGAAGTGTTGGAGTGGGTCCAGAAGAGGTCACCAAGATGCTGAGAGGGCTGCAGCGGCTCTGCTGTGAGGACAGGCTGAGAGAGTTGGGGCTCTGCAGCCTGCAGAAGAGAAGACTTCCAGGAGACCTTGGAGCAACCTTCCACGATTTGAAGCGGGCTATAGGAGAACTTGGGAGGGACTATTGACAAGGTCTGGTAATGCCAGGACAAGGGGCAATGGGTTTGAAGTGGCAGAGGGGAGTTTGCAAGTGGATGTTAGGAGGAAGTTGTTTGGAGTGAGGGTGGTGAGACACTGACACAGGTTGCCCAGGGAGGTTGTGGAGCACAGAAGCACCCAATGTGATCTTTGATCGCATTGGGTGCTTTTGTGCTCTACATACTCCCTGGAGGTCTTCTCTGGTCCACAACCTCCCTGGAGCTGTTCAAGGCCAGGCTGGATGAGACCTTAAGCAACCTGTTCTAGCAGGAGGTCTCCCTGCCTATGGCAGAGGTTTGGAACTGGATGGTCTTTGAGGTCCCTTCCACCCTCCTCATTCTATGATTCTATGATTGTTTCCATTCAGATTGCTCACGTCTACTCCTCTAAAGGAGGGAGCCACATCCATGCAGCCTTGGGTTTGATTCATGAGGTACTTTGTAGGGTGAAGGGTTTACTTACACTTGCAGTTGTTGAACGTGGTTTTTTCCCAAATTCAAGGTTAATAAAAAGCTGAAGCTTCTGAATGTGAATGGCTGTTTTGGGGTTTTGTTTGGTTTTTTTCTGTTTCTTTTTTTTAAAGTGGAACGATTACTGTATTTCCTAGGCATCAACAAAACAATCAGTTGACACTAGCAATTTAGGCAAAACACTGCTATTGAGTCACCTGCAGAATAACAGCCTCATAATCTGCACTATTAAGTGCAACACATTTTTCTACCATAGGATTTTCTCATTTCTTACTACCACCTTGTGCAGTCTGTACTGATGCGGTGGAGCCAGCATGGATGGATGACTGCGTGTGCCAGAGTAAACTGAGCTCAGCTGGAAAGATTCAGACTTCTAGCATTTGTAAATTGGGGGTGGGGGGGGT
>VWZE01020489.1:12546-37130 GCA_013396675.1 Eubucco bourcierii
TGTAAATTGGGGGTGGGGGGGGGGTGGGGGGGGGGTTGTTGTTGGGTTTTTGTGGGGTTTTTTTGTTTGTTTTGTTTTTTTGGTGGTTTTTTTTTGTGTTCTGCTCAGATACAGGTGAATTTTTAAATGTGAAATGAATTCTAGAATGAAAAAAAACCCACCACACTGAAGAGAAAAAGAAGCATCATTCCCAACATCCCCAGCTCCTACTCCTATTTGACAGCTTTAAAGATGCTAATGAGACACTAGAATAATCTTGCAGTCTGGAGGAATGCTTTTTCTTGCTGTTTAAACAACTGCAGCTCTAACATGGTTATCACCAATTAACTTTTATCACCCAAAAGCCACTGGGTAGGAACCTACTTTATTTCTAAGAGCTCTGACTAAAACAGAGTTTAAGGCTTGATTCTCAGAGGGGCATAAATTGGTGTAGCAGTTGTGTGGACTCTAATTGAAGACACTACCTTATGTTACCTCAAAAACACAGATGTTTTACAAGACCAAGGCTTGTAAGACCAAAACTGTGAACTAACCCTCATCAGATGTGTTGTCCTATTACCTTCCTACTTGAGTATGTATCTCCCCATCAATACTAATCCCCTCAAATAAAATATTGGGAGGTGTGTCAGTTGACTCTAGTCTGTAAATGGTATTGAATTTTCATCTACATGTAGGTGTGAAGGTGTGTGCTTGTGTGTTACAAATCATGAGAGCACTGAATTATGAGGAGAGGCTGAGGGACCTGGGGCTTTTTAGTCTGGAGAAGAGAAGACTGAGACGGGATCCAATAAATCTTTATAAAGTGACGTTGAAAAGTTGTTCTGAACACAGCAGAAGCAGACTGAGAGGGAGATTTAATAAATGCCTATAAATCTCTGAGGGCTGGGGGTCAGGATGGGGGGGGACAGGTTCTGCTCGCTTGCTGCCTGGGATAGGACAAGGAGCAATGGATGGAATCTGCAGCACAACAGGTTCCAGTTCAACACAAGGGAGAACCTCTTTACTGTAAGGGTCCCAGAGCCCTGTCACAGGCTACCCAGAGAGGTTGTGGAGTCTCCTTCTTTGGAGACTTCCCAGGACAATCTGGATGCATTGCTCTGTGACCTGAGCTAGATTGTCTGGTCCTGCTCTGGCAAGGGTTTGGACTGGATGATCTCTGAGTCCCTTCCAACCCCTGACACTCTGTGAGGCTGTGAGGCAATGATGTGATTGGTACAGTGTATGAACTAGGAAGCTCTAATCGTGAGAAGGAGTTTCTGTACTTTGAAGGTGATAGAGCACTGGAACAGGCTGCCCACAAGTGGTGGATTGTCCATTCTTGGATCTGTTCAAGACCCACCTGGATGCTCTACTGTGCAACATGCTCCAGGCGAACCTGCTCTGGCAAGAGGATTGGATTAGATGATCCCCAGAGGTCCCTTCCAAGATACCTTTGAGTTTTACTTATTTAACCAATTATAAAAATTAAAATTATATTTCTGATCTGGGTCTTGAATGATTGCAGAGATGAGTAGCTCACCACTTCTAGGCATCCCATTTAAGTCAATACTACAACCCACTGCAGTCTGCATGGTATCTCTTTGAGTAGGGACCAATATAGAGCTGCACTGCTGCAGGAGTTAAACAGGGGACTAAGCACAAATTTTGAGAGGCCCCAGGTGTTTGATCACTTTCTTACTGTTTCCCAAGGCAAATCTGGTTTGGTGCTGCTACATTTTCTGAAAGGTCTATTTGTATTTTTTGTGTTCAAAACTGAAAGCTGCTGGCAAGAAACCACTGCCAGTGTCTTCAGTCAGAGACAATAAAAGTGACTATCTAATTTATTTCCTCACATCAAACAAGTATATCACTGAAGAAATTGCATCAGCTTGTGGAGTCACCTGATAAGATAAACAAATGTGAGTCTCAGAATGTATATTGCATGAAAAAAAAAATGAGCTTTTGGAGGCGAGATATGAGGGAAAGCAGAAGAAAACAATAACTAATTCTTGAAAGGAGGAAATTGACAACAATTTTGAAACTTGGATGGAACTATAGAAAAAGATAAAAATGAAAAAATATATTAGTCTGTACAAGAATGACATAGGCAGAGTTAGATTCATAGAATCTGAGTTGGAAGTGACCTCAAAGGTCATCCAGTCCAACCTGCTCTGCAGTCCGCAGGGAATCCTCAACCAGATCAGGTTACCTCGAGTCCTGTCGAGCCTCAGCTTGAGTATCTCCAGGGATGGGACCAAAACTACCTCCCTGGGCAATTTGTTCCAGTGTTCCACTACTCTCACAGTAAACAACCTGTTCCTAACATCCAATCTAAATCTTCTTTTCCCTACTTTGAAACCATTGCCCTAATCCTATCATTACAGGCTTTTGTAAAGAGTCTCTCTCCATCCCTCTTATGGCCCCCTTCAGGTACTGGAACACTGTTGTTAGGTCTCCCTGGAGCCTCCTCTTCTACAGGCAGAACACCCGCAGTTCCCTCAGTCTGTTTTTGTAGGAGAGCTGCTCCAACCCCCTAATCGTTTTCATAGCTCTCCTCTGGACCCACTCCATCAGGTCCTGAGATGCAGAAAAAACCAAAAGTCAGACAGAAAGATACCAGTAATATGCAGAAGGTCAACAATCTCATTGCACTACTAGCGGTAAACAAATACTTGTTCCAAACTCTTAGGATTCCACGGAATCATAGAGTGGTAAAGTTGGAAGGGACCTCAAAGCTCATCCAGTTCCAACCCCCTCACATAGGCAGGGACACCTCCCACTAGCACAGGTCACTCAAGGCCTCCTCCAACCTGGTCTTGAACAGCTCCAGGAAGGGAGCAGCCACAACCTCCCTGGGCAACCTGTGCCAGTGTCTCACCACCCTCACTGCAAACAACTTCCTCCGAACATCCACTTTCAATCTCCCCTCTGACACTTCAAACACATTCCCTTTGACCTGGCATGGCAAGACCTTGTCAATAGACCCTCCACAGCCTTCCTGTAGTCCACTTCAAATACTGGAAGAGTACTCCTGGAAGCCTTCTCTTCTGCATACTGCAGAGCCACAACTTTCTCAGCCTGTCCTCACAGCAGAGCTGCTGCATCCCTCTCAGCATCTTGGTGGCCTCCTCTGGACCCACTCCAACACTTCCATGTCCTTCCTGTGCTGGGAGCTCCAAAACTGCACACAGGACTGCAGGTCGGGTCTGAGGAGAGCAGAACAAAGGGGCACAATCTCCTCCCTTGCCTTGCTGCCCACACTGCTCTTGCTGCAGCCCAGCACACAGTTGCTGTCTGGGTTGCACTCACACTGCAGCTTCATCTTGAGCTTTTTGTCACCCCAGGTCCCCAAATTCTGTGAGCCTGTGATTTTGACACACATGCCACAGACATATATACTTGTTGTAGTACTATTTGCATTTAGATATTCCCAACACACAAATGAGTATTTAGTAGTGTAACATATTTCAGTTCCATCTGTGGAAAACATAGTTTTTCTTTTTCTGTTGATTTTTACAGTCAGTGTCTGTTCCACCTCTAGCAACTTGCATGTAACGTTTCTCACTTTCCACCCAATTTATTACAGAATTCTCTTTGCTGTAGTTACATGACTATATAGCCTGTTACATAAGTGTATAGCTCCAAGTGTTTATAGCCTGCTTCATTCCTGGAGACATTTCTTTCTTTAAGAAAATCGATTTCTTCTTGGCTAGGCTGAAGGCAATTTAAAACATAAGGAAATTAACTGTTTGCATAAAAATACCTTTCATGTTGAAATCAAAAGTTTGGAAAGAATGCATAAATACAGACATATCTATTTTATTTCAAAGTAAACTACCAAATTCTCTTCCAAGTTAAAGGAAAACAAATATGCATTGACACACCTATGTCCAGTGTCTCCAAGGTAAATGCTTTTGGATGTTTTCAGTTCTGATGTATAAAATGTTGAAATATAGAAAGGATTTTTTTCATATTAATTGCCTCTTTTATCTAAAAGAAAATTCTCTTGTTTTTCAGTTGTTTGGTTGGTTTTGTTTGTTTGTCTGTTTGTTTGTTTTCTTGAATAAAGCAGTTTTGGAATTTCCTACAAAATAGAAAGGAAGGACATGGAAGTGTTGGAGAGGGTCCAGAGGAGGCCACCAAGATGCTGAGAGGGCTGCAGTAGCTCTGTTCTGAGGACAGGCTGAGAGAGTTGGGACTCTGCAGCCTGGAGAAGAGAAGGTTTCCAGGAGAGCTTGGAGTGGCCTTCCAGTATCTGAAGGGGGCTCCAGGAAGGCTGGGGAGGGACTATTGACAAGGTCTTGCAATGCCAGGAGAAGGGGCAATGGGTTTGAATCGGTAGAGGGGAGATTTAGACTGGATGTTAGGAGGAAACTGTTTGCAGTGAGGGTGGTGAGGCACTGGAACAGTTTGCCCAGGAAGGTGTTCAGGGCCAGGCTGGACAAGGCCTTGAGTGACCTCTTCTAAAGGGAGGTGTCCCTGCCTATGGCAGGGGGTTGGAACTGGATAAGCTTTGAGGTCCCTTCCAACCTTACCATTCTATGACTCTATGATTCTAATATAGACATCTACTCGACTTATCATCATGTGATTAATGCCTCATGGGGAAACGCCCTCAGTTTTCCCTATGCTTGAGTGGAGGTTGGATATATACGCCACCAGTTCTCTTAAACTAACAAATGGAAGTTGCTGGGAGTTCTGTCTTGAGCCCTTCTTGTACTACTACACAGGCTCACAGGATGTTAGGGTTTGGAAGGGTCCTCCAGATATCATCCAGTCCAACCTCCCTGCTAGAACAGGACCAGACAATCACTGTACAGGAATGCATGCAGTCAGGGCTGAAAACTTTCCACAGAAGGAGACTCCACAACCTCTCTGGGCAGCCTGTTCCAGTGCTCTGTGACCCTTACAGTAAAGAAGTTCTTTCTCATGTTGAGGTGGAACTTCTTGTTCATCTCCATTAGCCCTTGCCGTATCACAGGGCACAACTGAGAAGAGTTTGTCCCCTCCTTGACCCCCAGCCCTCATATATTTATAGACATTGGTTAGATCCCCTCTAAGTTTTCTCTTCACCAGACCAACAAGCCCTAGGAACCTCAACCTCTCCTCATCAGGCCATGCTCCAGCCTCTAAATCATCTTTGTAGCCCTGCGTTGGACTCTTTGATGTATATCCCTGTCCCAGGTTCTGCCTCTGAACACGTCCAGTGATGCACCATAGTCATTAAATCAAAGAATCTATTAAATATGCACCTGCACCACTACATACAAGCCTTCAGCCAAATCAGATGCTATTCCCAGTCATTAATTAAATAACATAATTTCTATTTTTGGGACAAAAATCTGGGCCACAGCATCTGCTCACTTGTCTTGAAATGCACAATTTGTGTTTCCTCATACAGATTCTAGTACAACAATGTGAGGAATTGATTGGACTCAGAAAGCACAATTGTACATCAAGGAAACATGCCATGTTGGCCTAGCTTTTTGGCCATACTGGAATAGCTACTAAAAGATTTGATAATATGCCACAGTGTAATAATTTTGAGTGATGTCTGGTTTAAAGCCAGGCAACTATACAGGACAAGAGGTGGTTCTTAAGTGAGAGAAGAGAAAGAAGTTGTAAAAATGAAATGTTATTTCAGTGGCTGCTTTTCAACTCAGAGTCTTCTGGGTTTGAAATTCTGACAAAGAAATTGGTGGACAGTTCAGAACCGAACCGCGATAAGCTTTCCGAGTTCAGCGTGCTTTGTTCAGGATGTGCAGTAGAGCAGCACGAAAGGTCAGCAGAAGATTTTTATTACACTGCTTTCTCGTCTCTGGTGTGATGGTTTGGGAGTTCCCTACCCCCTCACACTTCATAAAATCCCCCAGACTAGACTCAGTCAGCTGGAAGTTAAGGACTGAAGCTCTATTTACAGCTCAACACAATGGACAAGCAGAGATAGACACAACAGACAGGAATAGTTACAGACATAGACAAGTTAAAGGGAATACAGAAACACAACTCCCCTCCCAGAAATCAGAGACACCAGGAGGGTCTCCCAACCACCCTTCCACCTTCTTCCCACCCCTATACCTTATCCCAGGGTTTGGTTTATGTGCAAGGAGTTTGGAGGATGGGCCAGAGGGGTGAGAAGGAAAGTGGTTAGTGAGGCAGAGAGGAGGAGGCCAGAAGCTAGACAGCCCCAGAGTGTCTGCAAACCCAAGTATCTTATCTTTGTGTTGTATTCTTAGTCTTATCCATTGCATCAAGTCTATGAGTGAAGTAGACATCACCACTGTTTTCCTTTATAATACAATTTCCTTTATAATATAATTTCCTCCATTAAAATATTCCAATTATCCTCAAACGAGCACATCTGGGAAACTAAAAACACATCAGTATTAACGAGAACCGTGGTAACTTAAAATTTCATTTCTTACATTTATGCAGCATTATATCCAGTAAATTCCCAGCTAACCTCTGAACTTGTACTATTATTTCAACCCACCTTTCCTTTGTACCCTTCCACGAGAGCAGAAAAAAATAACAAAAATAAAATAAAATAAAATAAAAAGCTTATTTAAATTTCATTTTCAGGCCATATGTGTTTGCTTTCTTTCAGTGAGGATTCTTTTTTTTTTTTTTTTTCCCTGTGAAATGCCCTCCCACAGTTTAGATCAGTCTTGGGGTTGGTCTGCTATTCAGAAATACTTACAGTTTCCATGTACAACCTAGTATAGGTTGATTTTAGTTTTTATGAGAAGAATTCCGTAATCTAAGAATATTTTATTTCTGTTTAATTACAGGAAACAATATGGAACCTCCATAACACTCACTCACTGCTCTCCCTCCATCCACACATTCAGTCACACCATTGTAGAAGACTATCAGATTAGTCAAACATGATTTCTAGTTGCTAAATACATGCTGGTTAATCCTAAGAACCTTCTTTCCTTCCATGTGCTCAAAGCAGACCTCCAGAGTGAGCTCCTGCATTATCTTTCCAAGGATGGAATTACCTTTCCAAGGACCCCATCTGGAGTCCTGTGTGCAGTTCTGGAGCCCCCAGAACAGGAAGGACATGGAAGTGTTAGAGCCAGTCCAGAGGTGGTCACAAAGATGCTGAGAGGGCTGCAGCAGCTCTACTCTGAGGACAGGTTGAGAGAGTTGGGGCTCTGCACCTTGCAGAAGAGAAGGTTTCCAGGAGACCTTGGAGTGGCCTTCCAGGATCTGAAGGGGGCTCCAGGAAGGCTGGGGAAGGACTATTGACAAGGCCTTGTAATGACAGGACAAGAGGCAATGGGTTTGAAGTGGCAGAGGGGAGATTGAAAGTGGATGTTAGGAGGAAGTTTCCAGTGAGGGTGGTGAGACACTGGCACAGGTTGCCCAGGGAGGTTGTGGCTGCTCCCTCCCTGGAGGTGTTCAAGGTCAGGCTGGATGAGGCCTTGAGTGACCTGTTCCAGTGGGAGGTGTCCCTGCCTGTGCAGGGGGTTGGAACTGGATGATCCTTGAGGTCCCTTCCAACCTTACTATTCTATGATTCTATGGAGGTGAGGCTGACTGGTCCATGCTTTGCTAGGTCTTCTTTCTTGCCCTATCAGAAAAAGGAAAAAAGGAAATTAAATTTGTTGAGGTAACAATTCCAATGTATTTTTAACTCTTATTTAAGAGTGCAATTCTTATTCTTACTCTTATTCTTTAGATCTTTTTCTTATTCTTATTCTTAAATTCTTATTCTTTAATTCCTATTTGAGAGTGCAATTCTTATTCTTATTCTCCAATTCTTAAGAGTGCTATTTTTATTCTTATTCTTTAATTCTTAATATTAGTGCAATATAATAAGCCCTCCAGATTTATGCTACATTAAGACACTGAAGCTTGCTCTTGGCTTCTGTAAGGCAAATTTAAAGATGTGTGTGTGCACTAACACACACGAATACAAAATGCATTACTTGTTTAAATGGAATTTCCCTGGAGGCTTTTCTGTGTAAGAAGAATACTTTGCTTTAGTGCACTGCCAGTCCACCATTCTCAGGCATAATGAGCTGCGATTTACTTTGTGTCCTCTTGTTGAGGGATTTACATGAGAATCTTTGCTCTTCCATATAGATCATTTTATGATTTTTCGTTCTTCATTGGCTTAAAGGTCATTATCAATTCGAGTTATTTTGCCCACAGCTCTCTTTTGTTTTCATGCAACTTTCCAGCCCTTCTCTGACCTTTGAGCAACTTATGAAAGTTACGGCAATTTTGAGCTGAATTGGTAGGCTTTGAAGCATAACAGTCTTCCATCATACATTTGCAACTTAGCCTTTGGGAACTGTGACTCAAACATTCCAGTTTGAAACAGGTTTAAGGCAGAGATTCAATTATTAAAGAAACGTGAAGTAACTTAAACCTAGTTTGAGGCGTTCCCCTTCCCGTTCATTCAGCTGCTTTGACTGGATAAGTGCTGACTTAATTCTTTGTTGCCTGTCGGTAGAAAAATATCCCATCAATATGCAATAACTGGAAGAAAAGAATTGATGTGCTGTGCTGGTAGGCAAAAATAATAGAGATTGCTTGCTCTGAATTCAAATTACTGAGCAGTTTCACTGCTGTGCTGCCCATTAAATTAAATGGGAACATTTTGTAATGCCAAGTACATAACATTAGCTTCAGCATTCTCAGTGTGTGACTTTGCTTGTATTATTTTTAGGTTTTTGGGTTTTGTTGGGTTTTTTTTTCTTTGTTATACTGTTATATCTGGGGATTTCTAATCACCAATACTGCGTGTGTTAAGATAGTGTCACTTGAAAATTCTATCATGTTGACAGGTTTGCAATTAGCTACTGTGATGTGGGTGCAAGGGTGAAACCCAGAGTGACGTACAGCTCTGTTTTGGTTATCATAGAGTCATAGAATGGTAAGGTTGGAAGGGACCTCAAGGATCATCTAGTTCCAGCCCCCTGCCATAGGCAGGGACACCTCCCACTAGCACAGGTCACTCAAGGCCTCATCCAACCTGGTCTTGAACACCTCCAGGGAGGGAGCAGCCACAACCTCCCTGGGCAACCTGTGCAGTGTCTCACCACCCTCACTGCAAACAACTTCCTCCTAACATCAACTTTCAATCTCCCCTCTGACACTTCAAACCAATTGTCCCTTGTCCTGGCATTGCAAGACCTTGTAATAGTCCCTCCCCAGCCTTCCTGGAGCCCCCCTTCAGATCCTGCAAGGCTACCCTAAGGTCTCCTGGAAGCCTTCTCTNCAGTTCCAACTATTATGTTGCAGAAAGAATGTGGCTGCTCCCTCCCTGGAGGTGTTCAAGGTCAGGTTGGAGGAGACCTTGAGTGACCTGTGCTAGTGGGACATGTCCCTGCCTATGGTAGGGGGTTGGAACTAGATGATCCTTGAGGTCACTTCCAACCTTACCATTGTATGATTCTATGATTCTATGAATGTCAAAGCAGACAGCTAAGTTCATAGTTCATTAATACCTCTAAAAACACAGTTTCTTTTTTATTCTTTCACCTCCTAAATCAGAGCTCAGGAATCTTTGATGCATCACAACACAGTTTCTACCCTTGTTTACTTGCTAAAAGTGTGAAATAAATATATTGGTTTGAAGTGGGAGCTTACTTTACTAATCATGAAATGCACAGTGATTTGGGGTTCTCTTTGATCTCCTCTCTCTCTCTCTAATGTTGAATGCAAAGCTCTTTGGGGAAATCCAGCTGATCTACAGAAGATTATTTCAAGTAACAACAAAAATGCCATATGTCACTTTCTGCTGTGCTGACAAAAGCAAATTCTAGTCAGAAAGGCAAAGACCTTAAAGAGGAGAAAAGCCAGCTACGTGATCAAAGGGTTAGGGCAGTTAAATTAATTTTATTCACTTGTGGTAAAGTACAATATAGAACAAATCCATTTTTCACATCCAGCAAATGGGCATACAGACCTTGTCCACTACAGTCCCAGGTAAAGCTTGTTTTTTGCTATAGCAGTTGCATCTCTTTCTCTGGCTAAGAGGAACTACAAAGAAAAAGAAAAAGAAAACCAACCAACCAAACAGACAAACAAACAAACAAACAAACAAAACAAAAAACCCCAAACAAACAAAAAAAACCCAAACTAAACTAAATCAAACAAAATCAAACCAAACCAAGCAAACTAAACCAGACCAAACCAAACCCAAACTAAACTAAACCAAACTATATTAACCAAAGTAAACTCAACCAAACTAAACCAAAGCAAACCAAACTAAACCAAACCAAAACAAATCAAACAAAACAGACTAAACCAAACCAAAACAAATCAAACAAAACAAACTAAACCAAACAAAATCAAATCAAAACAAATCAAACCAAACTAAATAAACTAAACCAAACCAAACTAAACAAAGCCAAACCAAGTCAAATCAAACTAAACTAGATAAAATACATAAAACTAAACCAAACCAAATCAAATCAAACTAAATAAACTAAACCAAACTAAACCAAACCAAACCAAATCAAATCAAACAAAACAAACTAAACCAAACCAAACCAATCCAAACCAAATAAAACCAAATCCAAACTAAACTAAATATACTAAATCAAACTAAACCAATCCAATCCAAATCAAACCAAATCCAAAGAAAACTAAAGAAACTAAACCAAACTAAACTAAACCAAATGAAACCAAACCAAAACAAACTAAATCAAACCAAACCAAACCAAACCAAACCAAACCAAACTAAATAAACTAAACTAAACTAAACCAAATGAAACCAAACCAAAACAAACTAAATCAAACCAAACCAAACCAAACCAAACCAAACCAAACTAAATAAACAAAACCAAACTAAACCAATCCAAACCAAATAAAACCAAATCCAACCTAAAC
Organism: Eubucco bourcierii; assembly: GCA_013396675.1. Classification (NCBI taxonomy): domain Eukaryota; kingdom Metazoa; phylum Chordata; class Aves; order Piciformes; family Ramphastidae; genus Eubucco; species Eubucco bourcierii. The sequence continues at coordinate 23,377 of VWZE01020489.1, forward strand.
TAAATATACTAAATCAAACTAAACCAATCCAATCCAAATCAAACCAAATCCAAAGAAAACTAAAGAAACTAAACCAAACTAAACTAAACCAAATGAAACCAAACCAAAACAAACCAAAACAAAGAAGCAGCAAACAAATTAGTGGGGACAAATAAGGAAGCCATTTTGTGACTGTTTTCTATACTCCAGATGGATATAAGAGATTTCCATCTCAGCAAATGTTGCATGATCACCATCAATACAATCTCCTTTTCCTCTCACCTCATCAAGGAGAGGTTTTGAGCAGCTTTGACAAGGAGGGCTAGGAAATATGGTAAGCATAAGATGAATCAGGTCACAGCCATGCTTTTGCAATGGTGCTGACTTTTTTAACCTTTGTGCCTCGGCAGTTTATTTTTACCACCACTCTGAGTTTCTGTTGCCAACTCCTGTCAATAATATGTCAGTATAGTGGTGCTTTTTGGAGAAGTTTGTTCCAAAGGATTGCCAAGGGGAGGAAAAAAAATATATATTCACAAATCAATATTTAAATACAATGCCAAAAACTTGGTCCTTGGTTATTTTTTTGGTTTATAAAATCACATCTAAATAGACACCAGGTTAAACAGAAACAGGTAGGTTGGCACAGCCCCTCAGGACCACCAAGTCCAACCTAAAACACTGCTCTACAAGATTCACCTTAAACCACAGCCCCAGGTACAACATCCAAACCACCCTTAAGCACACCCAGGGTGGGTGACACCACCACCTCCCTGGGCAGCTCATTCCAGTCCCTGACCACTCCCTCTGTGAAAAACATTTTCCTGATGTCCAGTCTAAACCTCCCCAGCCTCAGCTTGAGGTCATTCCCCCTTGTTCTGTCTCCAGTTACCTGTGAGCAGAGCCCAGCAGCAGCCTCTCCACAATGTCCCTTCAGGTAGATCCAGACAGCAACGAGCTCTGCTCTCAGCCTCCTCAACCTCACACTAACCATCCCCAGCTCCCTCAGTCACTCCTCATCAGATTTATTCTCCAGGTCATTCCCCACCTTCCTTGCCCTCCCCTGGACCTGCTTCAGCACCTCCACATCTCTCCTTTAAAAATCAAAATCTTCATAAAGACGTCAGGTACAAATAGATAAATGAATACTTGTTTCTAACTAATAATGTTATAACAATCCTAAACCTGTCCATTTAGAGATTTTGGACTGAGAAAAGCTGAGATTTAGGCATTAGGAAGGTAAACTGCTTTTAACCTTTTAATTTCTCAGTTTGACAACATTGCCTTCTCATGTGAATGTCTCTTTTATTTCCATTTTTCAAGACTTACCTAGAAAAACTAAAATCCAGAGTTTGTTTTCCAGTAATAATGGCACCAACCACTTGAAAGAACTTTAAGAAAAACAAAAACAATAAATCAGCAAAGTTTAATTTTCAGTTTTACTTTTTACAACAAATGAGAATTTTTTTCTCCATCTACTTTAGTAACTATTTCTGATTTGAATTTGGCCATGAATCCTTTGGGTTTTGTTTGGTTTTCCTTATTGGTGCTAGTTTGACTTTTTGTTTGTTTAGTTCTTGATTTGGTGAGGCTTGTTAGTTTGTGGGTTTTGAGGGGGTTTCAGGGGTGTTTTGGTTTGGTTTGGGGTTTTTTTGGTGGGTGTTTTTTTAATTATTTGGTTGGAATTTTTGTTGGGTTATTTTTTGTTGGGCTTTTTTTTTTTTTCCTGTTTTGTTTTTGTTTGCTTGGTTTTGTTTTGTTTTGTTTTTCTTCAATGAGAATTTAAAATATACAAAGATTATAACTTCTACTTAATTTGTGTGGCCAGCCCTAGAGTGGTGATGAAATCCAGTTTGTGGACAGCCACAAGTGGTGTCACTCAGGTCTCAGTTACGGGGCCAGTTCTGTTTACTATTTTAATTAATGATCTGTGTGAGGAAGTCAAGGGTACCCTCAACAAGTTTGAAGACAACACCAAGTTGGGGTGGAATGTTGATATGTTTGAGGGTGGGGAAACTCTACAAAGGGATCTGGAGAGACTGAACTGTTGGGCTATAGATGACGGCAAGAGATTCGACAAGGTCAAGTTCTGGGTCCTGCACCTGGGTCACAGCAAACTCAGGCAATGCTACAGGTTTGTGCAAGAGTGGTTGGAAAGCTGCTTAACAGAAAGGGACCTGCGGGTGCTGGTGAAGAGCCAGATGGGTAGAAGCCAGAAGTGTGTCAAGGTGGGCAAGAAAGCCAACAGCATCCTGGCATGGATCAGCAGTAGTGTGGCCAGCAGGGTAAGAGAAGTGCTTGGCACTGCACTTGGCAGTGGTAAGGTCCCCCTTCAGATATTGTGTTCAGTTTTGGGCACCTTCCAAGAAAGGTAGAGAAGGGCAATGAATCTGGTGAAGGTTCTAGAGAATAAGTGTTATGAAGAGTGGCTGAGGGAACTGAAGTTGTTTAGCCTGGAGGAAAGGAGGCTGAGAGGGAACATTCTCCCTCTATATAACTACCTGAAAAGATGTTGTGGCAATGTGGGGGTCAACCCTCTCATAAGTATGTAATGTAATATACTGTAATATAGCTCTGCTATAAGGGCAGGCTGAGAGAGTTGGGGCTCTGCAGTCTGGAGAAGAGAAGGCTTCCAGAAGACCTTGGAGCTGCCTTCCATGATCTGAAGGGGACTACAGAAAGGTTGGGGAGGGACTATTGACAAGGTCTTGCTATACCAGGACAAGGGGCAATGGGTTTGAAGTGTCAGAGGGGAGATTGCAAGTAGATGTTAGGAGGAAGTTGTTTGCAGTGAGGGTGGTGAGACACTGGCACAGGTTGCCCAGGGAGGTTGTGGAGCACAGAAAGCACAGGATGTTTCTGTGCTCCACAACCTCCCTGAAGGTCTTCTGTGTTCTACAACCTCCCTGGAGGTCTTCTGTGCTCCACAACCTCCCCGGAGGTGCTCAAGGCCAGGTTGAACAAGGCCCTGAATGACCTGTACTAGTGGGAGGTGTCCCTGCCTGTGGCAGGGGATTGGAACTGGAAGAACTTTGAGGTCCCTTCCAACCTAAATCACTCTATGTTTCTATAATAATGTAACATAATAATACATGGTCTACTCTACTACAATATACTCTAATGTAATGTAATGTAATGTAATATAATGTAATATAGAATGGTAAGGTTAGAAGGGACCTCAAGGATCATCCAGTTCCAACCCCCTGCCATAGGCAGGGACACCTCCCACTAGAACAGGTCACTCAATAATATGATATGATATGATATGATATGATATGATATGATATGATATGATCTAAACATAGATATAGATATAGATAGAGATATAAATATATATTAGATGGGGGTTTCAGGTAAATGGTAACATGAAAGGAAGTAGGGTGCCTAAAAAATCCCTTTCAGAGATACATGGTCTGGTATAAATGACACAGGTCCCACAGGAATTGTTATGTTGAAGTTTCAGGTAGAATCATGGAATCATAGAATCACAGAATGGTGAGGTTGGAAGGGATCTCAAGGTTCATCTAGTTCCAACCCCCTGCCATAGGCAGGGACACCTCCCACTAGCACAGGTCACTCAAGGCCTCCTCCAACCTGGCCTTGAACACCTCCAGGAAGGGAGCAGCCACAACCTCCCTGGGCAACCTGTGCCAGTGTCTCACCACCCTCACTGCAAACAACTTCCTCCTAACATCCAGTCTAAATCTCCCCTCTGCCGGTTTAAACCAGATCGTTAACAAAACTCTTCCAAACTAACCTGAGACACTTGCTATCGAGTTCCCAAACCCCTTTTAAATGCTATTCATTGCATTAAATTCTTGGATTTCACGATCCCGAGAAAGGTCAGGGTAAGAAATTATTTTTCCTGTATTTCTATTCTAAATGATTTTTTTTTTTTCCCCTGTGTAAGAACAACAGTGTAATCTGTGAGCTGGAGGCAGGTTTTTCTCACCACATTCAATGTATAATGCATTTCACCTTAGAGGAAAAAGGGAGCTCAAAAAGCACAATGTTCATCTCAAGGTTATAGGCTCATAGAATCATAGAATGGTAAAGTTGGAAGGGACCTCAAGGATCATCTAGTTCCAGCCCTCTACCAACCATTACCCCTTGTAAATAGTCTCTCCCCAGTCTTCCTGCAGGCCCTCTCTCAGATATTGGAATCACAGAATCACAGAATTATTGAGGTTGGAGTAGACCTGTAACATCATTAACTCCAGCCTATGACCTAACAGCACCACAACAACTAGATCATGTCCCTAAGTGCTGCATCTATAGAATTATAGAATCACAGGGAGGCTACCCCTAGGTCTCCTGGAAACCTTCTCTTCTCCAGGCTGCAGAGTCCCAACTCTCTCAACCTGTCCTCACAGCAGAGCTGCTGCAGCCCTCTCAGCATCTTGGTGGTCTCCTCTGGACTGGTTCAAACACTTCCATGTCCTTCCTGTGCTGGGGGCTCCAGAACTGCACACAGGACTGCAGGTGAGGTCATGTATCTCCTCCTGTGAGACAATGCCAACAGAGCTTCTAGAAGAACTCTTTAAATCAATATTCTTCTAACAGAGTTTCTAGAAGAACTCTTTAAATCAATACTCTTCCAACAGAGCTTCTAGAAGAACTCTTTAAATCAATGCACAGCTTGAAAACATATATATGGTCACCAGTAACATTTCCACAGTGTCAAAAAGCTTCTGCTGCGTTATTAATTGTATAAAAGAATAACAGAATAAAAATAAACAGAATAAGACCATATTCTGTATCAGTGAGCAAAAAGAAAAAATAGAAAACTGCTTGACATACTTTAAGCAGGTAGTGCTTTAAAGAAAAGCTGTGAAGATAAATACTTAATTGAAGGATTATTTACAATATCAAGTAGAGAGATTTGTAGTCACGTAGGTTGCTACAGGACCAGGAAAAATATGTTTTCATTGTAATTTGCATAAGTATGTAACTACTGCCTCAAGAAAACCTTAAAAAGAACACATAAAGTATTCATATTTTTACTTAAAATAACATTAAAAATGAATGCATCCTCATTAGGTTGGTTCATTAATATTTTCAATTTATTCATGCTGTATTCTCTGCCTTATTTTTAGCTTGCATTTTATTATTTCAGGATTTCATACCAAGCCTGAAGATTCCTTTTCACTGATCCAAAACTCAATGTGGGCTAAGAGTGGGTAAAGTTTAGAAGACATTTTAAATTGATCACGCCTCTTATATGTTGCCAACAGGGCAAGGGAGGGTATTCTGCCCCTTTGCTCTGCTCTCCTCAGAGCCCACCTGCAGTCCTGTGTGCAGTTCTGGAGCCCCCAGCACAGGAAGGACATGGAAGTGTTGGAGCCAGTCCAGAGGAGACCACCAAGACACTGAGAGGGTTGCAGCAGCTCTGCTGTGAGAACAGGCTGAGAGAGTTGGGGCTCTGCAGCCTGCAGAAGAGAAGGTTCCCAGGAAACCTTGGAATGGTCTTCCAGTATCTGAAATGGAATACAAGAAGGCTGTGGAGGGACTATTCACAAGGTCTTGTTATGACAAGATGAGGAGGAATGGGTTTGAAGTGGCAGAGGGAAGATTGAAACTGGAAGTTAGGAATAAGCTGTTTGGAGTGAGGGTGGTGAGACACTGGCACAGGTTGCCCAGGAAGGCTGTGGAGCACAGAATCACCCAAAGTGATCAAAGATCACATTCTGTGCTTCTGTGCTCCACAACCTCTCTGAAGGTCTTCTGTGCTCCACAACCTCTCTGAAGGTCTTCTGTGATCCACAACCTCCGTCGAGGAGTTCAAGGCCAGATTGGATGAGGTCTAAAGCAACCTGTTCTCAGAGAAGTTGTCCCTGCCTGTGGCAGGGGGTTGGAACTGGCAGAGCTTTGAGGTCTCTTCCAACCTAAACCATTCAATGATTCGATGTTCTGCAGCAAAATCTTCTTAACATGCCAAAGTTGGATGTGCAACTGGGAGTAATTCTGGATGTACTGTAACAAAATATAACACATTTAACTTTTAGAATAGAATAGAATGGTAAAGTTGGAGGGGACTTCAAAGATCATTCAGTTCCAGTCCCCTGTCATAGGTAGGGACATCTCCTGCTAGAACAGGTTGCTTAAGGCTTCATCCAACCTGGCCTTGAACACCTCCAGGAAGGTTGTGGAACACAGAAGACCTTCAGGGAGGTTGTGGAGTACAGAAGCACCCAACATGATCAAAGATCATGTTGGGTGCTTCTGTGCTCCACAACCTCCCTGGGCAACCTGTGCCAGTCTCTCACCGCCCTCACTGCAAACAACTTCCTCCTAACATCCAGACATACGTCAGAACAGCACAGACTCACAGTCCATTTAAATCAGGTGGTGAATGATGTGGCTCATTCTCTGGAGTTGTGACATTTTATGCCAGTTAGACAAAACAATCTAAAAGCAATGAATCTCTGCAAGGAACTCTGGCATTCAGCTGACCTGAAATACATGAAACAAGCAAATAGGAAAACTGTGAGATGTGACTCTAGGTTTCTTCAAACAGTGAAAAGAGCCCAGAGCCCATAGCACAAGAACAAAAATGTGATTTTTATTTTCTTGGGGAAAGCCAGTAGAGATTTCCTTCATTTTCTTCCTTAGTTTTAAATAATAGAAGCCTTTTCTTGAGACATTCAGTTCTTGTAGACTTATCACAGAACCACAGAGTGTCAGGGGCTGGAAGGGACCTCCAAAGCTCATCCAGTTCCACCCCACTGCCGAAGCAGGATCACCTAGAGCAGATCACACAGGAACACATCCAGGTGGGTTTTGAATATCTTCAGATAAGAAGACTCCACAACCTCCCTGGGCAGCCTGTGCCAGTGTTCTGTCATCTTCACAGTGAAAAACTTTTTCCTCATCTTTACATGGAAACTTGTTTCACTTGTAGAATGATACAGTATGGTTGACTTTAGTCAAGACTAATTTCATTTTTGTTTACAGTGCTCAATTTTAAATGTCTAAAGGGGAAAAAAAAAAAAACCCAAAGGAGGAAAATATGAAGAAAAATATTCGCAAAGCATTTGTCAAAATACACAAAAGTGAATGGAGCAAAGTTGGAGGTGGGGAGATTCAGCCTGGAGGTGAGAAGGAAGATCTTCAGCATGAGAGTGGTGAGAGCCTGGAAGGGGTTGCCCGGGGAGGTGGTTGAGGTCCCATCCCTGGAGGTGTTTAAGGTCAATCTGGATGAGGCTGTGACCAGCCTGATCTCATGTGAGGTGTCCCTGGGCATGGTAGGGGGGTTGGAACTGGTTGATCCTTGTGGACCCTTCCAACCCTGGCTGGTTCTATGACTCTATGGCTCTATAATTCTATGATTCTATAACTCTATAATTCTATGATTGATTCTATGTCTCTACGATTCTATGGTTCTATGTCTATAGTTCTATGATTCTATGACTCTGATTCTATGAGTCTATAATTCTCTGATTCTCTGATTCTATATCTTTATAATTCTATGATTCTATGTCTCTTTAATTCTATGATTCTATAATTCTATGATCCTATGATTCTATGTCTCTATGATTCTATGATTCTATAATTCTAAGATTCTATAATTCTATGATTCTTTGATTCTATGATTCTATGTCTCTATAATTCTATGACTCTCTGATTTTCTGATCCTATGACTCTGTGATTTTATGACTCTCAAGTAGTTTAAATTAAGGTATATTCTCCAAAGCTCTCTTTCAGGTAATATGTATATTATGCATAAATATATGTATATGTATATGCATGTATCTTTATATATATATGTATATGTATATGTGTATGTGTATATATATATATATGTGTACACATATATATATATCTCCATGTGCATGTATATGTATGTGTGTGTATACATATCTATCTAATGTATATATATATATATATATATATAATATTTATATATAAAATATATGTTTATAAATATAATGTATGTATAACCTTTTGAATGCAGTAAGCTGGAGAAGGAAACTTTGACACACAGTCTATGGTATTAACTGAAAGAACACTTAGTGAACATTTAGTAATTCCTTATCACCCAACCCAGCCTCAGAAGAACTGGAATGTTTTAACCATCATCTAAGCAGCCACAGAGAAATTGGAATCTGAGAGATGAATGCCTTGGGATGCTCACTTGGGGGTAGTTAGAATCCTTTGCTGGCTGGGACTGGCAGGATCTCAAGAGTGTTCCTTTTGCCAGGGATTATGCATTATATATCACTCACAAGATGTACTAAGACTTGTTCTTGCAACCATGTATATTAATGTCCTTTGCATGGTAATATGTATTTTAAATATCCTTTAAAGGAGCACTGACATTAAAGTGTATCTATTATCTCAGGTCTTTTACAATGCATTAGAGCTGTGGTTTTGGTCTCCAAGATTAAATTTTCACTACACTGTGGTTCTGCTCCATCAGTCAAAGCACACCTCCCTTTGCTAGCTGCGTGCTAGCTGTTATTAGTTGTGAATTCATGCCAGCAATTTTTCCTTTTTTAGCTTCCCCTCTTTGCCTGCAGCACTGATTTTCATAGGTAGAGTCTCCTGGATTTTCTGGTTTAGTTTGATTTATTCTCACTGATTAATTTCCAGCTGTTTCCAGATTTCCTATGTCATAGGTATTTTTGATAGCTGCCTTCAGAGCTTTCATTTTTCACTCTTTTTCTTACTGCTCTCTCTATCCTCTATGTTTGTACAGTTTTTAACCCCCTTCCTTTTGCAACACTTTAAAATTTACTTATTTCCAGAGCAAGAGAACATTTAAAATAGATATTTAAAATGTTACCCTGTGAACTTAGTTAATTCTTAATTGTTAATTGCAGAGTCATAGAACGATTTAGATTGGAAGGGACCTCAAAGCTCATCCAGTTCCAACCCCCTGACATAGGCAGGGACACCTCCCACTAGAACAGGTCACTCAAGGTCTCCTCCAACCTGGCCTTGAACATCTCCAGAGAGGTTGTGGAGCACAAAATCAACCAATGATGATCATCAAAGATCCCATTGGGTGCTTCTGTACTCCACAACCTCCCTGGGCAACCTGTGCCAGTCTCTCACCACCCTCACTGCAAACAACTTCCTCCTAACATCCAGTTTCAATCTCCCCTCTGCCAGTTCAAACCCATTGCCCCTTGTCCTGTCATTACAGGACCTTCTCAATAGTCCCTCCACAGCCTTCCTGGAGCCCCCTTCAGATCCTGCAAGGCCACTCCAAGGTCTCCTGGAAGCTTTCTCTTCTCCAGGCTGCAGAACCCCAACTCTCTCAACCTGTCCTCACAGTACAGTTGCTGTAGCCCTCTCACCATCTTCCTGGCCTCCTCTGGACCCACTCCAACACTTCCATGTTCTTCCTGTGCTGGGGGCTCCAGAACTGCACACAGGACTGCAGGTGGGCTCTGAGGAGAGCAGAGCCAAGGGGCACAATCCCCTCCCTTGCCCTGCTGCCCACACTGCTCTTGCTGCAGTCCAGCACACAGTTGCTGTCTGGGCTGCACTCACACTGCAGCCTCATCTGGAGCTTTTCATCAACCCAGACCCCAAGGGGCTGTTCCTCAGGGCTGCTCTCAACCATTCCCCACCCAGCCTGCCGTTGTGTTTGGGATTGTGCCTACCCAGGTGCAGGACCTTACACTTGGCCTTCTTGAATGTCCTGAGGTTGGCCTGGGCACAGCTCTGCAGCCTGTCCAGGTCCCTCTGGATGGATCTCTGGCCCCTAGCAAATCAACTTCCCTTGATTCCTTTCACCCACATCATAGAATCAAACAGGTTGGTTTACTGAAAAGTTGATTATGGTTATCTGCTTCAAGTTTTCTTCTTTGAACCTGAGGAATCATAGCACAGAATAAAAATGGTCTATTTCCTATATGAAGAGAATTTAGAAAACATCAAAGAGGGAATGTTATACTTTGCTTTCTGACTATAGTTTATCACTTCTCATAAAAGAGAGAGAGAAAAAAAGTCTTTCAATGTGGTACACATTGGTACACAAAAACTTAGACCTTGCAACTGCAGATAGAAACAGATTGGTTGAAAAAAACTCTTGATTTACTTCAGCATTACATGACACAAGATTGACATGGAATCTTTATTCACAGAATCATAGAATCAAGCAGGTTGGAAGAGACCTCCAAGCTCACCCAGTCCAACCTAGCACCCAGCCCCAACCAATCAACCAGACCATGGCACTGAGTGCCTCATCCAGGCTTGTCTTCAACACCTCAATATGTATTTTTTTTTCAGCATATCCAAGTCAATCTATATGTGATATTTTTTATCTAATAGATTTTAAATGCCATAAAGAGATCTTCTCATAGAGTTTTCATGTAAATCCTCTACTTCAGGGTTTTTTTAACTCACTCTCTCTGAAGTTCACAGCCTATAAGTGCAAAGAACATTGGAACCAATGCTGGTGTGAAATGGGTTGTGATGAGAAAGATAATTTAAAATTTGAATTCATGTTTTAATGTTCTCTACCATCCCTTGGCTCTCTATGCTAACCAAAATGAAGTCCTCACTGTCAAAGACATTTCCTGACTTTCTGTAACAATTTGGCCTTGAATTTGAATAGTTTTGGGACATTTCACCCAATATGAGCAGAGATCTTTCTCTAAGTAGGGGAATTGTCACCTCTCTCTGTTGGTGTCATTCCCTTGAATGAGACCTTCCCTCTCAGTTGTGTTTTTTTCCTTCATCTTTAGGTTCCTTCAATATGGTGTCAGGTTGGAAACTGGAGAACTTCTGCAGGAGCCTGATATCAAAAGAACATTTTTGTTTTCTGAAACACCTTTCCTCCAGCTCTTTTGGATTACCCTGTAAGGTTTGCAAGGCTCTCATTAGGAGATGGCTTCAAATTTCAACTCAATTACTGTTTGGGAAGACCTCTTTTTCTCTTGTATATTTGCACAAATTATAAAACCTTAGTTCAACAAAAGTCTTTTGGTCTGCCCCCCCAATCAAGGGAGGGTCAGGTTTGCAATTTTTCCCTCCATGTTTTAAACTCAGAGGTTAAAATATGATGTTTAAATGGTGACAGAGAAGTCTCAATGAAGGAATTGGGGTCATTGACCTCAATCACTGCTACTTGGAGCACGACAGAGGAAAAGCATTTTGTGTTTTCCAGCTGCACTACAGTACCCTGCAAGTGACAATTTAACCTATTAGGTTTGGAGCATTTTCAGATCAAATCAAAAGCATCAGGTTCTGTGTAAATAACACATTGCAGTAAATTGTCTGTCTGTCGTTCAAAACTGAAACCAGAAAAGCAAATGTTTAACTACCAAAATAAGATTACAAGAAATTAAATATAAAGTATATTCCAAATAAATTAAATATAATTCATAGTCTAAATAATTTAATCTCTCACCTCCTATGCGATTCTTACCATATTTCCATAGTAGGGTTGGGTTTTGCTTGGTTGTGGTCAGGGTGGTTATTGATATCATACAAGCAGAGAGATAAGGGAACAAAATGATTGAATGAAACTCAAGAGTGAAGTGTAAATTGGAGTGGTTTGAGGAGGGGAGATGGCTGACAGATTTTGCTGGTTTTTTTATGCTGAAATCACAGTGTCAGTGGACAAGGGAAGGGCAACTGACGGCATCTACTTGGACCTGAATAGGGCATTTGACTCTGTCCCACATGGCATCCTGGGCATCAAACTGGAAAAACATGGACTGGATGTGTGGAGCACTGCTGGGTAAGGAATTGGCTGGATGGTGGCACCCAGAGAGTGGTGATCAAGGGCACAATGTCCACCTGGTCACCAGTGGCAAGTGTCTCCCTCAGGGGTCAGTGCTGGCATCAGTGCTGTTTGACATCTTTGTCAGTGCCATGGACAGAGGAATCAGTGCAGCCTCAGCAAGTGTGCAGTTGGCACCAAGCTGTGTGGCACAGTCGACTTGCTAGAGGGCAGGGATCCATTCAGAGGGACCTGGACAGGCTGCAGGGCTGTGCCCAGGGCAACCTGATGACATTCAACAAGGCCAAGTGTAAGGTCCTGCACCTGGGTAGGCACAATCCCAAGCACAACTCTGGAGTGATGAAAAGCTCCAGATGAGGCTGCAGTGTGAATGCAGCCCAGACAGCAACTGTGTGCTGGGCTGCAGCAAGAGCAGTGTGGGAAGCAGGGCAAGGGAGGGGGTTGTGTCCCTTTGCTCTGCTCTCCTCAGACCCCACCTGCAGTCCTGTGTGCAGTTCTGGAGCCCTCAGCACAGGAAGGACATGGAAGTGTTGGAGCGGGTCCAGAGAAGGCTACCAAGATGCTGAGAGGGCTGCAGCAGCTCTGCTGTAAGACAGGCTGAGAGAGTGACAGAGGAACTGATTTAATACCACAAGCAAGAAGTGATTATTTCTTCTAAGGTACAAGTTATGTATAAGTTAGTATTTTGCTGTCTGTTTCTAAACTAAAACTTATTTGAAGCATTCACAGAATCACAAACAAAACCTTCCCACATGTTTGCATTCAGTCCATAATACTGTTACCGTGAAATACATCAACTAAATATTTTGTTACCTATCAGAGAGATTGAAATAGAAAATATTAAGTTGGTTTTTTATATTAAACATGTGTCTTGAAATTGTTTTTGCTGGGAAATTGCACTAGGTAATTCCAGTTACTTTGAATAATTATTTTGCTTTAGGAACCTTGCCCCTAAAAAAGGGGCAGATGATGGAAACACCTTGGACAGTCTAAACAAAATGAGAGAAGTAAAATGAAATGCACTTTCAGAAAAGGAGATTTAATAAAAAGACAACAAAAAATAATTAAAAAACACAACCCCCCAAAATATTTAATAATGATTAAAAAAAAGAAGACAACCAACAAAAGAAGTATGAAATGCACTTTCAGAAAAATAGATTTAATTTAAAAAAAACAAAAAATAATGAAACCCAAAAATATTTAATAAATCCCAAAACCCGACAACCAACCAAACAAAACCTTCCCACATGTTTACATTCAGTCCATAAACTGCTACTGTGAAATACCTCAACTAAATATTTTGCTACCTATCAGAGAAATTGGTTGAGAAATTTATTTTTTTTTTATATTATGTTTTAATTTTCCTTGCAAGCATAAGAAAATAGATCTGTGGAGATTGAGATTATGACAGGTCTTGGATTCTGAATGTCATTGCATTTGGGATATACTAAATATAATTTTTCTGTTAAGACCTGCAAGAGAAGAACTCAGGAGATACACCAAAAATTATATTCACATATCACAGAATCACAGAATCACAGAGTTTTATAGGTTGGAAGGCACCTCCAGAGGTCATTGAGTCCGATCCCCCTGCCAAGGCAGGATCTCCTTGGGTAGTTTGCACAGGAATGCATCCAGATGGGTTTGGAAAGTCTCCAGAGAAGGAGACTGCACAACCACTCTGTGCAGCCTTTTCCAGGACTCTGTCACCCTCACTGTAAAGAAGTTTCTCATCATGTTGAGGTGAAATCTTCTATGCTTCAGTTTGTAACTGTTGCTCCTTGCTGCAGAGCACTGAAAAGAGATTGATCCCATCTACTTGCTACCCACCACTTAGATATTTATTCATATATTTATATATTTATAAATTCATATATTCATATATATTTATATATAGATATAGATAGATGGATAGATATAGATATCTATATCTATATCTCTTGCATCAAGAGCAGCGTGGCCAGCAGGGCAATGGAGGGGATTCTGCCACTTTGCTCTGCTCTTCTCAGACCCCACCTGCAGTACTGTGTGCAGTTCTGGAACCCTCAGCACAGGCAGGACATGGAAGTGTTGGAGC
>VWZE01020489.1:37139-60481 GCA_013396675.1 Eubucco bourcierii
AGGACATGGAAGTGTTGGAGCGGGTCCAGAGGAGAGGCATGAAGATGATCAGAGGGCTACAGCAGTTCTGCTGTGAGGACAGGCTGAGAGAGTTGGGGCTCTGCAACCTGGAGAAGAGAAGGCTTCGAGGGGACCTGATAGTAGCCTTCCAGTATCTGAAGGGGACCTACAGGAAGGCTGGGGAGGGATTATTTACAATGTTTTGCAACGACAGGCCAAGGGGCAATGGGTTTGAAGTGGCAGAGGGGAGATTTAGACTGGATGGCAGGAGGAAGTTCTTTACAGTAAGGGTGGTGAGACACTGGAACAGGTTGCCCAGGGAGGTTGTGGCTGCTCCCTCCCTGGAGATGTTCAAGGCCAGATTGGATGAGGCCTTGAGTAACCTGTGCTAGTGGGAGGTGTCCCTGCCTATGGCAGGGGGTTGGAACTGGATGATCCTTGAGGTCCCTTCCAACCTTACCATTCTATGATTCTATGATTCTATAATATAGAGATACAGATAGAGAGATAGAGATAGAGATATATAGATATAGAGATACAGATGGAGATAGAGATATATAAAGATATAGATATAGATATATAGTTATATTGAGATAGAGAGATAGAGATAGAGATATATAGATATAGATACAGATTTATAGAGATAGAGATAGAGATATATAAAGGTATATATAGACACATAGATATATAGAGATAGAGATAGAGATTTATGGAGATAGAGATATATAAAGTGATATATAGATATATAGAGATATAGAGATATAGATATAGATTTATAGAGATAGAGATAGAGATAGAGATAGAGATAGAGATAGAGATAGAGATAGAGATAGAGATAGAGATAAGTAATTATTTATTTATATTTTTATATTTATATTCCTACTTAGATTTATATTCACCTTTATATTTATTCCTCACTCTTAGGCCTTAAAAAACTACTTCCCCTATTTTCCTTTCTTCCTTTGCCTATATAACACTGCTCTTTTGCACTTTTAGTGTCTTTGTGCTCTCCCTGCAACTCTTCTTGGAGTTGTCTTCTTAAAAAAACACAAAACAAAACAAAAACAAAAAACCAACCAACCAACCAAACAAAACCACATAAAGAAGAGAGTGCAGCAAAAGAATCTCAAACCAGTGCTTGATCATTGTTAAATTATTTTCTGGCTTCAAGCGTAATTAGTGAGCATCTACATGAACACATACTTCATTTGCTCTAAAATTCATTAATAATACAGTCACGCATTCAGCAAGGTTATACACGGAACTTGCAAAATGTGCTCTCTCGTGGGCTGTATTCAACAAATGAAAATAAAGGGGCGGGGGTGACAGTTCAAATTAAGTGAGACAAATATCAACATGATCAGCATTTGTTTCAATGAACTCATTTTCAAGGTAGGGAGAAGCAAAAAGGACTATTTAAAGTGGTGTAGATCAGACCTGGATGGTAAAATAGGCAAGGCAGGCAAGTTTTTAAAGCAACACAGATAGCAGTTAAAGATACAGATTAAAAATGGAAAGCAAAATAAAATGTAGCACAGGTTTGCTAGAATCTAACAAATTATACTTGATAAAATAAAATGTAAGCTAAGTACTCTAGTAATAATCACTTGCCTGGCATTAAAGAATACCAGACATTGGAATGGGCTGCCCAGGGAGGTGGTTGACTCACCAGCCATGGATGTGTTTAAAAATCATTGGGATGTGGTACCTGGGGATATGGTTTAGGGTGTAGCTTGTAGAGTAGGTTTACTGGTTGGACTTGGTGATCCTGAGGGGCTTTGCCAGCCTGAATATTTCTGTGGTTCTGTGATACTGTGAAAGACTCTGCCATATTAGAGCAAAATGTGTAGTGGACCATGAGAATCAAAAATAGAATCATAATATTAAGAGGTAATATTAAAAAAGGAAAGTTCACTGGAACAGGTTGCTGAGGGACATGGTATAAGTTCCATCCCTCAAAGTTTTTAAGGCTAGGCTGGATGTGGCTCTGAGTAACTGGACCTAGTGTGAGATGTCCCTGCCCTTGGTAGGGGGCTTGGAGGTGAATGATTTTTGAGGCCCCTTCCAGCCCTGATAATTCTATGATTCTATGAGTATCGGTAGATAGATAGATAGATAGATAGATAGATAGATAGATAGATAGATAGATAGATAGATAGATAGATAGATAGATAGATAGATAGATAGATAGATAGATAGATAGATAGATAGATAGATAGATAGATAGATAGATAGATAGATAGATAGATAGATAGATAGATAGATAGATAGATAGATAGATAGATAGATAGATAGATAGATAGATAGATAGATAGATAGATAGATAGATAGATAGATTGATACATAGATAGAGAGAGAGATACATAGATACAAAGATAGATATGTAGATATATACATAGATAAATGGATAGATAGATGGATAGATGGATAGATGGATAGCTGGATACATATATACACAGAAACATAGATAGATACATAAATACATAGATGGGCATAGTCCAAGTGGATGGAGCTCAACAAATCCAAGTGCCAGGTGCTGCACTTTGGCCACAACAACCCCATGCAGAACTACAGGCTGGGGTGGGAGTGGCTGGAGAACAGCCAAACAGAAAGGGATCTGGGGGTGCTGATTGACACCCACCTGAACATGAGCCAGCAGTGTGCCCAGGTGGCCAAGAAGGCCAATGGTATCCTGGCCTGCATCAGCAATAGTGTGGCCAGCAGGAACAGGGAGTTCATTCTCCCCCTGGACTCTGCACTGCTTAGGCCACACCTTGAGTCCTGTGTCCAGTTCTGGGCCACTCAATTTGAGAAGGACATTGAGGTGCTTGAGAAGGGCAACGAGGCTGGGGAGAGACCTCGAGCACAACCCTATGGAGAGAGGTAGAGGGAGTTGGGATTGTTTAGCCTGGAGAAGAGGAGGCTCAGGGGAGACCTTCTTGCTGTCTCCAACTACCTGAAGGGTGCTTGTAGCCAGGAGGAGGTTGCTTTCTTCTCTCAGGCAAGCAGCAGCAGAACAAGAGGACACAGTCTCAAGCTGTGCCAGGGGAAGTTTAGGCTGGAGGTGAGGAGAAAGTTGTTGCCTGAGAGAGTCATTGACTGCTGGAATGGGCTGCCCAGGGAGGTGGTGGAGTCAGCGTCCCTGGAGGTGTTCAAGGCAGGTTTGGATGTGGCACTTGGTGCCATGGTCTGGTCTTGAGGTCTGTGGTATTGGGTTGGACTTGATGAGCTTTGAGGTCTCTTCCAACCTTGATACTGTGATAGATACACAGATACATAGATAGATACATAGATAGATTGATAGATACATAGATAGATGCATAGATAGTTAGGTAGATATTTCTGTGATACAAATAAGTAGAATGAATAGATGAAATTTATTCAGGAAACAACCTCAAAAGGGTTTTGTTTTGTTGGTTTTTTTTCTTCAATAAAGAAGCTTGAGATATCACTGGGGAACAACAATGTAAGAGAAAATCTTCAAATGCAATAGAATCCAGATTCGTTTCAGCAGTACAAAACAAGCCTGGGGAATAACAGAAATTTTATCTGTAACTAGGAACCACTCACCTGGAAAGTGCCTGAGATTTAAAAAAACCCACAATCTTACTAGGTGAGTATATAATGTCTATAAAACACTAGTGTGATGCATACAAGGATAGTCAGATACATTTGCAGGTAGTTGAATTAATGTTCCTGAAGAGGGAAAGTGGTTTAATGGTATTGTATGGAGTACCATAGGAGGTTTCATCTGGACTATTGTGTATAGTGCTGATTAATCAAGACATCTGTTCAAGCAAGAACTATTACACATGGTATCCTGAGCACCAAACTGGAAAAACATGGACTGGATGGGAGGAGCACTGCTGGGTAAGGAATTGGTTGGATGGTGGCACCTAGAGAGTGGTGATCAAGGGCACAATGTCCACCTGCAAACCAGTGCCAAGTGGTGTCCCCCAGGAGTCAGCAACTCTGCAGCAGCTGCTGTGAGGACAGGCTGAGAGAGTTGGGGCTCTGCAGCCTGCAGAAGAGAAGGTTTCCAGCAGACACTATAGTAGCTTTCCAGGATTTGAAGTGGGCTACAGGAAGGCTGGGGAGGGACTATTGACAAGGTCTTGCAATGCCAGGACAAGGGACAATGGGGTCGAAGTGGCAGAGGGGAGATTGAAAGCGGATGTTAGGAGGAAGTTGTTCGGAGTGAGGGTGGTGAGACACTGGCACCCAGGGAGGTTGTGGCTGCTCCCTGCCTGGAGATGTTCAAGGCCAGGTTGGAGGAACCTTGAGTGACCTGTGCTAGTGGGAGGTGTCCNTGTGCTAGTGGGAGGCGTCCCTGCCTATGGCAGGGAGTTGCAACTGGATGGGCTTCGAGGTCCCTTCCAACCTTACCATTCTATGATTCTATGAAATATTTAAAGATGAAACCACAAAAGATTTTTTATCTATCTATATACATGTATCTATCTCTCTCTATATATATATGTCTCTCTCTCTACGTGTGTGTATGTGTCTCTCTCTATATATATATCTCAATATATCTGTATAAATATTATATATTAAATGCTCCTTGACCCAAAGAAGAATTGGAACTGACAAATCAAAAGGTGCCTTCCGATGCTATGCTTTCTGTTTCTCAACAGTTACATTCTAGCCTCTCCTCCATCATGTTGTTTTTCACTAAGAAATCTTTTATTTTGTTAATTCTGATTAACATGATTTGGTCTACTGTATAAGTAAACTTAGTGTGTTATTTAAGAATATAGCAGTTCTGCACCACAATTCTGCCTGTTTTCCAAGCTGTGTTAGAAATGGAAATTCTCTTTCCTTAAACTCATTTAATCTGAACTTCCTCTACTAATTCCATCTTTTCATTTCTGCTATGCTATTCTGCTATGCATTTCTGCTATTCTCCTTTTACAAAGGGATTCGGACCTCCCAGAAGCATGGTAAATATGCATATTTTTTTCTGAGTTAAAACCAAAGTAATTTAAACTAACTGAGTTTCCTGCCTTGCTTTTCATAACGCATGGAGTATATTTCAAATTTCACAGAGGAAATCAACATTTGTCTAGTCCATGACATTTTACAATTGTAATTGTTCTTCTTGCTGATTCATTTTCTGAAAACCTTGTTATGCTTATGCAGTCTTAAATGTCATGATGGAAGTGTTAACATCATAGGCCTTTCTGTTCATTATTTCAGGTAAACACATGGGCATTACTGAATGCAGTGACACACATCCATTTGTGTCTGTTCAAGCTGCTAGCAGTGTGTCTGAAATGAATTAAAGATCTGTAATATTGCAGGCTTAACCTGAGTGGTGTCATACTCATTGGATAGTCAGAAATTGTGTTTCACAACATCACAGAATCAATCAGGTTGGAAAAGATCTTTGACATCATCAAGCCCAACCTATCACCCTACACCACCTAATTAACTAAGCCATGGCACCAAGCGCCACATGCAGTCTCTTTTTAAACACTTCCTGGGATGGTGACTGCACCACCTCCCTGAGTAGCCCATTCCAATGCAAATCACTCCTTCTGTGAAGATCTTCTTCCAGCCTAAACCTGCCCTGGCACATCTTCAGGCAGTGTGCCCTCCTTGCCTGGGAGAAGAGACCAACCCCACCTGGCTACAACCTCCCTTCAGATACTTGTAGATAGTGATAGGGTCCCCCCTGAGCCTTCTCTTCTCCAGGCAAAACAACCCCAGTTCATATTGTATTTAACTCTGAAAAATTAAACACAACAATTAAAAATCTTCACCCAGATAGTGTCTGAATGTAATTTCCCTGTTGTTCATTAACAGTACCATTCTACAGTTCTAAAGAGAATGAGTTCACTAAGTATTTCCTATTCTTAGTCAAAAGTCAATCTTTTCTATTTTTACAGCCTAATTCCAGACCCATGCCTGTGTATCCATTATTCTGTTTATAAATTAGCATTACTTATATGAAATTCCCTAAATGTACTTCAATACTGTGACACTGGTTTGATAACCTTCACTTACCAACCATCTAAAATGGTCTTTATCATAGAATCATAGAATCAGTCAGGGTTAGAAGGGACCACAAGGATCACCCAGTTCCAATCCCCCTGCCATGCCCAAGGACACCTCACACTAGATCAGGTTGGCCACAACCTCATCCAGCCTGGACTTAAACACCTCCAGGAATGAGACTTCCACCACCTCCCTGGGCAACCCCTTCCAGGTTCTCACTACCCTCATGTTGAAGAACTTCATCCTAATATCCAGTCTCAATCTAACTGTTTCCAGGTTTGTTTCATTCCATCCAATCTTATCATTACCTGACAGCCTAAAAATTCCCTCCCCAGCTTTCTTATAAGCTCCCTTAAGGTCCTGAAAGGTCAAACTAAGGTCACCTCAGAGCCTTCTCATCTTCAGGCTGAACAGTCCCAGCTCCCTCAGTCTCTCCTCACATCAGAGCCACTCCAGCCCTCTGAGCATACTTATGACCCTTCTCTGGACACCTTGCAGCACATCCATAGCCCTCTTGTAACAGGGGCTCCAGAACTGGATGCAGTACTCCAGATGGGGTCTCAGCACTGCACAGTATTTCCCTGCAAGATGAGGTTTGATGAGGCTTTGGACAATCTCATTTAGTTGAGGATGTCTCTGCTCACTGCACGGAGGTTGAACCACATGACCTTTAGGGTCCCTTCCAACCTGAGTGATTCTCTGATTCCCTGCTTATAGTGACAGAATGAACACGCATTGATTCAGAGCTTCTCTTGCACTGCCACATCATGAAACCACATTTGTTTGGGCAGCAAAAAGGTAGACAACCAAAGCATTAAAGGAGCAAACTGCATTAGTAAAGGCTTAAACATGCTAAGTAANCTTCAAACCCATTCCCCTTGTCCTGGCATTACAAGACCTTGCCAGTAGTCCCTCCACAGCCTTCCTGTAGTCCCCTTCAGATATTGGAAGGCTACTCCAAGGTCTCCTGGAAACCTTCTCTTCTCCAGGCTGCAGAACCCCAGTTCTCTCAGCCTGTCCTCACAGCAGAGCTGCTGCAGCCCTCTCAGCATGTCCATGGCCTCCTCTGGACCCACTCCAACACTTCCATGTTCTTCCTGTGCTGGGGGCTCCAGAACTGAACAAAGGACTGCAGGTGGGCTCTGAGGAGAGCCGAGCAAAGGGGCACAATCCCCTCCCTTGCCCTGCTGCCCACACTGCTCTTGCTGCAGCCCAGCACTCAGTATGATACCAAAGAAGAATTCCAAAATCACAACCCTCCACAAGGATGAAGTTAATGCTATTGAAAATCTCTGGACATTAAATTAGGTGACAGGTAGGCAGAAAGAAGTATACAATGACATGTCCAGATTTAAGAATCATGCATTTAGATGAGATAACAATTAATTTACAGTTCACATCTATGGGGGTGAAAATCATAAGCTTTGACATGTTTGACTGTTGATCATACATGAGACAGCTCCTGTGGCCTTACTCCTCTTTTTCCTACAGCAAGACTGCAATCAAGTTGGTGGGAGACAGCAGTCTCATAAAAAGATTTTACACTACCCAAATCACAACATATTGAGTTAGAAGGAAAGTCTCAATGGGTCATCACTAACTACTAATAATGTAAAATGGTGTAAAAGAAAAAAAATAAATTAAGGAAAGTCTAACGTAACTATATCATGAAACTCAAAATCTGGGTTTTAATATGATCTGGGGTTCCTCACTGAAAGCTGCTGTATCCTCCTGGAGACAATGAAGGAAGTTAGTTGCTTTGAGAAAGGAATAGTTCTCTGCCTTGCTCAATCAATTTTGCCTAAGCATCAGCAAAAATTAGAACTGTTCCCTGCACAATGAATATTTGATAGGAAGTTTTACTTTTCCTGAACTCTAAGTGGAAATGAACTAGTGAGAAGGAAAATTATCAGATTTTGCAGACCTAAATTATATGATCAGTGTGTCCTGTTCTGCACAATCCATTTGATTCTGAGTTGAAAAGAGAGGGAAAGAGGAAGGGGAAGGGAAAAACTGTAAACTGTCTTGTATTTTATGATTTCTGTACACTCACCAGAGGAGATTGTTGGGGGAAATGTATATATAGATACATGTAAAAGCACACCAAAACATTAACATCACACCAACAAAGCCAAAACAAAAATGAGGAGAGAAGATTCGAGGAGAGGGGATTTGAGGAGATTTGAGGAGAGGAGAGGTTCAGAGAGGAGAGGAGAGGTTCGGAGAGGAGAGGTTCAGAGAGGAGAGGAGAGGTTCGGAGAGCAGAGGAGAGGTTCAGAGAGGAGAGGTTCAGAGAGGNGAGGAGAGGAGAGGAGAGGAGAGGAGAGGTGAGGTTTGGAGAGGTTCAGAGAGGATATTCAAGGTGAGGAGAGAAGAGGAGAGAAGGGGCAATTAATGAGTTTGGATATTTTCTGAAACATGAACATTATGGAAAAAAATCTTAAGTTTACATCCAGAATTTCACAGTTATTTGCTAGTTCCTTTCCAAAATGGTTGTGTTGCTATTAATAACCTTCTCTGAAATAAATAACCAAGGAAACAGAAAGAAAAACCTAAAACAATTAGATTAAAAGTTTAATAATAATAAATCTCCTTACTATGCTGAGGCTGCTGTGTTGCTGTCTAAAGGGATGTTAGGATTTGAGCAAGCCAATGTACTCTCTACCACAATAGATGATCAGGAAACTCTTTTGTTGTACTTTCAAATGTATCATTCCCTCTTAGTGCCATAAAATACTTCATGTATTTCACAGGATTAAAACTCCTGTCTCTCTTAGCTTATATATTTCTTTCTGCATTAGATGCCTTTTCAGAATGATAGAAAGATATAGGAAGAATTTTATGTTAAACACAACAGCATCACATGAATGGATGAACTGCCAGTGCACACCTGCAGGTCAGAAAGTCAATGGTATCCTGGGTTCTACCAAGAGAAGTATGACAAGAAGGTCAAGGGAGATGATTCTGCCCCTCTACGTTGCTCTCATGAGACTGCACCAAGAGTACTGTGTCCAGTTCTGGAGCCTCTGTTACAAGAAAGATATGGAAGTGCTCAAAAGTGTTCAAAGAGTCACGAGGATGAGCAGAGGGCTGGAGCTGCTCTGCTGTGAGGAGAGACTGAGAGAGTTGAAGTTGTTCAGTTTGGAGAAGAGAAGATTCTGAGGTGACCTTATTGTGGCCTTCCAGTATCTGGAGAGGGCTACAAGAAAGATGTGGAGGGACTTTTTAGGGTGTCAGGTAGTGATAGGACTGGGGGAAATGGAGTAAAATGAGAAGGGAGTAAATTCAGCTTGGGTGTTAAGAAGTTGTTCAGCATGAGGGTGGTGATACACTGGAACAGGTAGCCCACGGGGGTGGTCGAACACACATGCCTGGAAGTGTGTGTGGCCCTGGGAAATCTGAGTTAGTATTAAGTGACCCTGCCCATGGTGGGGGTGGGGGGTGAAGCATGTGATCCTTGAGGTCTTTCCAATTCTGACAATTCTGGGATTCTGAGAAAGTTCTCATCCAGAAAGACAGTCATCCTGATCTATTCTTTCATTACAAGGAGGGGCTTGTTTCTCCCAACTTCCTTTCACATAAACTGAAGAGTGATAAACTCTTGTAGTATACTAACTACAATTAACACTACATGTAGATTTTCATCAGGAAAAATATTCCTGATATTCTCTTCCCAGTATATATATTTTTTTTAATTAACTCAATTATTTGTCCTTTCTACCTCGAGTTAGAATGTATTTTACATTCTGCCTATGGCAGGGGATTGGAACTAGATGATCCTTGAGGTCCCTTCCAACCTTACCATTCTACGATCCTATGATTCTCCAATAGACATCCTTCCAGTAGCAAAATCACTTCCAGTATGACTTAGAATCATATTAACCTTGTTTCTGCTCTCTTTTGAATAGATGATTGGATGAAAACTTAAATGAAGACTGAGAAATTAGCTCATCCTATTTTCAATACGTGCAAAAATATCCAATGACACAATTTTATCATTAACAGACTCATCTGCATATACTCGTTCTCTGGAGGTAAAAATGATTTCCATGATAGAACTAAAGAATTCTGACAATAAAGCAAGCAAATCTTTGGGTCACGCAAGAGAAGGTAAATGGCCATGGAGACATCATTACAGAAACTCTTGCAGACCAACCATACAATCTAGTTACCAGCAGAGATGGCTCAAGATAATACTACCTTCCAGATGGGGGTTAGCTCTGTTTGGTTACGATTGTGTGATTAAAATTTGTCCAGTTTATTAATGAACAAGGCCTCTTGACACAGTTTGGTTTTGTTTTGGGTTTGGTTTTCTTTTTTCGGTGGTTTGGTGGGGGCTTTTTTGTTGGAGTTTTGTTTTTGGTTTTGGTTTTTTTTGGGTGGGTTTTTTTGTTTGGTTTTTGTTGTTGTTGTTTTGGTTTTGGTTTTGGTATTGGTTTTTTTTAATATCACAGAATCGCAGAATTACTGAGGCTGGAATATACCTCTGGGATCATCCAGCCCAGTCAATGCCCTGACACCACCACATCGACCAGCCCATGGCACTGAGTGCCACATCCAAGCTTTCCCTAAACACCTCCAGGGACAGCAACTCCACCACTCTCCCTGGGCAGTGCATTCCAGTCTCTAATTCCCCTTTCCATCAGGAATTGCTTCTTAACAGCAAATCAAACCCTCCCCTGGCACAGCTTCAGGACATGCCCCCTTGTCTTGTCACAAGTCACTTGCTTGGGAGTAGAACCTGACCCCCACCTCACTACAACTTCCCTTCAGGTAGCTGTAGAGTGTCAAAAGGTCCCCCCTGAGTCTCCTCTTCTCCAGGTTGAACAACCTCAGATCCTTCAGCCTCTCCTCATCAGCCTCCCACTCCAGTCCCTCTCCCAGACTTGTCTCTCTCCTTTGGATCCACTCCAAATGTATTTTGCACCTTAAAATTGCTAATAGAGTTGAACGTTATCTCAGAATTTTAATGAATATTTATCATTAATTGTTTTACTGCCAATGATTCATCCAATATTGGTTTACATAGAAATGTCCTTTTTTAACACTGCAATAAAATTGAACTACCAGTTGCAGGGTTCAGCATGAAATTTCCAAATGGACTGCAGACTCCAGTTTGAAAATCATAGAATGGTAAGGTTGGAAGGGACCTCAAAGCTCAGCCAGTTCCAACTCCCAGCCAGAGGTAGGGACACCTCCCACTAGAACAGGTCACTCAAGGCCTCCTCCAACCTGGCCTTGAACACCTCCAGGAAGGGAGCAGCCACAACCTCCCTGGGCAACCTGTGCCAGTGTCTCACCACCCTCACTGCAAACAACTTCCTACTGACATGTAGACTAAATCTCCCTCTGCCACTTCAAACCCATTCCCCTTGTCCTGGCATTGCAAGATCTTCTCAATAGTCCCTCCCCAGCCTTCCTGGAGCCCCCTTCAGATCCTGCAAGGCCACTCCCAAGTTCTCCTGGAAGCCTTCTCTTCTCCAGGCTGCAGAGCCCCAACTCTCTCAACCTGTCCTCAGAACAGAACTGCTGCAGCCCTCTCAGCATCTTGGTGGCTTCCTCTGGACCCACACCAACACTTCCATGTCCTTCCTGTGCTGGGGGCTCCAGAACTGCACACAGGACTGCAGGTGGGGTCTGAGGAGAGCAGAGCAAAGAAGCAGAATCTCCTCCCTTGCCCTGCTGCCCACACTGCTCTTGCTGCAGCCCAGCACACAGTTGCTGTCTGGGCTGCACTCACACTGCAGCCTCATCCTGAGTTTTTCATCACCCCACACCCCCAGGGCCTGTTCCTCAAAGATGCTCTCAGCCATTCCCCACCTAACCTGGAGCTGTGCTTTTCTAATGCATTGTCAGGATTATGTTTAATGTTTTTTTGAGCATTCATTGGAGAGCCTAATAACTAGGAATAATAATGGACATGGTTAATTCCATTTTGTGTTTCAGATGTATTACTTTTCACTGTAAGTAATCAACTTGCTAAACCTGTATTTACAAAATGAAACTTGCTTTAATAAAGCCAGATATTTAAATATTTTTGTATAGTGTGGGAGTTGAGGTTGTTCAGCCTGGAGAAGAGGAGGTTGGGGAGAGACTTCACCTACCTGAATGGAGGGTGGTGGGAGGAGGGGGCAGCCTCTTCTTGGTGCCAAGCAACAGGACTAGAGGAAATGGTTTTCAAGCTGCACATAGGGAAATTTGAGTATTTAAATCACCTGCTGATATGATGATTACATTAAGAACTGAGAAGTGTCTCAACAAAGAACATCCTGAACGACCCTCCTGGTGCATCCTTTCTACCCACCAAGACAGTAGCTGCTCAGGGGAAGTGGTGGGCAGTGGATGGAAAAGAGGGGTGGAGGACGCTTGGTGGTAACCCCTACAAGCACACAGGAAAGAGCCCCTGGAATGTGACAAGGCTGTGGGCCAGGAGGAGCTGGGATGAATGAACCAGGAACAGAATGAAAGCCGTGGGCTATACCAGCTTACTGCAGGGAACATAACCATGGACATCTCAGGCTAGAAGCAGAAGTCCAGGAATGTCTCTCCCTGCCCTACCCCCACCACTAAGGAAGACTGAGGTGGTGTGATGGTTTGGGAGTTCCCTGCCCCCTNACACAATTCCCCTCCCAGCAATCAGAGACCCCAGGAGGGGCTCCCAACCACCCTTCCACCTTCTCCCCACCCCTATACCTTACCCCAGGGTTTGCCTTATGTGCAAGGTGAGTTTGGAGGATGGGCCAGAGGGATTAGAAAGAAAGTGGTTAGTGAGGTTACTCGGCAGAGAGGAGAAGGTAAGAAGCTAAACAACCCGTGAGTGTCTGTGCCCAAGAGTCTTATCTATGTTTTGTATTCTTTTCTTATCCATCTCAGCAAGCCTCTGAGTGCAGCAGACATCACCATTGTTTTCCTTTCACTGCCTGTAATAGAATTTTCTCCATTAAAATATTCCAATTAGTCTCAAACCAGCACAGGTGGTAATTATCTGTAATTATCTGTCCTGCTTTCTTTTTCTCCACTCCCTCCCTCCCTTTTCTTTCTTTCTCTGTTTGGTTTGCTCCATTTTCTCTCTCTTTAGTAGTCTGATGTTGATTCATGTCCGTGTTAGTGTCTCAAGTTCACTCATGGGAACGTTCAATAAAGAACTGTGTCTCCTTCCCAACCTTTGGATCCATATCAACGTAGGGGTAATGGAACATCACTGGATACAGGTTCACAGCAGAATAACAAACCTGAAGTTCAGTGCCATTAACAAAAGTGATGTTACTCTGATTTCAAACTATTCAGTTTAACTTACTCTACCTACTTCACACAGGTTGAAAAGATTTTTATACTCCGCTGTTTAATAACACAAATTTCGATATGTAATTATTGATTTTCTTCACCATCCCACGTTGGGAGAGCCTTGTAGCAATTATTAAATTTGCATAACAGTTTGTTTTGATTGTGTAATCCCACTACAGAAGGCAATTTCTTCTTTATATTCTCTTATCTTTCCTATTTCTTCATGCCACGCTGTGCACTGAAAGATAATAGGTAAACTATAATTACAGTGGAGAATTTAATTTTTTGGCAACCAGTGTTTCTCAGAGCTATGTTTTGTCATGCTTTTAAATATGTCTGGATAAAATCCTGGGGGAAAAAAAAAAAAAAAAAACCAACCAAAAAAGAACAAAAGAACAGCTTTCCTATAAGAACAGGCTGGGAGAGTTGGAGGTCTAAAACCTGCAGAAGAGAAGGCTTCCAGGAGAACTTGGAGTGGCCTTCCAGGACCTGAAGGGGGCTACAGGAAGGCTGTGGAGGGACTATTGACAAGGTCTTGTAATGACAGGACAAGGGGAATGGGTTTGAAGTGGCAGAGGGGAGATTGCAAGTGGATGTTAGGAGGAAGTTGTTTGCAGCGAGGGTGGTGAGACACTGGCATAGGTTGCCCGGGGAGGTT
The DNA here is from genome assembly GCA_013396675.1 of Eubucco bourcierii. NCBI lineage: Eukaryota > Metazoa > Chordata > Aves > Piciformes > Ramphastidae > Eubucco > Eubucco bourcierii. The sequence goes on from VWZE01020489.1 coordinate 51,082, forward strand.
GTGGTTGCTCCCTGCCTGGAGGTGTTCAAGGCCAGTTTGGATGAGGCCTTGAGTAACCTGTGCTAGTGGGAGGTGTCCCTGCCTATGTCAGGGTGTTGGAACTGGATGATCCTTGAGGTCACTTCCAACCTTATCATTCTATGATTCTAAAAACACTCAGGACTGAAACTGATTAGTAACTTAATTTTCTAAAGGATGGAACTGAGAGTAAAATTGAAAACTGGAAGATGGTACATATCTATGTCTAAGACCATCTAAACTTGTCTCTCTGAGTAGGATGCATTGTGAACAGCGAGCATAATAGGCAGATGTTAGAAACAGTGTCTGCACTTTATTGAAGGTTATGAAACCAGGCTGCTGCAGGGCTACAAAACTGGGACATTACCTGAGGAAAAAAAAAATCATCAAAACATAGAATCATAGAATGGTCCCTGCACTGGTTCCTGGAGAGAGAGCTCTCCAGGTAACACTCACAGATGAAACATCATGTGCATTTAATTAATTTAATAATTTGAATTTCTGAAGTTAAAAATAGTCTTGAAATGTCCTCAGGTTGGATTTGAAAAGTGTAATGTTTCCTGCATTGTAGATGTCAAAGCAATTTCACTGGCTGATTCAGCTTCAGTTTTGGCACAATCAGCAGGCTGGCATCTTGAGCACTTAGAACTCAACCAGAATATGAAGAAAGAACAGCTTGTGAAGGAAAGAGGATTCAAGGGCAAACAAGGGCTGGGGAGGCAAGAAGCATTTTGAAGTTGATACTGAACCTGCGTGGATAACACCAGGGTAAGCTGAAAAAGCTAGAATACATGCTGAGTCATCTCAGTGCTGTTGTTTAGCTGTGTGGAGAATAATTTGTCCTTAATGGCATATGGAAGAAGGAAAAAAAAAAACAATTTAGGATTAAAGATGGTCCTGATCTAGTAAAATTAGATATTTGGTTTAGATATATGAAAAAAATATGTGGAACTACTTACATGGTCAGATGTAAGGGCCACAAAAATTAGAAACATAGAATGATAGAATGGTAAGGGTGGAAGGGACCTCAGATCTCATCCAGTTCCAACCCCCTGCCTTAGGCAGGGACACCTCCCACTAGAACAGGTCATTAAAGGCCTCATCCAACCTGACCTTCAACATCCCCAGGGAAGGAGAAATTATCAGAAGCCTGCAACACCTCTCTTGTGAAGAAGGGATGAGGGGATTTGGGTTTTTAAGTATGGAGAGAAGGCTCCAGGGAGACTTTACTGCAGTCTTGCAATATATAATAAGGGGCTGTAGAAAAATCAGAGAAAGATCTTTTAACTGGATCTGTAGTGGTAGGAAAAGGTTTAATGCTTTTAAACTGAAAGAAGGCAAAGCTCTGCTCTGAAGACAGACTGAGACAGTTGTGGTTCTGCAACCTGGAGAGGAGAAAACTTCCAGGACACCTTGGAATAGTCTTCCAGGATCTGAAGTGGGCTAGATGAAGGCTGGGAACGGACTATTGACAAGGTCTTGCAATGCCAGGACAAGGGGCAATGGTTTTGAAGTTTCAGAGGGGATATTGCAAGTGGATGTTAGGAGGAAGTTGTTTGCAGTGAGAGTGGTGAGACACTGGCACAGGTTGCCCAGGGAGGTTGTGGAGTACAGAAGCACCCAATGTGACCTTTGATCACGTTGGGTGCTTCTGCGCTCCACAACCTCCCTGGAGGTGTTCAAGGCCAGGTTGGATGAGGCCTTGAGTGGCCTGTACTAGTGGGAGGTGTCCCTGCCTATGGCAGGGAATTAGAACTGGATGAGCTTTGAGGTCTCTTCCAACCTTACCATTCTATGAAATTTAAATAAGAAATAAGGAAGAAATATTTCACAATTATGGTGGTAAGACACTGACATAGGTTGCCCTGAGAGGCTGTAGAATCTCCATGGTTGTAGGTGTTCAAGACCAGAACTATGAGTGACATGATTTAGCTGATGATGCCCCTGCCCATGGCAGGAGACTTGGACTAGATATTCTTTAAAGGCCTTTTCCAACCCAAAGCATTCCCTGATTCCATTAAAAATTTGTATATTTTTACATTATGATCCACCTAAGCAATTAAATTCCTGGAAAAAATAGCAGAAAATATAGCCAGGCAAATATAACAGTGCTAAACCTTTATTATTGTTCATTATCATATAAATATCAGGGCTTCTCAGTCCTTTGTCCTTGTCATCAGCAGGTTCCTAATCCTGGAAGCAGTTAATTCATAACTAATTAAAAACTCTTTGATGTTAGTGCCAAGATCAGTGGAGTAATTTCATTTCCATCAGTGTTGTTTGGAATCTGGTTAATCCATCCAGCACTACTGGACAAAAGACAGCAAGACAAGAGTGTTTCCATTATGTATTGAAAAAGCTGGGGAAATCAGCATTTATTTTTTCCTGGACAGTAATGAAAGCTCAGCTCACCCAGTCAAACCTGAGCAGCTAAAGGCAGTAGACAGATAACGAAGAATGGAAGGCTTACAACAGGACTTCTGAGACAGCTCAATGCATGTTGGACATGGCACAGAAAGGCACAAATGCAAACTCTCAGTGTGGGCCAGGATTTAAACCATTCTGAATCACTGCCGGAGGAAATAATCACCTCCATGGACAACCTCTAGAACTGCTCCAGGAATCCTGCAGTTGAACAACCAGAAAGCATGAGTCTTGAAAATGGTTTTGCTGGGAAATTGCATTAGGTAGTTCCAGTTACTTTGAATAGTTATTTACTGTAGGAGAATTGCTCCTAAAAAAGGTGGTGTCTACAAGTCAGATGATTGAAACACCTTGACAGTCCAAACAAAATAGAATCATAGAATCATAGAATGGGAAGGGTGGAAGGGACCTCAAGGATCATCTAGTTTCAACCCCTTGCCATAGGCAGGGACACCTCCCACTAGCACAGGTCACTCAAGGCCTCATCCAACCTGGCCTTGAACACCTCCAGGGAGGTTGTGGAACACAGAAGCACCCAACGTGATCAAAGGTCACATTGGGTGATTCTGTGCTCCACAACCTCCCTGGGCAACCTGTGCCAGTGTCTCACCGCCCTCATTCCAAACAACTTTCTCCTAACATCCACTTTCAATCTCCCCTCTGACACTTCAAACCCATTCCCCTCATCCTGTCAATACAAGCCCTTGTCAATAGTCCCTCCACAGCCTTCTTGTAGCCCCCTTCAGATCCTGGAAGGTCACTCCAAGGTCTCCTCAGAGCCTTCTCCAGGCTTTAGACCCCCAACTCTCTCAGCCTGTCCTCATAGCAGAGCTGCTGCATCCCTCTGAGCATCTTGGTGGCCTCCTCTGGACCTACTACAACACTTCCATGTCCTTCCTGTGAGAAGTATGAGAATGAGACAATGTAGAGAAGTATGAAATGCACTTTCTGAAAAATAGATTCAATAAAAAGCAAAAAAAAATTAATAAAACCCCAAAATATTTAATAAAAAAAAAAAACCAGAAAATGATAACCAACCAAACAAAACCTTCCCACATTTGCATTCAACCCATAATGCTACTACTGTGAAATACCTCAACTAAATATTTTGTTACCTATCAGAGAAATTGTATCAGAAGACATTAAGGTTGTTTTGTTTTTGTTTTTTTTTAATATTAATTTTTCTTTTCCTTGCAAGCATAAGAAAATAGATCTGTGGAGACTGAGATTATGGCAGATCTCAGACTCTCAATGTCATTGCATTTGGAATATGCTAAATGTAATTGTTCTGTTAAAAACTGCAAGAGAAGAACTCAGGAGATACACCAAAAATTGTCTACTCACATATCACAGAATCACAGAACTTTAGATGTTGGAAGGCACCTCCAGATGTCATTGAGTCCAATCCCCCTGCCAAGGCAGGATCCCCTTGGGTGGTCCACACAAGAATGCATCCAGGCAGGGTTTGGAAAGTCTCCAGAGAAGGAGACTGCACAACCTCTCTGGACAGCCTGTTCCAGGGCTCTGTTACCCTCACTGTTTCTCCTCATGTTGAGGTGAAACCTTCTCTGTTCCAGTTTGTAGCCATTGCTCGTTAGCTTTTTGCTGTGAATCACCAAAAAGAGATTGGCTGAATCCACTTGGCACCCACCCCTCAGGTATTGGTACACACTGGTCAGATCTCCTCTCAGCCTTCTCTTCTCCAATCTAAACAGCCCCAGGTTTCTGTTTCTGTCCTTGTAGGGGAGATGCTCAGGCCCCCACTCATCCTCATGACTCTCCACTGGACCTCCAGCAGGTCCCTGTCTCTCCTGACCTGGAGAGCCCCAGACTGGACACAGTATTCCAGGTGTGGTCTCACCAGGGTGAAGTAGAGGGGGATGAGAACCTCCCTAGACCTGTTGGACACACTCTTCTCCATGAATCCCAGAATGCCACATATAAAACACTCCAAATTCTATTGTGAATCTGCAGATAAATCCATGTAAAGATCCCCTGAGAAAGAAAGAACTTAAGACCTCCTCTATTTCTGATTTCTTAGAATGCATATAAATATTTGTGGTGCTACACAGAATATTCCAGATCAGGGGACCAGCAGAAGTTGTATTGTTTGTCCTCTTTTTGGTCTTAACTTCTAAAGCTTCTCTGAAGAATAAAAAACTTACACCTCCTCTATTTCTGATATCTTAGAATGCATATAATTACTTGTGGTGCTACACAGAACATTCCAGATCAGGAGAGCAGCTGAAGCTGTATTGTTTGTCCTTTTTTCAGTCTTGACTTCTAAAACTAACACTGTAGTTGTCATGTAGGTAGGCACAGATAGATTCTCTTTGTTCAGTGATTACAAAGGGGTTTAAAATAAATCAAGAGTTACACAGACAGGAAGGAGGGGGAAAAAAAAGAGTAATAAAATCTGAGAAAACATAAAAAGATTTTTGCCTGACTCATAAAGGTCATTTAGATTCAAGTACTGTAAAAATATGGAGTAGCATAAATGAATTAGTTAACCAAGTTTTACCCACTACTTCGAAGATATGTAAGCAACATATTTGCTCCTATGTGACCTACATGAGTCATAGAAAAAAATATTTTTCTCTGGGTCAGTTAACTAATGAGATATGATCCCATTCTCAGGTAGCAAATAATTTTGACTTAGCCACTGTATGAATAGTGAGACTATAGCTGCATAGGTGTGCATGTTTGTTTGTGATGATTGTATATTTACCTCAGTATGATTAATTTATTTTTTCTCTGCTCTTGTCAGACCCCATCTGCAGTCCTGTGTGCAGTTCTGGAGCCCCCAGAACAGGAAGGACATGGAAGTGTTGGAGCCAGTCCAGAGGAGGCCACCAAGATGCTGAGAGGGCTGCAGCAGCTCTGCTGTGAGGACAGGCTGAGAGAGTTAGGGCTCTGCAGCCTGGAGAAGAGAAGGTTTCCAGGAGACCTTGGAGTGGCCTTCCAGGATCTGAAGGGAGCTACAGAAAGGCTGGGGAGGGACTATTAAGAAGGTCTGGCAATGCCAGGACAAGGGGCAATGGGTTTGAAGTGTCAGAGGGGAGATTGCAAGTGGATGTTAGGAGGAAGTTGTTTGTAGCGACGGTGGTGAGACACTGGCACAGATTGCCCAGGGAGGTTATGGAGCACAGAAGCACCCAACGTGATCAAAGATCACATTCTGTGCTTCTGTGCTCCACAACCTCCCTGGGGGTGTTCAAAGCCAGGTTGGATGAGTCCTTGAGTGACCTGTTCTAGTGGGAGGTGTCCCTGCCTACGGCAGGGGGTTGGAGCTGGATATCTTTGAGGTCTCTTCCAACCTTACCATTCTATGATCCTATCAGTTATTTTTATCTTGGTCTGTTAATGCTTTCTAACAGATAATGCTACATAAATATGTAAATTAATAAGCAGATCTTCAGTAATTGTAAGATGAGTTTTTATTATGCCTTCAATTAGCATGAATCAGCTGCTTACTTGGAAATGTTCAACTCCTTCCACACAGTAGAATCATTTTATATTAATCAAATACAATGCAATAATGCTTTTTGTTGTGGTTTTTTGTTTGTTTGTTTGTTTGTTTGTTTCTATTGAGAAGCTTCAATAAAATGTAGGTCACAGAATCACACAGAATGTCAGAGGCTGGAAGGGACATCAGAAACTCATCCAGTCCAAGTCCCCTGACAGAGCAGGATCACCTATACCAGATCACACAGGAACACATCCAGTCAGGGTATGAATATCTGCAGAGAGGGAGACTCCACAACTCCCCTGGGCAGCCTGTTCCAGTGCTCTGTCACCCTCACAGGGAAAAATATCCTCCTCATGTTTAAATACAACTTCCTATGGCTCAGCTTCCACCCAGTGCCCCTTGTCCTGGCACTGGGTATCACCCAGTAGAGCCTGGATCCAACCTCCTGGCACTCATCTTTCCATCTTGTTACCCATTGCTGAGATCACCTCTCAGGCTCCTCTTTTCCCAGCAACATATCCGCAACTCCCTCAGGCTCTCCTCCTAACAGAACTGTTCCATTCCCTTCAGCATCTTTGTGGCTCTGTGCTCGACTCTCTCCAGCAGTTCTACGTCTCTCTTGAACTAGGGGGCCCAGATATGTGCAGAGAATTAATTTGCAAGTACCTCAAAGTCTTCTACAGAAAAGGAGCTAAGTTCCTCTGTCCCTGAGGCTGAAAGTAAATGAGGAGTATTTACTACCTCATGTTTTGTGATTTCCCTTTGGTAAGTACTCCAAAACTAAATGCAACTCTTAATTTTCTTAGGAGATGTTCTTAGAAGCCTATTCAATCCTTCTCTATAACAAAGCTTCCCAATAGCAAGAACATATTTAGCAGGTAATCTTTGTGTAATGCCTTCTGAGTGTCCAATTTTCATTTCATGTTTTGCATGCCATTGACTTTGACCTTGTAACTGGTGTAAATAAACACCACAGTTCTTTCTGACTGCATCATGTTTCAGGCCATTCTCTCTGAGAGCATCTCTCAGAAGGACATTGCCAGTGCATTACGGGCCATACTCTTATGCCTCTGTTAGCCACGGCAGAGAAGGGAGTGAAATTAAACCCTGGAGAATAGTTAAACCACTGGTTCATGTCAAGGCAAGCCAGAGAGATTGCACTATTGAACTGACACCTTGCACAGCCAGAGAGCTTCAGGGTCCATACTGAAGGGACAAGGCACCTAGGAGATGCCTTTGCAAAACAGCAAATGCTGTTACATCAGTGACAATGGTTTGAGGGTTTGATTTAATGGTTTACAAGTTCTAAGTTCATTCTGCTGCCTGAATTGAATCCACTCCTGAGCAATACCCCTGTAGGTGGTTTTTTTCTTTTTAATCATATATTATTAGTGTGCCTCGTTCTGATGATATGTTACAGCAATAAATCATCAGTGTGCTGCTGCTGTGTTGAGCTGTTGCTTCAGCATGCCATTGAATCTGTCATGCAAGTGATGTATTAATAAGGCATACCAATGGTGTGTTCTGCAAGAGATGGCACTGCCTAGAAAACAAAGGCCTTAAAAATGTATTCAATATGATTGGAAGATATAAAGTCAGTCAGCACACAGCATGCTAGGAGCTGGTTTCCCAGATCTGTTGTAGAATCTTATTTTCCCAAATTGTTTCTGGTTTTATATTTTTGCAAACCTAATTTGCAAGAAAGAGGCAAGGAAAAAAAAAACCACCAAAACCAGTACTATTTCAGTTGAGACAAGATAATGAGTGTAAAACCAGCTACTTGCTTGTTATCAAGCAAGAGGTTTTAATTTCACCACACAAAGAGCAGTGCAGGAAAGAAAGTACACAAACACAAGCATTTCATTCCACCACGTAGCTAAATGGAGCAGAAAGCTGCTTTGATAGATATGAATGTTCCATCCATATTTAACTTTGTCCATGAGTAATAATTACCAGATCCAATCAGTTACTCTGACCTTAAAATTATGTCCATGATATAAGTGATACCATAAAAAATGATCACATCCCCACCCCTGTGCTTTGTTTTAACCTAGATGAAATAGAACAAAATGCTGCAATAATGAGAAGTAAATCTGTCATCTTTGTAAGCAGTTTGCTGAGTATCAAATTGTGATGAAAGATTGAGTGCCATAAAAATTTTCAGTTTTTAAGTTCTCTTGGTCCATTTCTTGGGGAAGAAAAAAAAAAAAGAGACTAAACCTTTGAATATCAGACATTGCAAATATTTTTGAATGTTTTGTAATAAACATACTCATTAAAACCCTACCTTTATTTCAGGAAAACCTTCTCTGAAGAAATCACAAATTGCTGTCTCGTAAGATTTCCAAATTTGAGAATTTATAAAAAGAGAGAAGAGTAAAGGTCTAATGTGGAAAAAAAAATAAAAATCCAGGTGTTCAGTGTTGCTACAACTTATATTATATCTTTTCAGTACTGCATTGAAACAGGACCTGAAAGGGGCCTGTCAGAAAGCTGGGAAGGAGCTTGTTACAAGGGCTGTAGTGATAGGGCTAAAAGGAATGGATTGAAGCTTGAGGAGGGCAGATTTAGACTGGAGATTAGAAAGAAATTCTTTGAAGTGAGTGCTGTGGGATACTGGAACAGATTGCTCAGAGATGTCATAAATGACCTCTCTCTGAAGGTGTTTAAAACCAGGTCGGATAGAGCCTAGAGCAACTTGGTGTAGCAGAAGGTGCCCCTGCCCATGGAGAGGGGCTTTTAAGTAGGTGATCTTTAAGTTCCCTTCCAACACAAACCATTCTATGAATCTATGAAAATGTATAAGATAAACAAATAAACTAAACCAAGTAAATATAAACCACAACTGTTCATAAATAAAGTTTGTGAAACATTTTGCTTATTGAGTTCATATCTTGGTTTTCCAAAAACTGAAAAGTGCTTTTCTATTGATAGTCAACATTTACTTGACATTGATTTACTTTACTTCTGCTCTCCTCAGACCCCATGTAGAGTCCTGTGTACAGTTCTGGAGCCCCCAACACAGGAAAGACATGGAAGTGTTGGAGTGGGTCCAGAGGAGGCCACCAAGATGCTGAGAGGGCTGCAGCAGCTCTGCTGTGAGGACAGGCTGAGAGAGTTGAGGCTCTGTAACCTGCAGAAGAGAAGGTTTCCAGGAGAACTTGGAGTGGCCTTCCAGTATCTGAAGGGGGCTACAGGAAGCCTGAGGAGGGACTATTGACAAGGTCTTGCAATGCCAGGACAAGGGGCAATGGGTTTGAAGTGGCAGGGGGGAGNCTTTGTAATTTCTTCCCTAAGTAGTATTTACTTTTTCCTTCAAGTCTAATCAGTAAATGAAAAGCAATAAGAATCATGAAAGACATCACAATAGAAGTGCTGAGGATAGTTTGAAATCTAAAATATAGGGAGAATCTGAAAATTATCAAAGCATTCTGCTTTTATATTCCTCATCATTCTACTTTTTTTTTTTTTTTTTTTTTTTTGTCATCT
>VWZE01020489.1:60501-83531 GCA_013396675.1 Eubucco bourcierii
TTTTTTTTTTTAACTGATGGTTTAATCAAGAAAATAGTTTTTTGGGTACAATTTCAATTCCCATAATTCATCTGCTGTCAGAAACATTTCAGTGAACTTTCAAATCAATCACTTTCTTCTACATACTAGCATCTAATTTTCCCAGAATATGGTGTCCATCAAAAATGTGTCTGGTTTCTCTCTTTCCAGAAAATAGTAAAAATATTTTTTTAAATAAATGTTTCAAGGAACTCTGAAAGAAGGTAGTTTGCTCATTTTTCACCACTTGCAGACTCCATCCAGCATTTACAGTCAGGGTGGTGAGACACTGGCACAGGCTGCCCAGGGAGGTTGTGGTTGCTCCCTCCCTGGAGGTGTTCAAGGCCAGATTGGATGAGGTCTTGAGTGACCTGTGCTAGTGGGAGGTGTCCCTGCCTATGGTAGGGGGTTAGAACTGGTTGAGTTTTGAGGTCCCTTCCAAACTTACCATTCTATGATTCTATGGTTTGATGTTTTCTTGCATTTGTAATCCCCATCTCAATAAAAAAAGATGATGTCCACAGTATTTCAACATCATTTCTGACTGGGTGTTTTCAAGATCTTCTTTCTGCTTTCTGAAGGATTCTGTGGTAGTTCAGATGCTTGCAGTGTGCAGACAAAGCATCCCACTCATTAGCTTACAAGGGGTGTCTATGAATGTCTGGCAATAATGAGGACAGGTTGCTCCATGAGAGAAGTGAACCAGCAGCTGTGGGTCACATTAGGGCTGCTAGGACAAGGAACTCATGGAATTGGGATACTGCACCACAACTTAGAAGTAAGTGAGACAGTAGTGCAGATGCCAAAAAGTAGTGACAGATGCAGGTCCAGGATGGATGGGCAAGTCTGTGGGGACCACAGCGCTGAGCAGATGTCCAGATCATCAGGGATGCCCCTACAGTGCAGTCTGCAGGTAGAGAGGTCCTACAGAGGTCACTCTCAGATTTTCCTCCCTGTAGCCTTGTCCCAGGCCACTGCTGCACCACAGCAGAAATGGTCACAGAATCACAGAATTAACCAGGTTGGAAAAGACTTTTAAGATCATGGAGTCCAACCTATCACCTGGTCTTTCTAATTAACAAACCCATGGCACTAAGTGCCTCATCCAGGCTCCTCTTAAACACCTCTGGGGATGGTACCTGCACCACCTCCACAGGTAGCCCATGCCAATGCCAAACACTCTTACTGTGAAGAACTTCTTCCTAACATCCACCTTAAATCTGCCCTGGCACAGCTTGAGACTGTGTCCTCTTGTTCTGTCCCTGGGTGCCTGGCAGCAGAGCCCAACCCCAGCTGGCCACAACTTCCCTTCAGGGAGCTGCAGACAGCAATGAGCTCTGCCCTGAGCCTCCTCTTCTGCAGGCTGCACACCCCCAGCTCGCTCAGCCTCTCCTCACAGGGTTGTGCTCCAGGCCCCTCACCAGCCTTGCTGCCCTTCTCTGGGCACCTTCCAGCACCTCAACATCTCTCTTGAATTGAGGGGCCCAGAACTGGACACAGTTGATATTTTTTCATTGGTTTTCTTAGTTTTTTGCTTTCCCAAAGTCTTTCAAAAAGTCTTTCTAGAGTAACCATAACAGCAGTCCACAGCTCAAGTCTCTCCTGTTGCAGACTCAGAAACCTAAATCCTGAAAGCCTTCTGAAATCTTGTTGGAAACAAGGTATCACAAAATTTGGTTGTGTTTTGAGTTGTGCTGGTTTGAGGCTAATTGGAATATTTTAATAGAGAAAATTACACTCTAGGCTGTGAAAGGAAAACATCATGATGTCTACTTCACTCATACACTTGCTGGAGAATTGTTTGGGAACACTAACCAAAACAATAGATAAGTCAGTTGCTCTCTGTCGCTTGCTGGAACAGGAGCTGCTGGTGGGATCTAGCAGCTTCTGGGCTCTGGCTCCTCTGCTGATTAATCCTCACTAACCACTTTTTCTTCTAACCCCCCTGGTTGATCCTCCTAATTTACCTTGCACGTAAGGCAAACCTTGGGGTAAGGTACAGGGGTGGGGAGAAGGTGGAAGGGTGGTTGGGAGCCCCTCCTGGGGTCTCTGATTTCTGGGAGGGGAGTTGTGTTGCTGTATTACCTTTTACTTGTATATTCCTGTAAATATTGTGTATATAGTGTAAATATCTGCTGTACATTGTGCTAAGCTGTAAATAGAGCTTCATCATTTAACTTCCAGCCGACTGAGTGCTAGTCTGGGTCATTCTACAAAGTGTGGGGGGTGGGGAACTCCCAAACCTTCACATGAGTGTCCTACCTTTTGACAGCTTAGACATCAGGACATTTCCCCTATAACAATAAAAACTCTGCCTCTCACTGCTTCATTGAAAATAGGCTAAACTTTTCATAAGTTTTGATGAATGCAATAGTGCCAATAATGAAAAAAAAAAAAAAGGACTTAGAACATCAGTTAGATCAGTTAGTGAGAAAAATCTTCAGAAAGCCAAGATTTGACCCAGCAGATTAAGACAAGTACTTGGAAAGTTTTATTCTTCACCTGAAATTTTCCAAAAAGTGATTTGTATTTTTTTTTCAGTTGTTGCTGTATTTATTAATCTAAACAATATTCCTTTGTTGTTTGTTTGTTTTGTACTACAAGCGTAAAAAAATTTGTATTGCAGAATTACAGAACCTTAAAGATTGGAAGGGACCTCCAGTGACAAGTCCAATACCCCTGCCAAAAGCAGGATCACCTGGCATAGTCCACACAGCATCCAGGAGGGTTTGGAAAGTCTCCAGATAAGGTAACTCCTCACAACCTCTCTGGGCAACCTGTTCCAGTGCTCTGTCACCCTCACTGTAAAGAAGTTTCTCCTCCTGTTGAGCTGAAACCTTCTCTGTTCCAGCTTGTATCCATTGTCCCTTGTCTGTGCACCACTGATGTGCTGGTTCAAGGATAATTTGAATATTTTAATGGAGAAAAATATATTATAGGCTGTGCAAAGCAAACACTGCTGATGTCTACTGCAATCATAGGCTTGTTGAGATGGATTAGAATGAGTACTCAAAACATAGATAATACAGTCTCTTGGTCTTTCTCTGGGAGCTAGTGGGTCATATCCTCTCTGCTAATCTAACTAAGCACTGCTTCTAATCCCCCTGGCCCATCCTCCAAACTCACCTTGCACGTAAGGCAAACCTTGGAGTAAGGTACAGGGGTGGGGAGAAGGTGGAAGGGTGGTTGGGAGCCCCTCCTGGGGTCTCTGATTTCTGGGAGGGGAATTATGTTTCTGTGTTACCTTTAATTTGTATATGTCTGTAACTATTCCTGTGGTTTGTGTCTATCTCTGCTTGTCCATTGTGTTGAGCTGTAAATAGAGTTTCAGTCCTTAACTTCCAGCTGGATGAGTCTAGTCTGGGGGATTTTACAAAGTGTGGGGTGTCAGGGACCTCCCAAACCATCACAACTGAAAAGAGCTTGGCCCCATCCACTTAGCACCCACCCCTCAGATATTTATAGACAATGATCAGATCCCTTCTCAGCCTTCTCATCTCCAGATTAAACAGCCCCTTAGAGATTGGAAAGGACCATCAAGTCCAACTCCCCCTGCCAAGCAAGACCAACACTATTTCTGTGCTAAGTGACAAAGCAGGGTAAAGCCAGATGATTCTGAAGAGCAAAACCAAGTGTTAAAATGATGTTTTTGAAGGCCAGATAAACCTCCAATGAGCAAGAGTCAAAACAGTTGAATAAAAACCACTCACAACACAAAATGAAACTAATTTTATTTATTTATCTTCTCTCTTGGAACATGTGGCCTGTGCATTCAAAAGATTATTTCAGATGTTACTTAAATACAAAGTGTGTTTCTATTATGAGTGTGTGAAAGTAGATGAAAGGTTAGTGGGGTCTGTTAATCCGACAGCAGCCAATTTGTTTATTAAAAGTTTTTATTTATCTCTGGGAAAACCTTTTTCACAGAGTACAAGAGTCATGGATTGTATCTCTGCAGAGATGGCATAGATAAATGCATTCTGTGAAGGTAAACGAAGGCGCTATGAAGTTATATTCCCCTTTTCAAGTGGTACTTTCCTAACTTGAGCCTGGTGAACGCCAGAATCACAACATGAAGACTTGACACAAAACTCCTTTCTCTCTCCCTCCATCTCTCTGCCTCTCTCTCCTTCTCCCACCCTGTTTCTCATTATTTGAGTGAAGGCATTTAGTATAATTGATATAATGCTAAGTATGGTGGAAAACACACCGCTATGAGATATCTCCATGGCATGATCTGTTGTTTACATTTGATAGATAAACTTTGTGCAAATGTTCTCTGCAGTAAAAATATTTGCTATTTAGCAGAATCATAGAATGGTAAGGTTGGAAGGAACCTCAAAGCTCATCTAGTTCCAACCTCCTGCTATAGGTAGGTACACCTCCCACTAGTATGGGTCACTCAAGGCCTCATCCAACCTGGTCTTGAACACCTCCAGGGAGGTTGTGGAGCACAAAAGCATCCAAAGTGATCTTTGATCACGTTGGGTGCTTCTGTGCTCCACAACCTCCCTGGGCAACCTGTGCCAGTGTCTCACCACCCTCACTGCAAACAACTTCCTCCTAACATCTGGTCTAAATCTCCCCTCTACCACTTCAAACCCATTCCCCTTGTCCTGGAATTACAAGATCTTGCCAATATTCCCTCCACAGCCTTCCTGTAGACCCCTTCAAATCCTTGAAGGCCACTCCAAGCTCTCCAGGAAGCCTTTGCCTCTCCAGGATGCAGAACCCCAACTCTCTCAGCCTATCCTCACAGCACAGCTGCTGCAGCCCTCTCAGCATCTTGGTGGTCTCCTCTGGACCCACTCCAACACTTCCATGTCCTTCCTGTGCTGGGGGGTCCAGAACTGCACACAGGACTCCAGGTGGGCTCTGAGTAGAGTGCAGCAAAGGGGCACAATCCCCTCCCTTTCCCTGCTGCCCACACTGCTCTTGCTGCAGCCCAGCACACAGTTGCTGTCTGGGCTGCACTCACACTGCAGCCTCATCTGGAGCTTTTCAGCACCCCATGCCCCCAGGACCTGTTCCTCAGGGTTGCTCTCAGCCATTCCCCACCCAGCCTGGAGCTGTGCTTGGCATTGTGCCTACCCAACTGCAGGACCTTACACTTTACCTTGTTGAATGTCCTGAGGTTGGCCTGGGCACAGCTCCACAGCCTGTCCAGGTCCCTCTGGATGGATCCCTGCCCTCTAGTAAGTCGTCTGTGAGTATACAAGTAAAGAAATGTGTTATTTAAATGCATATATGTAATATATACATTTATGTATATATACAACATATGTAATATGTTAAATTTATGTATATATGTGTAAGTCTATTTAGACTTCTGATACCAGCCAGTGGAAAATAAATTTCCTTTGACTGATCACTATTGCAAGCCTGGAATTCAGGTTTCATTCTTTCTGTCTGTGCTGATCTCCCTCCTTTCATATTCAGGTGAAGTTAAAATTATCAGCACGACGCTGACAGAGATGCTGACATGAAGTGCTTGAAACAAAAGTTTTTGAATTATTAATGGGACTACAAGGACAAAATCAGATGATTCAATGGAAACTGGGGGTCTTAAAAAGATCAATAATAGCTACTAAATTTTAATGAAGTTCCAAAGTAACACTGAATTGCATCATTTCGTTTGCCATTAACTTTTTTGATATGCTGTTCTTTGGACTCATTTTACACAAGGTGTCTCTTAATGACAAGGACAGATGACTGGTCCAGGTAAGCAAAGGTGCTAAAGGGGAATGTGGCAGGGGAGTTAAAATCAACAGGGTTACAGAAGAAGGGATGTAGCAGGTTTAGAAGATGTTCTAGAGTACTCCAAATTCCTTCTTCCCTCCCCCTGCGGGTGTGAATGGGGAAGACAAAAAAAAGCACAAAACCTGTTTTCCCACACACCTTGCAGGCTTGAAGGGCGACCAGCAAAAGGCCTTCCCACAGGTGTGCTGAGCTGTGTGGAGCCGACCTGGGATGGGGCTGCTGTCTGGCTGGGTTTTCCTGCCCAGGATAAAAGGCAAATGGACACTGTGTCTAGAAAAGGATAAATAGAGCAAGGGAGAAGGTGCCAGGTGCCCATCTGGAAAGAGTTCCTACCTTCAAAGAGCTCTGCCTTAGAAGAGTTCCTGCCTTAAAAGAGCTCCTGTATTAAAAGAGTTCCTGCCTTAAAAGAACTCCCAGTTTGGGTCATCCTCGCTTTTGGATGGCTCCTACCTTTTCACACATCTCTGGGTTTTGCACCATTCCTGCTTTTGGAGACCTCTCCCCACTTTTACACCACTCTGTGCAAAGTTGCAGGCTTGGTAAATCCTGGGGTCCATTGGAGAGAGCTGCCAGCAGCACCCAGACCCAGCTGCTCTCTGACCATACGACAGCCAACTTCCTGGCTGTTATTCCACACTGGGCAGACCTGAGTGGTTTGGCTTTCCCCTGCCCTGCTGAGGCAGTGTTGCTCTCACGGATCCCTGTCTGTGGCAGTTGTGTTTGGAGGCACTCCTGACTTTGACAGTTTTTCCACCCTCCTTGGGCTGCTGCTGCCTGGATCCAGGCTATCGGATATTGCTTGCAGCGTCAGAAGGCAGCCAAGCTGCAGAGAGACCCAGTGTGCTGGTTTGAGGCTAATTAGAACATTTTAATAGAGAAAATTACTCTATAGGCTGTGAAAGGAAAACATGGTGATGTCTACTTCACTATAGACTTGCTAAGATTTGTTTTGGGAAGAGAAACCAAAACATTGATAAGTCAGTCTCTGTCTCTTTCTGGGAGAACACCGTTTGGGGCGGTCTAGCAGCTTCTGGCTCTGGCTCCTCTGCTGATTAATTTTCACTAACCACTTTCCTTCTAACCCCCCTGGCTGATCCTCCTAATTCGCCTTGTGCATAAGGCAAACCCTGGGGTAAGGCAGAGGGGTGGGGAGATGGTGGAAGGGTGTTTGGGAGCCCCTCCTGGGGTCTCTGATTTCTGGGAGGGGAGTTGTGTTTCTGTATTCCCTTTAACTTGTCTATGTCTGTAACTGTTCCTGTCTGTTGTGTCTATCTCTGCTTGTACATTGTGCTGAGCTGTAAATAGAGCTTCAGTCCTTAACTTCCATCTGGCTGAGTCTAGTCTGGGTCATTTTATAAAGTGTGGGGAGGCAGGGAACTCCCAAACTCTCACACCCAGCAAGGGAGCATTGACCAATGCCTCTCACCTCCGTGAGTAAAGCCTGCATTGCTCCCTCAATTCTCTGCTCAGCCTGACTGATAGTGGGGAGAAGCTGTATTTGTAGCTTAGCCTTTTCCATTTCCTCGCTTGCTAAATCTCTACATTTGTCCATAGCATCCTGTGAAATTTTTTCCTGAATGAATTGAGCCTGTAAATAAACCTTAACTATTTTTGTATAGAGTTTGGGGTAGGGCTTTCAGGAAAATAAAATCATTCTATTTTTATAATTCCTGACTCAGACACATTCGTTCCCTACCTCCACGACAGAGACTATCACCAGACACAGCTAAGGGAAGGAGGAACTGCACAGAAATAACAGATCAGGTTCCTTTTGCCCACCCTTGCAGCCTATCCAGGTCTTCCTACTGGGTGGCTCTGCCTTCCAAACTTTCCACTTCCCCACTCTGTTTGGTATCAATTTTCAAATATTGCCATCTTTTTATTGCTTTCATCTAGGACAAGCCTTTCTTGGCAGCCTTAATTGATTTTAAATATTTGCTCATTTTCTCACCCAAAGAATGTAATTTCTCACACTACGACTGCATGCAACCATGTAAGGGGACAGTTACTTGTTAACAGGATGGAGATCTGCAAATCTGATGAAGGAATAAGGCAGTGCACAAATAAGATCATTTGCAATGTTAGGTTGCTGCCTGCATTTGCTGTCCCAAACAGGTGCACGGCCTTGCAGAAACTTTGCACCCCAGTGACTTTCCTGGGTAGAATAAAAACAACTATCATCTTGATATTCACTGCAGATTAATATTCAACTTACACCTTTTTCTATATAACATTGATTTCTACTAATTTGATATTCACTGAGAGTTTCTTCATACACATATTATCTGTAAGAATCTCTTAAGTATTTATCTGTAAAAGAGGAAATGCCTTTTTAATGTTTTTTAATTTATTCTTCATTGCATACCTTTAGGAGTGCAATGAAACATTCAATAGTTATCTCCTTTCTGTGATATGAAGACATATAAGATGAAATTATTTAATATCCTTGTTTTGGGAAATATTTAATGAGCTTTTTATGGCACAATCCCAAGTACAACTCTGAGCTGGGTGGGGAATGGCTGAGAGCAGGCCTGAGGAACAGGACTTGGGGATGTGGAGTGATGAAAAGCTCAACCTCAGGCTGCAGTGTGAATGCAGCCCAGACAGTAACTGTGTGCTGGGCTGCAGCAAGAGCAGTGTGGGCAGCAGGGCAAGGGAGGGGATTGTGCCCCTTTACTCTGCTCTCCTCAGAGTCCACCTGCAGTTCTGTGTGCAGTTCTGGAGCAGGAACCCCCAACACAGGAAGGACATGTTGGAGGTTGGGTCCAGAGGAGGCCACCAAGATGCTGAGAGGGCTGCAGCAGCTCTGCTGTGAGGACAGGCTGATAGAGTTGGGGCTCTGCAGCCTGCAGAAGAGAAGGCTTCCAGAAGACCTTAGGAATAGCCTTCCAGTATCTGAAGGAGGCTACAGGAAGCCTGTGGAGGGACTATTGAGAAGGTCTTGCAATGCCAGGACAAGGGGCAATGGGTTTGAAGTGTCAGAGGGGACATTGAAAGTGGATGGTAGGAGGAAGTTGTTTGCAGTGAGGGTGGTGAGACACTGGCACAGGTTGCCCAGGGAGGTTGTGGCTGCTCCCTCCCTGGAGGTGTTCAAGGCCAGGTTGGATGAGGCCTTGAGTGACCTGTATTAGTGGGAGGTGTCCCTGCCTATGGCAGGGAGTTTGACCTGGATGAAATTTGAGGTCACTTCCAACCTTGCCATTCTATGATTCTATGATTTCCTCCTAATCTAATTCTTCAGCAAATTTGCTTTAATTTTAAAAAAGGTTTAGGTAGCAACACTAAACTCTGATTTATAGGTCTGTCCCAAGGGGAAAAGTCAGTAATATCCTTTCAGGATTTCTAGGGGCTTTTAAATTTTTATGCATTCAAGACTGACTTGATTGCTTGGCAAAGACAGTGTTAAAAACTAGCTGGCAAGCTCAAAGAGCCATAAAAATGAAGGGATAAAAGGGGAAACCTGGTT
The DNA here is from genome assembly GCA_013396675.1 of Eubucco bourcierii. NCBI lineage: Eukaryota > Metazoa > Chordata > Aves > Piciformes > Ramphastidae > Eubucco > Eubucco bourcierii. Next base: position 69,746 of record VWZE01020489.1, read on the forward strand.
CAAAACATACCTGCTGCATTGCCTTCCTAGTTACAGTATCTTCAAAAGTATGAAGCTTCTGTGTCTGATGTGGAGAGAAAAAGCACAAGAAAATCAATAGCTTGTTAAGGAAATTGTTGGGATGTCAGTTAGCTTCCCAAAGGATAATTCTTTCTGAAAGATTTTGTGAATGACAGATGTGGCTGCCAGCTGTAACTGATGAAATGGAGGCAACTGCTCACAGAAAAGTGATGGCAGCATTAGGGTCAAAGGAAGAAATATGGTAAAATGCATAAGTGATATAATAATGGGAAACCAGAAGAAGAAAAAAGTGGTAAATGTATTAATTATTATACTCTCAGCTCTTTCTATTTCTTTGATATTTTCCAGGCAAAAGAAAACAATCAGATGGGAGACAAAGTGCATTAAAATTTCAGGTAGTAATTTAAAACCTGAGATAAAAATAAATTAACAGTAGCAAAGGTCACAGGGTTTTGAGAATGAGCATGAAATTCACTACTGAACAGAGTCCTGTCCTTAGAAAATCGATTATAATTCGTGCATCATAGAATCATAGAATCATAGAATGGCAAGGTTGGAAGGGACCTTGAAGTTCATCCAGTTCCAACTCCCTGCCATAGGCAGGGACACCTCCCACTAGCACAGGTCACTCAAGGCCTCCTCCAACCTGGCCTTGAACACCTCCAGGGAGGGAGCAGCCACAACCTCCCTGGGCAACCTGTGCCAGTCTCTAACCACCCTCACTGTAAAGAACTTCCTCCTACCATCCACTTTCAATCTCCCCTCTGACACTTCAAACCCATTGTCCCTTGTCCTGGCATTGCAAGACCTTGTCAATAGTCCCTCCTCACCCCTCCTGTAACCCCCTTCAGATCCTGGAAGGCCACTCCAAGGTCTCCTGAAAGCCATCTCTTCTCCAGGCTGCACAACCCCAACTCTCTCAGCCTGTCCTCACAGCAGAGCTGCTGCACCCCTCTCAGCATCCTCGTGGCCTCCTCTGGACCTGTTCCAACACTTCCATGTCCTTCCTGTGCTGGGGACTCCAGACCTGCACCCAGGACTGCAGGTGGGCTCTGAGGAGAGCAGAGTAAAGGGGCACAATCCCCTCCCTTGCCCTGCTGCCCACACTGCTCTTGCTGCAGCCTAGCACACAGTTGCTGTCTGGGCTGCACTCACACTGCAGTCTGAGGTTGAGCTTTTCATCACTCCACATCCACAGGTCCTGTTCCTCAGGGCTGCTCTCAACCATTCCCCACCCAGCCTGGAACTGTGCTTGACATTGTGCCTACCCAGGTACAGGACCTTACACTTGGCCTTGTTGAACTTCGTGAGATTGGCCTGGGCATAGATACAGAGAGAACTTCAGGTTCAAAGGAAATTCTGAAGCTCAGGTTTTTGCTGAATCTACAGAATAGCAGAGGCTGGAAGGGGCGTTCCAGAGATCACCTAGCCCACACTTCTGTTCAGATGTACCTCTGCTTGAAATGATCACAGCAGCACCATTCAGCAGGGACTGGAGTGGCTGTGCCTTGCTGCCAGTTTGGTCTCCGACCTGGTATGACTGTGGTGTCATAGAATTGTCAGGGCTGGAAGGGATGTCAAGGATTGCCTAGTTCTTATCCCTCTACCATGGGCAGGGACACTTTCCACTAGCTCAGATCCCTCTGGAAAGAGACATAAATGCCCTATGGGGACACCTTGGGCTGGTTTCAGCCCGTCTGTGTCCTCACAGCCCTGCCTTGGGCTCCACACACACAGACTCTTCCATGCACCCATGTCCCAACCCAGACTGGGCTTGTGCCTGTCCCCAGGTAAGTACCAGGTGCCCAGGGTTGGGGTTGCCCTTCTGTCCGCCCCACTCCTGGCTGCGGCTCTGGAATGGGTCCTGGCTGCCAGGTTCTGCCACAATGAAGGCCTTTGCCCCCCACAGAGTTCCTGCAAACAGTCAGGAACCAAACTGCAGATCACTTCAGGCTTATTTTCAGTCTGTGCACGACTTTACTGTAGTAATAATATCAAAATTAAATAAACACTGAAGAGTAACAAGAAGATGACAGTTACTTAATTATTTTCAATTAATTTTAATTGCTGACATTTTGAGAAGCAATTTAGTTTCCTGAGCTGTCCCCCTCCCCCTCTCTGGATGACACTGGGACTTTGGCCAGCTTTTTTATTGCTCTGGATTCCCTCAGTGCTGTTTGAAAAAAAAAAAAAAAAAAAAAAAAAAAAAAAAAAAAGAGCTTTAACAGGTGAAAAGTTTAAAATCTGTTTTAGTCAAGTGAGTGCATGGAGGCAGGAGAGTGTTTGAAAGCTTAGCAGTTTATTTTGGTTAGGGAAGAGGGATAAAAGGAGGCAGCTCATCAGCAGCAGACTGAAATCCACCTTGCCAGTTTAGTGTACTTCTGTTCTATACATCCACTGCAGCTGCACATCATGCGCTACACAAAAACAGACTTTGGAACCATTTGGACCATTAAATTGAGTTTTGTCTGGTATAAAAAGGGGATTGGTTGTTGCTGGGATTTTTTTCTTCTCCTTGGTTGTTGCTGCTGTTGTTAAAACAGCATAAACTTTTTTTTTTTTTTTAAAGTAAATCTTATTAGACAAGATGGAAGAAGACCAGCAGCCAGAAGTGACAATAAAAGGCGCGTGCAGTTTTAGATACCATAATCCATTTATAGGTGTAGTCATTTGCAGATGAATGCTTCTTAAGAACCACTCGCAAACATTTGCAAAACTCCCTGCAGTCGTCAGCTAGATTGGTGCCACCTACTCTCCTACACTTCGCTGTGTAAATGCTGACACCCTGTTTTTTCCTTGCATCCACAAGCCGTTAATTACTGACAACTCGCCTCTGATGTACCTTGGTGACTGTAAGATCTATTCCACCCTCAGAGTTAACCATCTTCTGTCATGTCAGGGCTTTGCTGCTGCTGTGGTTGTTTACAGATAAATAATTGAAACATTCCACCTATCTCATCTGAATCAATGTCTCTGTTTTATTCTACCTGTGCAGCTCCACACTGCTGAGAGATTTCTTGGTGCCAGTGTTTCTAGAGTTGCAGTCAGCACAGTGCTTGACAGTGCACGTAGAATCATAGAATGGTAAGGTTGGAAGGGGCTTCAAGGATCATCCAGTTCCAACCCCCTGCCATAGGCAGGGACACCTCCCACTAGAACAGGTCACTCAAGGCCTCCTACAACCTGACCTTGAACACCTCTATCCACAACCTCCCTGGGCAACCTGTGCCAATGTCTCACCACCCTCACTGGAAACAACTTCTTCCTAACATCCACTTTCAATCTCCCCTCTGCCACTTCAAACCCATTGCCCCTTGTCCAGGCACTACAAGACCTTGTCAACAGCCCTTTCACAGCCTTCCTGTAGCCCCCTTCAGATACTAGAAGGCTACTCCAAGGTCTCCTGGAAGTCTTCTCTTCTGCAGGCTGCAAAACCCCAACTCTCTCAGCCTGTCCTCATAGCAGAGCTGTTACAACCCTCTCAGCATCTTCGTGACCTCCTCTGGACCCACTCCAACACTTCCATCTCCTTCCATGTGCTGGGTGTTCCAGAACTGCACACAAGACTGCAGGTGGACTCTGAGGAGAGCAGAGCCAAGGGGCACAATCCCCTCCCCTGCCCTGCTGCCCACACTGCTCTTGCTGCAGCCCAACACACAGTTGCTGTCTGGGCTGCACTCACACTGCAGCCTCATCTGGAGCTTTTCATCTCTTCAGACCCTCAGGTCCTGTTCCTCAGGGTTACTCTCACCCATTCCCCAACCGTCCTGGAGTTGTGCTTGGGATTGCTTGCTACCTCTCTGCAGGTGTTCAAGGTCAGGTTGGATGAGGCCTTCAGTGATCTGTTCTAGTGGGAGGTGTCCCTGCCTATGGTAGGGGGTTGGAACTGGATTAGCTTTGAGGTCCCTTCCAACCTTACCATTCTATGATTCTATGCCCATAGATCTTCGAACTCTCTCCAGCACATCTCTGTCTCTCTTGATTTGGTTAGCCCAAATCTGAACACAACATTTCAGGTGTGGTCTCACCAAGGCATCACAGAGGGGGAGGAGAACATCCTTAGCCCTACTGGGCACACTTTTCCCGATGCACCCCAGGATGCCATTGGCCCTCTTGCCCACACGAGCATGTTGGCATCCCACGGATAATTTCCTGCTCACTAAGTAAGGAAATAAACAGATGACTCAGCATTCCTACAACTTAGTCCTGCATTTTAACAGCCACAAAGTGCTTCTATGGAATGCCCATATTTATAGAAACCAGTCACGCATTGTCGTTGGATAAAAGCGCAGCTGGGTATTTATGAGGCACCAGTTTTCTATAAATATAGAAATTTGGTAATTATCACTGTTGTGCAGCAGTAATAAGCACAGCTGGGGTATGCTGCTACTGTTATTTCATTGGCTACAAAGCTAAATTTCAGACTTGTAAGTCTTTTGTTCATCTGTGTTTTTATTCTATGTGGAGGAAAAAAAGAAAAGAACAGCTTTGGGACATGGCATTGAACTGTGTGCAGTTCTGGAGCCCTCAGCAAAGGAAGGACATTGAAATGTTGGAGCAGGTCCAATGGAGGTCACCAAGATGCTGAGAGGGTTGCAGCAGCTGTGCTCTCAGGACAGGCTGAGAGAGTTGGAACTCTACAGTCTGGAGAGGAGAAGGCTTCCAGGAGACCTTGGAGTGGCCTTCCAGGATCTGAAGGGGGCTCCAGGAAGGCTGGGGAGGGACTGTTGACAAGATCTGAGAGTGACAGGATGAGGAGGAATGGTTTGGGCGTTACCCCTCCCCCCACTCTATGAACATCCCCCAGACTAGACTCAACCAGTTGGAAGTTGAGGACTGAAGCTCTATTTACAGTTCAGCACAATGTACAAGCAGATATATACACTATAGATACACTATAGACAGGAATAGTTACAGACATAGACAAGTTAAAGGGAATACAGAAACACAATTCCCCTCCCAGAAATCAGAGTCCCCAGGAGGGACTCCTAACCACACTTTCACCTTCTCCCCACCCCTGTACCTTATCCCAGGGTCTACCTTACATGCAAGGTGAGTTTGGAGGATGGGTAAGGGGGGTTAGAAGCAGGATGATGAGTTGAATTACACAGTAGAAGCCCAGAAGTCACAGTAGCTCCCAGAGAGAGCGAGACTCTGTGTTATCTACATTTGTGTTCTTGTTTTTATACATCTCACCAAGCCTATGAGTGAAGACAACATCATCAGTGTTTGCTTTTTACAGCCTATAATCTTTTCAGTTGTTTGTTTGTTTTTGTTTCATTAAAATATTCCAATTAGCCTCAAACCAGCACAGGGCTCCAGAACTGCACAGGTGGGCACACTCCAGGTGGGCTCTGAGGAGAGTAGAGCAAAGGTGCACAATCCCCTCCCTTGCCCTGCTGCCCACACTGTTCTTGCTGCAGCCCAGCACACAGTTACTGTCTGGGCTGCACTCACACTGCAATCTGAGGTTGAGCTTTTCATCACTCCACACCCCCAGATTCTGTTCCTTAGGGCTGCTCTCAGCCATTCCTCACCCAACCTGCATATATAAACTGTATATATATACATAAACTTGCATGGTTGTTTCCTACCTTTCTGTCTCTTAGCTTTCCTTCTTCCCTGTTTTTAATTGAGCAGTCAAGTAACAGTGGTGTTGAAATGAATGGGCAGTATGGTATGGAGGAGCACTAACTATACAGTGATAAATAGCTGAACTCCACTCATATTCAGAAGACCCTAATTACTTTGAAATTATCTGGACACATAGGCAGCTGGTGGTTGACATTCCAGATTGTCACCTACTAATTAAATGTGAGACATTAATGAACACATTTCATTTATAGCTTGTAGAGCTTGGAACTACCTGACCTGATTGAAATTGCAATAGAGTTTGTAAAAGAAAAAAAAAAAAGAAAAAAACCTAAGCTATTTATTTTTATTTCCTCTCACTTTGGATCTCCAGAAGTAACAGAGGGTTGGTGCCATTTGTCTGCTCTCTGCTACCTAAGAAGGTCAGTTGTCACTTCATGATCTCATACAATTATTCTTAATATCTAGATTTACTTTTTTTTTGTTTGTTTTGTTTTTGTTTTTTGTGCACTTCCCATTAGAAACACATCCTCAAAAGTTTATTGGAAGAATATTTTTGTTGTCCACTTCTGACTGTGAAACCCGTTGCTGATGGATTTAATTATACTTCTTTTTTCCTATTTCAATTACCAAGAAATATGTTTTCTAATCTTAACACATTTCCAACTATTTGTAAACTACATGTGGGGAAGTGATGTAATCACTGAGTCAGCTGAGCTGCTGAACTCCTACTGGATTCCACACAATGATTTTTAAGAGAGTCGTGCAAGATCTAGGAAGCACCAAAAGCCACTGTGAAGTGGATCCTCTTGATGGAAGTGTCTTATTTAATGGTTGTTGGAGGACGCTTTTTCTGATCTTGTTCTGGCTCTGCTTTAAATTTTGTCATTCTTTTTTCTAAACCTCCATGGCAGGAAATTGCTGTCTCTGAGATAAATGTTTCAGGAGTGCATCTTCATTGGTTATTTGCTGTGTTAGTGGGGTTTGGTTTGGTATGAGCTCATGCAGAGGTAGGATGTAAAAGACAAATTAGAAGAAAGAAAGATAAATCATAGAATGGTAAGGTTGGAAGGGACCTCAAAGACCATGCAGTTCCAACCCCATACCATAGGCAGGGACACCTCCCACTAGTACAGGTCACTTAAGGCCTCATCCAACCCGGCCTTCAACATCTCCAGAGAGAGAACAGCCACAACCTCCCTGGGCAACCTGTGCCAATGTCTTACTACCCTCACTGCAAACAACTTCCTCCTAACATCCACTTTCAATTTCCCCTCTACCACTTCAAACCCATTGCCCCTTGTCCTGACATTGCAAGACCTTGTCAGTAGTCCCTCCCCAGTGTTCCTGTAGCTCCCTTCAGATACTGGAAGGTTACTCTAAGGTCTCCTGGGAACCTTCTCTTCTGCAGGCTGCAGAGCCCCAACTCTCTCAGCCTGTCCTAACAGCACAGCTGCTGCAGCCCTCTCAGCGTCTTCGTGGTCTCCTCTGGACCCACTCCAACACTTCCATGTCCTTCCTATGCTGGGGGCTCCAGAACTGCACACAGGACTGCAGATGGGGTCTGAGGAGAGCAGAGCAAAGGGGCACAATCCCCTCCCTCGCCCTGCTGCCCACACTGCTCTTGCTGCAGCCCAGCACACAGTTGCTGTCTGGGCTGCACTCACACTGCAGCCTCACCTGGAGCTTTTCATCACCCCATGCCCCCAGGGCCTGTTCCTCAGGGTTGCTCTCAGTCATTCCCCACCCAGCCTGGAGCTGTGCTTGGCATTGTGCCTACCCAGGTACAGGACCTTACACTTGGCCTTGTTGAATGTCCTGAGGTTGGCCTGGGCACAGCTCTGCAGCCTGTGCAGGTCCCTCTGGATGGATCCCTGCCCTCTAGCAAGTCGACTGTGCCACACAGCTTGGTGCCATCTGCACACTTGCTGAGGGTGCACTGATTCCTCTGTCCATGTCACTGACAAAGATGTCAAACAGCACTGGTGCCAGCACTGACCCCTGAGGGAGTCACTTGGCACTGGTCTGCAGGTGGACATTGTGCCCTTGATCACCACTCTCTGTGTGCATGTGTCCAGTTCCTTACCCAGCAGTGCTTCACACATCCAGTCCATGTTGTGTAAATAGAAAAGGCAGGATGTAATGTCATAAAAGTAGAGAGACAGAGGTTCTTTTCCCCCTCTACTCTGCCTTCCTGAGTTCCTGAGACTGCATCCAGAATATTGCGTCCAGTTCTGGTCCCCCTCAGTTTAAGAAGGGTCTCAGGGAACTGCTTGAAAAAATCTAGAGCACAGTCACACAAATGATGAAGGGAGTGAAAAATCTTTCAGAGGAGAGCCTGATGGAACTGGGGTTCTTTGGCTTGGAGAAGAGGAGACTGAGAAACCACCTTGTTCGTGTTTATAAATATGTAAAGGCTAAGTGCCAAGAGGCTGGATTCAGGCTCTGCTGGGTTATCCCCAATGACAGGGCAAAAGGCAGTGGGTGGAAGTCAAGGCATAAAAAGTTCCATGTAAACATGAGGAAGATGTTTTTCGCTGTGAAGGTGACCCAACACTGAACAGCCTGCCCAGGGGGGTTGTGGAGTCTCTCTCTCTGGAGTTGCTCAAGACCCTGTTGGGTGTGTTCCTGTGTGGTCTGGTATAGGTGATCCTGTTCTGCCAGGAGGTTGGGCTGGATGATCTTTAGAGGTCCCTTCCAACCCCTAACATTCTGTGATTCTGTGTAACATTAGCAAAAATATAGCATAACTTAGAGCAGGTTTCTAGGAGGAAAAGTGTATTTTCTTAAAAAACACAAATAAAATACAACTAACTGAACAGGCAACACTCACACTCACAACCTCACACACCAAAACCTTTGCGTCTCAGCAGCCTCTTGAGAATGCAGTGACCAAGATAATTGTACCAGAGCAATCGATCCCAGGATGAAACAGATTCCAAGGAACATCAGCTACTCAGCATCTCCTCACTTCTCATTAGATTGGTGTCTTATGTGCTAGTTCTGCATGTGTCTCTTTGGCTCTTTAAAGATTATTATCTACATCGTGTCTGACCTCTCAGTCTTCAGAAGGATTCTATTATTTGTTTATTGATAGGAATGTTTTGAGAATCATCATGTAGATGTGGGTGGGTCTTGATGACCTCATAATTCACATTCTATCAGTACATGTTTTATTTGATGACTTACAGCACTGTTTTATTTTGCTTTTCCTTCTGTGGCTCCTACAGCCTCTTCATTTTCCTTTCACAACAATCTACATTATTTTACTGCAGTACATAATGAATGAAAGTTGCAGAACCAATTTCCTTTGTTTCTGTGTGTTTCACTCATGTCAGTTAATAAATTAAAGTAATTTCTCAAAATGCAGTAGTGTGATTTTTTTACGCAACCCCACCTGGAGTCCTGTGTGCAGTTCTGGAGCCCCCAGCACAGGAAAGAGGTGGAACTGTTGAAACCAGACCAGAGGAGGCCACCAAGATGCTGAGAGGGTTGCAGCAGCTGTGCTGTGAGGACAGACTGAGAGAGTTGGGTTTCTGCAGCCTGCAGAAGAGAAGGCTTCCAGGAGACCTTGGAGTAGCCTTCCAGTATCTGAAAGGTTGGAGAGGGACGATTGACAAGGTCTTGCAATGCCAGGGCAATGGGTTTGAAGTGTCAGAGGGGAGATTGCAAGTGGATGTTAGGAGGAAGTTATTTGCAGTGAGGGTGGTGAGACACTGGCACAGGTTGCCCAGGGAGGTTGTGGCTGCTCCCTCCCTGGAGGGGTTCAAGACCAGGGTGGATGAGGCCTTGAGTGCCCTGTACTAGTGGGAGGTGTCCCTGCCTATGGCAGGGGGTTGCAACTAGATGAACCTTGAGGTCCCTTCCAACCTTCCCATTTTATGAGTCTATGATTCTATGATTCTAAGCATGCAAATCAGAAAGCATTACAGCCTGGTCAAAATATGAGGGAACTTGCAATAGTCCGTGGGTCTCTGGCTGGTAAAACTGGTCATTGCCAAAGAACAGGAAATCTCTGAAGTATAGTATCTTTGTACAAAAACAGACAGATTGTTTCAAGGGAAAAAAAAAAAGTCTGACTGGGATAAAAGACAAGAAGAACATATCTGCCTAGAGATGTGAAAGCACTTTCCATTTCCAACTTTGTCTGAGTAGCACAGACAAGGACATACCAACTACCTTGAATTCTGGAAGTGCAGTTCCCATCATAGGATCACAGGATCACAGGGTATTAGAGGTTGGAAGGGACCTCCAGAGATCAAGTCCAATCCTGCTGCCAGAGCAACACCATAATCTAATCCAGGCCACATGGGAACACATCCAGACAGGTTTGATAGTCTCCAGAGAAGGAGACTCCACAACCTCTCTGGGCAGCCTGTGCCAGGGCTCTGGGACCCTTACAGTCAAGAAGATTCCCTTTGTGTTGAGCTGGAACCTCCTGTGCTGCAGCTTCATTGCTCCTTGTCCTATTCCAGGCAGCAAGCAAGCAGAGTCTGTCCTCCCCCTCCTGACCCCCAGAACTCAGAGATTTAGAAACATTGATTAAATCCCCTCTCAGTCTTCTCTTCTCCAGACTAAACCCAAGTCCTTCCTAAGTAGAAAAAGAATAATCACATCCACTCCAGCCTCACCTCCAATGATATAAAAAACCCTTACAGTAGAGAAGTTCTTCCTCATGTTAAGGCGGAACTTCCTGTGCTGTAGTTTACATCCATGGCTCCTTGTCCTGTCCCAGGGCACAAGTGAGAAATGCTTGTCCCTTCCCTTTTGAACCCCTAGCCCTCAGATATTTATAAACATTGATCAGATCTCCTCTAAGTCTTCTCTTCACCAGCCCAAATGGCCCCAGGTGCCTGTCCCTCTGAACTGGGGGAGCCCAAATCTCAAGGCTGGGAAAGTCTGTCAAGGGCTTGGCCATCAGGGCAAGGGAGGAGATCCTCCCCCTTTACTCTACTCTCCTAGAGTCCTGTGTGCAGTTTTGGAGTCCCCAGCAAAGGAAGGACATGGAAGAGTAGGAGCCAGTCCAGAGGAGGCCAGGGAGATGCTGAGAGGGCTGCAGCAGCTCTGCTGTGAGGACAGGCTGAGAGAATTGGGGCTCTGCAGCCTGGAGAAGAGAAGGCTTCCAGCAGACCTTAGAGTAGCCTTCCAGGATCTGAAGGGGGCTCCAGAAATGCTGGGGAGGGACTATTGACAAGGCCTTGTAATACCAGGACAAGGGGCAATGGGTTTGAAGTGTCAGAGGGGAGATTGAAACTGGATGTTAGGAGGAAGTTTGCAGTGAGAATGGTGAGACACTGGCACAGATTGCCCAGGGAGGTTGTGGAGCACAGAAGCACCCAATGTGATCACATTGGGTGTTTCTGTACTCCACAACCTCCCTGGAGGTGTTCAAAGCCAGTTTCGACGAGGTCTTGAGTGACCTGTACTAGTGGGAGGTGTCCCTGGCTGTGGCAGAGGGCTGGAACTAGATGATCCTTGAGGTCCCTTCCAACCTTATCATTCTATGATTCTGTTTCAGTGCATCCTATCCCTTATAGATGCATTTGATACTAACTTTTCTCTTTTGATAACCAAACCTGCAGTTTGAACTTCAACCATTCTTGTGTCCTTATGCATATCAACTCGTTAATCTCATCCATGTCTTGCCATACTTCTTCCAAGTTTTCAAGCCTGCTTTAAAAGGCATCACCTTCTCATCTAAAATGCTGATGTAATATTAAATTAAAAAGAAAATAAAATCACATAGATATATTGCCACTTCTCTAACCAAACCCAGTAGAATATGGACATTCTATGAGCTCTGCAGTTTCATCTGGGCTACAGGAAAAATGTGTGAGGGGGTAGAAGAACATAAATGACAGAATATTATGCTACATTATAGTGCTGAAAGGAAGCCAGTTACAACTCCCTAGACTATAGGCTTCTCAATCTGTGAATGAAAAGTACAAGTTTAAAAGAGAAATAAAATAGTTCATCACATCTTGTAAAAGCTTTTTTTGGGACACCATGCAATAACAAGCCCTCAAAAGCTTTTAAAATAACATATTTGCAGCCCTTCACTAAGTAAGAGCACATGCCAAACATTAAGGTGCATCAAGATAGAGGTTGTAAAAGATTAACAGGTAGATGTTTCATATTCATTCTGTGCCTTGTTAGATATTAAGGACAGGCTGAGAGAATTGGGGCTCTGCAACCTGCAGAAGAGAAGGCTGCCAGGAGACCTTGGAGTGTTCTTTCGGCATCTGAAGGGTGCTACGGGAAGGCTGGGGAGGGACTATTGACAAGGTTTTGCAATGACAGGACAAGGGGCAATGGGTTCTAAGCGTCAGAGGGGAGATTGAAAGTGGATGTTAGGAGGAAGTTGTTTGCAGAGAGGGTGCTGAGACACTGGCACAGGCTGCCCAGGGAGGCTGTGGCTGCTCCCTCCCTGGAGGTGTTCAAGACCAGGTTGGACGAGTCCTTGAGTGACCTTTTCCAGTGGGAGGTGTCCCTGCCTATGGCAAGGGGTTGGATCTAGATGATCCTTGAGGTCCCTTTCAACCTACCATTCTATGATTCTATGATTCTATGATTTTATTCCACCAGCACTCTGAGTAAAGTACTAAGAGGTACATTATAACACCCAAAAGCAGTGCAGCAGGAACCTAGCTTTCAAAATCTGTGCACAGATTTAAATAGATCTGCTGCAGAGATGATTAAGTAACAGCTTTTGCAGGTGTGCAACAAGAAAGTAATTCTAAGTGGATTGGAATGCACTGGTAATCCATTGGAAAATGTTATACAGTTTGAATATTTTAACACCTGCCTGAATTCATAATTAAAAATTGATTAATGCTATTGCAAACACTGGGGGGAAAAAAAAAAAAAAAGAAAAAAAAAAAAAGAAAAGGTGAAAGCTCATGAAAATGCATGCATGCATTATTATTATTCTGTATTTTCTTGCTGAAATATTGATCAGAAGGAAAAATCCTCTGCCTTTCTTGCCTTTCTTGGTCTGATCCCACACTGCCCAGGGTAATCTCTGTCATGTGGTGAAAAGAAATATAATCAGAATAGTGATATTGAGTTGGGTCTCTGTAGCCTGGAGAAGAGAACGCTTCCAGGAGACCTTGGAGTGGTCTTACAGGATCTGAAGTGGGCTCCAGTAAGGCTGGGGAGGGACTATTGGCAAGGGTTTGTAATGCCAGGACAAGGGGCAATGGGTTTGAAGTGTCAGAGGGGAGATTGAAAGTGGATGTTAGGAGGAAGTTGTTTGTAGTGAGGGTGGTGAGACACTGGCACAGGTTGCCCAGGGAGATTGTGGAGCACAGAAGCACCCAATGTGATCAGTTGGGTGTTTCTGTGCTCCCCAACCTCCCTGGAGGTGTTCAAGGCCAGGTTGGATGAGGCCTTGAGTGACCTGTGCTAATGAGAGGTCTCGCTGCCTATGGTAGGGGGTTGGAACAGGATGATCCTTGAGGTCCCTTCCAACCTTACCGTTCTATGATTCTATGACTTTATTTCACATGCACTCTGAAAAGCTGTAAGAAATGACAGAGGCTTCATGCAGGAGAGAATTTCATTCCCTGCCTGTGGAGCATCATACACTGGCTAGTGACCAGTTTCACAAAGGTAAAAAGATGCAGAAAGGATTTATAGAGATCTGCTCCGCCAGGCAGTGAAGCCTTAATCAAACACCCTTTCATGCTCCTCCTTACTTTCTGATCAACTTATTTTTGTTCTTGTTTTTACTGACATAGAGAAGCAGAGAACTCCCTACAGGAAGTAGAGACTGCCAGAAGACTTCACTTATTTTCCTGGCAAACTATTGCTGGTGCTTATATAACAGCCTGTGACAAGGGGGGGGAAAAAAATCACCTAAAATAACTAACTGCTGGTGTTGGAAATGCTATGGGTCTGAATGTCTTTCTATACTGACTCATCCCTTGAAAGTTACACCTGCTTTGGGGAATTACTGTTCAGAAAGGCACTTTGTGTTACCTCGGAAACAGCTGTGAGTGCATGTGTATATTTAGATAGGAGGTGCTTCACTTCCTTCACTTTTCTCTCTGATATATCATTTATTTTTTATTTAAGCTGTTAATGCTCTCAGTCCTTTGCTACCATGTCTACTTTTTACACTCTGAAGTCTACCTAGCTGCAAAAGATGGAGGTGTAAAGGTGCACCTCTAGT
>VWZE01020490.1:0-12602 GCA_013396675.1 Eubucco bourcierii
CAACTGGATTTCAGCATTTAATGCTGCGGTATCTTTTAGTTGCTCATATTGTGTTGAAGTATTGCACACACGGGGCATTTTCTCTCAGGTGTGATAGTGGATTAAACCAGTTTTCCAGGATATGAATGCAGCTTTGCTGTCCATTGTGTGTTTGTGGAATTGAGTGTTGTCCTTAAAAACATTGAGTTAGGAATGGTAGTGGGGCACATAGATCTCATGAGCTCAGCCTCAGGGAAAGCTGTGTCTCCTCCCTGCTCTGGACAGTGAAGGAGATGGGTGGAGTTTTGTTCTCAATCTTTGTAGAAAGACGGCTAGGTGTTTCTGAATTACTTTTCACCTTTTTCCCTGCTGAGCCAAAGACATTCCTTTTTCTGAGCTGGATTACAATTAATGAAACACACGTCTGTACCGATGTGAAAAGGAGGCAGTTACTGAAGTCAATCATTAGGCATTCGTGTTTGCAGAGGTGTGTGTGCATGTGATGTCCAGCATTGTGCAATGTCTTGAATACTTATTTTTACCTAGCAAGCAAAAAAGCTGTAAACATGACATAAAAGCTCGGGTAATGAACAAATAAAAGGAAAAATAATACAGAAGGAGATCAGAGTGAGGCTGAAAAAGTCTTGTTTTGAAGAAGCCTTATTTCGTTATGTGCCCATGTATTGGCTTAAAGTAATCTGTCTTTAACCAATACACATTCTTCTCAACATATAGCTTAGTGTTAAGGAGCTGACACTCAATGGCAAGCCACAAGAAGGCTGAAAAGGCAGTATCATGAATAGTGAACTCTCTCTTGGTTTCCTTGACACCTGCATAGTGCATACTGCCAACTATGATAAATGGAGCAGAAACATAGACACTTACTAAAAAGATGGAGCAGAAGTTAAAGGCTGGAGCGAGAGACACAGAAAGATGTATGCTTGATCTCACTTGGAGAGGGAAACAAATGGGTAGGGGAGCAAGTGAAGTTGAATGACATCTTGAAGACAGGAAAGGACTGAGGCTGAAGTGGCAGGAGGCCAGCAAGAGGAGCAGATGGGAGGTGGGACAAGTTTATTACCAAAGAGGCCATTGGATAGTAACAGTGCACATACTGCTAGAGAAACAGATGAGGTGAGCTGATTGTTTTTCTGAATTCTCTCTGAACAAGTCTCCTATTCAGATTCCTCGTTTTATGAAGTTGGTGCACTTCTTGGGAAACTTCCCTGGCAGATGGAAGAAAACTCTGCCATGTGACACCCAGAAAAGCAATCATCAGAAAGACAGCAGAGCGGGATGGGTGACCAGAGCTGTGTTCCAGAATATTTGAAACTGTGTTCCAGAATATTTTCTTAAACAGGAAATGCTGTGTTCATGATTCTAAACTGTTGCTCATGGAAGAACAAAATAACACTAGAGAAGCATATTTTGCATATAAAGCTAAATTAGCCTGAGCAGTTCTTTCCTTAGTGTGGGAAGGAGGCAAAATGCACCATGTTATTTGGCCTGATAGTGAGGACAAATGAGTTTTATGTGGCTGCTGTTTTCTTACAAATCCTGTGTATGTTGACAGACCAGTGAGTATGACCTGAAAAAAACCCAACCAAACAGCTGACCTCATAAATGCCCCAAAGGGCAGAAGAAATTATGTTTTGCCTGCAGGGTTCATTAATTAGTTGAATTTCTCATCTAATCCTTCTGTGGCAGCCGTGTTACTTACTCTACTCCAGAAGGGAGAGGCTTATAGAAACCAAGATGATAGGCGTCTTCAAGATGCAGTACACAGGCATAAACTACAAATGCAGTCAGAAAGGTGCGTTCTACAACTTCTGCCCTTGTGAGGGGGCAGAGGGAAGGGGTTATTTTCGTTTTCATTTGCAAGATGACTTGAGATTCAAACAGAGCTTGGACAATTCTGCGGAAAATGTTTTCCTTGGTTACTTTTCTTCTTAACTATCCAGGTCTTATCTATACTAATAATTCAACAGACACAAGTAGTTCCAATAGGTCTGTGATATCTCATAAAACCTCTAACACTACAGTCTAGAAAAAGATTTTAAAATACAGGTTAGTAGCAATTATTTAATCTTATTCTATGTTTTATTTTTATCGTTGCAAGTTTAAGGACTACATTTTTCTGTGCACTGCCCCATATGCACACGTTCTGTATGAAGTTTGCTTATATGCCTGCACACTTGGGGGAAGAAGTGATCTGTCAGCTTGACAGCATTTGAAGGATCTGCAGTGCTTTAGGAGGTATGGTACCAGGACAATTGGTACTTTCATACCTCCTCAGCAATAAAGCCATTTTCAGTGCTAAGGGTACTAAAAGTTGCCTGTTCTCTTACTAGCACTTGAAGAAGCAGAATGTGTTCTAACCTTCTGTTCCAACTCAGGCAAAGGCAACAACAGACAGCAGCTTTTGAAGAATCAGTATCAGTGAAATTAAGAACACTGGGCTGTTGTAAGGAGCTCTGTTGTTTCCTTTGAATCCCAGTAAGCATTTTGTGTTCCTCACTGTCTCTGTGGTTTACAGCCTTGGTTTTGTTTTTTTTTTTGGCAATAGTAATACCATTTTGTGTTAACGTGATGATATTCGTGCCTGTAAATCTTCAAAACTGTGTGAGCGAGAAGAAGAGAGAATCACCACTCATTGCAACCATCTCTGGGGAGAAATTCAGCATTTGTTCAACAGCAAAGAATAACCTTACCTGGAAGTTCAGGACAATTAAAGTATAAGCCAGCAATGTAAAATTCAGTATGCTGCATAAAATGTGTATTACGCTTTAGGATATATTAAACAGGACAAAAAGACAGACACCACCCCCCACACTCCATGCAGCTAACCCAGATTACTTCTGTAGATAGAAATGAACGTGGGTAACTCCACAAGGAAGTTTCTGGCATTCCACACTGTGCATTGTTACTCCACATTGTATTTTGTTACCCTGAGCACTTGAGAGTAAGAGAGCGAGCCAATAAGCCTGATACAATGTGTAGATGCACACACATATATATTTATATATCGCAGAAAGCCAGGCTAAAGCCAAAGTATCCATAAAACTGTGTCACTGTAATTTTTCTCTTGCTGTTTAAAGCCCTAGCCTGTATTATAACTGGCTTAAGTCCTGTCATAACACAAATTTGATCTGAAGGTTTCAGCCTGTGCAGGCTCTTTTATTTTTTCTTGTGTCATTTCTAACTTTTAAATGAGACTATATTAATTTTGAAGGAATTAAGCAGAAAATTTCCTCATCCTGCAATGGCATGGCATGAGTTAGCCAGCCTAGCTGCTAAAGGTTTTCTAATGAAAACTAGGAAGATATGAAATTTCTCTGATAAAAAGATCTCTAGATTTCATCTGCTGTATTAAATACCATCCTAAAAAGGACAGCAGGAGTCACAAATGGTTGACTAGATATTATCTACCTTTACATTCCAGGGTCACTCCTTTTACTTCTCTGTTATGGCCCAAACAAAGCCTAAGAGTCTTGAGGGTTGAGACTGTTTTCTTCCATGAAGCTTTGAAAGCTGCTTGAGAGTCTCGATAGCTTTTAATTTAATTTTATTTTTATTCTTTGAAGCGGTTCCTTTTTGGCTACCATGTGAGGATTTTGGTGTGGACAGGTGTTTGTGTGACTGCATTCCCCCCAGGGCTTGGGGAGGAGGGGCAGGGGGGGAGGGCACTGGGAGGTGTTGAGTGCTGAATGTTAAGCTCGTTCCTTTGTATGGCTTAGAAATCTCTGTTGTCCAGAATTGTACAGATAAGGCAGACCCATTTGCTTCATTGTCAGGCAATGTAGCTGAATAGAAATGCAAATGTGACATAAGGGGACTGCGCTGGGGAGGCGTTTGCTGTTACCTACTATAACAGTGCTCCTGGCTGTTGGAAAATTCCTGCAGAATCCAAGGGGGGGATGTGTTAATTTATTTATTTAAAAAAAAAAATTATATATATATAATTAGCTACAAGTTATAGGAAGGTTTCTCTGAAAGAAAAAAACCTCTCTCTCTTGCAGATGCTTTTATTTTTATGCAGTGGAACGGCTTGGTTTTAACTCCCTTATCAAGAGCTGCATGCACTGCCCAGACTAAATTGGGAGCATCTCCACACTGTTTGACAAATAGATTTTTTGTAAACTGATTTAGCCTTTTCATTGTTTGCATTTCATTATATAGCAGACTTCATGTCACAAAATCGGTATTCATTCAAAATAGAGAATTTAGAGATAGGACTGTAGCCAGATAAAAAAAAATATTGCACAGGTCAGGTCTATTAACCATAGAATAATAGCAAGTCAGTGATCCAAGGGGTAGTTCTTCTGCAGGGAAGGGCTAACATAACTGAGGTCAGGAGTCAGACCTCAAGACTTCAAATGTGGCTGTCACCAGATTTACAAGTAAATCTACTGGGAAAACAGGGAAAATGAAGGAACCTTGCAGTGTAAGGAAAGAGAAAGGCAGCCCAGCTCTTTCATCTTAAATCTCAGGCTTCTCAGTGGATGAAGAATGAAAGTCTGATTTGCTTAAGTCCTTTACTTTATTCAGAAACTGAGTTGTGTCTTCCAAAGCGTGATTCAAGGATCTAAAACAATCAGGTTTAGAGAGATTTTAGAAAAATAATAGTAAAAGAGAGCTGGTTCTTGTTTTTCTGTCAAATTCATTGTTGAAGAAAGATGGTTAGCATCCTGAAAAATATGTGTACCAAGTGGAAACAGTGCTAAAGAATACAGATATGGCCTTTAATAAGGCTGGAGTAGTTTATGGTAACGTCTCAGGAGCAGATAACCTGAAGCTGGAGTAGGAAGGTCAGCCAGAAGACTGAGTCCTTTTGATATGTTATTTTTAAAAGCCTTTCCAGTATTTGAAGCCTATTGTTTCCCTGACAATATTAGAAAAATTCTTGCCTGTCTCTTAACAGTTACATTAATGGCTGCATGTGGAAACTGCTTTAGACTTTCTTATTCTAACAGCTCACTGCCATCATCCTCGTGCTTATAAACTTCAGCTGTTTTGAACATAGGATTGCTTGGGTTCAAGGCAGGTGACAGGAAAGGTGCTCCCTAGAAATCAGTGTTTTGTTGGGTAGTATTGTTTAAACTTGTGCTCAGGTAAGTTGCAGCTTTTCTGTCTGGTCAGTCAAGGTACTGTTATTAGGTACAGTAAAGGCAGGAGTGTTAGAGCTGTTTTTTAGATGCCTCAAAGTGGATGTGCTTTCAGGAAGCAGATAATGAGTTATCTGTTCTACAGTGCTCTATTGGGTGGGTGGGGAAGCTACTCAAGCTGCCTGCCTTTATCTGAGAAAGGAATGTAAAACCTGGCTCTCAAGTGAGAAGGTGGCAGGCAGGTTTTGCACTGTAAACTGGTGTGCTTTTAAATCAGATCACCTGGAAGCTGCTTAAACAGAGAAGCAGGGACTTTGGAGGGACAAGATTCCTTAAGTCACTTTTAACTAGAATGAAAGATGGGATCATTAATTTCTGGAAATATGGGATCATCTGAAAGATGGGATCATTAATTTCTGGATACATGTATTGCCTCAGCTTACTTTTTTACTAATACTTTTTTCAGTGTGTATAGATACATGTAGATAACCAAGAGCCCATAATACAATACAACTGTGTGTGTGTTTGTGTAGGCATAGGCATGTTTTCCACCCCCTCTATCTACAGTAATTCAACCAAATTGTTTGTTATCCAAGTGTCACAGCTACAGGAAGTCTAGAGGCTGTAGTTTTTGGATCAGTTCACACCTTGAATAAGTGCTTTAGCAGGAAAATATCGACGGTATCTGCCTAAAACTCATAGTAATATTTTATTGCTTTATTCAGCATACTTGAATCCAATAATTACAATTTTTGCTTTTTGGTTTTTTGTTTTTTGTTTTTATCTGTGTAAGATGGAAATTTCAGTCATAGGCAAGTTAAGATCAATTTCTAAAAATGTAATACCTGAAATGGGGGGCAGAACTGTTGGGAGGGGAAAAAAACCCAAAACAACCCTAATGGAAAAGCTTAGATTTACATGTTTCTTAAAAAGGAAATTGGAATGTAAATCCAAATTTGCAAGTGTGTGAATTAAACTGAGAGAAAGTAAGTAATGTTTGTACCTCAACTATTACACACAAAGATAAATCTATTGATTTGAGATTGAATAATTGAATAGGGCTAACTGTCTGGTCAATAGGAATGAAGCTGCTGTAGGACAGAAACATAAGTGATAATAGAAGGCTCCAGCTGCAGAAGAGTGTCATTATGATTAGATTATCTCTTTTAATCATATTTACCTGTACAGACAGAAAAAAATAGATTTTCATTGTAAAAATCCAACACAGGCATGATTGTTAATGTGCTATTCTTATGTATTCTGTTAAAGATGGCAACGTGATCCTGTAACATGGTAGCATACTAGTCTACTAGAGAGAGCAGGATTGCTGCACTTGTATCAGTGTACATTAACACATTTTGGACTTGTGTTGTAGACCTCCCACCTACCAGTAAGTGGAATATGAATATAACAGTGAGGAACAGCAGCTTGATACACCCTGATATGTTCTGTAAAGGCTTATTACTTTATCAGATCTTTGGCTCTCAGGTGGATGGAGATGTAAGACCTCAGAAAAGAGGAATTGGTGGTGAATTCCATCTTTCTTTGGAACTGTCTGGGAGTTGTATGTCTGGAAAAACCTTAATTTTTAACATATTCATAGTATTCATACTCACTCGGAAAGGCTGCCCAGAGAGGTTGTGGAGTTTCCTTCTCTGGAGACTTTCAGAACCCACCTGGATGAGTTCCTGTGAGAACTACCTTAGGGGATTCTGCCTTGGTGGGGAGGTTGGACTCGATGATCTCTGGAGGTCCCTTCCAACCTTTAAAGTTCTGTGCTTCTGTGTAATGATTGGGGAAAAGAAGATTACGTGCTTAACATCTTCCTGTTTATATGCGTACTTGTATGCCTAAGAAATAATTTGGCCTTGAAGTCTACACCTCTCTGTACAAAGTTTACAATGTTAAGGGCACAGTTAGTCAGCTGCTGTATGTCTTTCAGAGAAGGCATGTATACACAGAGGAAAATTAGGATTCTGTTACCACAGGGACAGATTTCAGTGGCCTTCATTATGGAAGTCTATACCTGGTTTAGATCTGAAGTTTATAGAGGTGACTTAAGGTAGCTAGTACCTTACAGAGAGGGAGGATTTGTTTACTCTTGTGCACATGAACTCGGTCTTTGTTACTGGTTTCTTCTGACTGTTTCAGAGTTGTTAATTTCCCATGGTGAAAGCTCTGATTCACCAGCACAGTCAGGTTATCCTGAGCTGAGAACATTTCCCTAGTCTCATTTGTCTCCAGTGTTAATTCTGCACTGAATTCTTGTTTCCCAGGTCAGTGAAATGTTAGAAGATGGAGAACCTCATCTCCAGCTTGGAAAGACAGTTAGATACTTCTACATTACATTGAATTCTTCTTTAATACTTACGGATAACAAAAGTAGGACACCCATGCAGAAGATCCCTGATTGACAAGCAGATAATTTTTTTTTTTTCAGTGCTTAAAGTAGATGCTTTCCTGCTTATCAGTATTGTAGCTGAACTGTGGGTGTTTTATTTAGTGCTCCTTGCACCTTTAAAAAGTGCAACCCCTTTAATCTATTGTTTTTAAAAGCATGCATTAGATGTCAGACAATATAAAGACGACATGTAGAGATAACCTTGATGTAAGTGATGGTTCCAGTCATCTAGGGTATGGATAAAAGATTTCTGAGGCTGTTACTTTGCAGTTCAACATGATCTAGCTGTTTGTTAATCAGAGAACAGGAGAAGAATGAAGGAGGGAGAACAAAAATGTTGAAAAAAGTGTTGTGTAGCTCGAAGATGTACAGTGGGACAACTACTGCAGTGGTAGGATTGGATAAAGCACAGAGGCATGGAAATGATGAGCTCTAAGAGGGCAAAATTTCTTTCTCTTTGCTTCGTGTGGCTTGTTGGTGCTAGTTGGTAAAGGAGAGTAATGTTTTCCATTCAGAGAGCATGTTCTGTAAACCTCTTCAGTTACCGGTTCCCTGGGTGTCGCAATAGATTAAGTCGCCGTGTGATGATATGACATCGCCATCACTCGTCTTTCCGGGATATTGCTGGAGGCAACAACAAACCTGTGTCTTTGGCACATGTGAAGGAATTTAGTGCTTGAGGGGTTAAATTACACAGGCTCCCTTGTGGATCAGCTTATGCTTGGACAATAATAATAGCAGTAACATTAATAATAAAAATGCCAGAGTGAAGGGAGTGGAGAGGGAGCAGGGAGAGGAAAAGGAAGGAGAGTGATGGTAGATGGGCTGGGACAGTCATGGGAAAAAAGGCAGGCTGGAGAGGCTGCGTTTGGTACAGCAGGTGTGATGGCTCCACATCAGATGTGGTAGGAGCATCTGTGACATGCACATGCACTAGCACATGTTACAGAAGCTTTGAGGATGGTTGGTGGCTCGGTGCGTGTGCACACGCTCTTGCTTCAAGCCATGATATCCTAGGGCACCGTAACAAGCAATTTATGTCAGCTCACAGTAAAGATTATTGGTGTTTGCACTGGGGAAATAGTTACGCTTCACCTTTTTCTATTTCTAGCACTTTGAGCTTGAAGTCAGGTAGAAGGGCTGGTGGGGGAGTGGGAAGAGACAAGACCCATTAAGGGACACATCTCATCCCTCAATTAGATGGAGCTAAACCCCAAATCTTGCTTAGGAATAGCTGCTCATGCTAACTTTTCTTATTTCCCTTCTGGTTTAGTGGGATATTACATTTCACTGCAATGTAGGTGTTAGAATGGGATGTCAACTGGAGTGTTTTTGGTTCTAGCAGAAAATGCAAGTGCTTTTTAAGAAAGGTATTTCTACATAGGTGAGGCCTTCAAAAACCCTAAAATGTGAGTGCAGAATAATGTAGATTTTTGGTTTTAATTTCTGGACAGGAAAACTACCACAGTAAGGGACATGAATTTATTTAGTTGGGAGGTGCAAGAAACCTGATTTTATTTTTTCTGTTCTGAATTTGTTGTTTATCATAATATTCCTTCTAGTGAAAAGGGTCGATTTACTCTTTCTATAGGAATATTTTAAGTGTGATTATCATAATATCAGAGCTGCTGAAAAGGTCTAAAATAGGACATTGACCTTGAACGTGTTCCTGTGTTTAGTTATGTGGTGCTTAACATTCAAGAAACAATATAACTGCAACTCATTTATTAAAGTATAATCTCAAAATGTTAACTCTTGCTCCGTAAATGCATGCCATACAGATTGTAGAAAGCTTGCAGTATCCCATGAAGTACATGTGGTGTTTTATCAGTGTAAATATGTATAAGATTTTCAAGATTTCTGCTGGGAATACTTCATAACTAAAGTAAGTTTTCCCTTTGGTACTGCACTAGTTTATGATTTAATTTTTACTGACATTCCACCAGTCATATTATTAGCTTCACAAAATGAAAGTGAAATAATCCTGTATTAATTAAACAGAGCAACTGAATTCCCTCAGTCATCTTATCCTTGCCTGTCTGAGCCAGTAATGCACTTCAGCTCCTGTGAAGAAACTTACACTAAAAAAACAAAACCTTGGGGTAACAGTGAGATATCCATATTGAAGCATGTGTGCCTGAATTATCTTTAGGGAGAAGACCTTTTTCAGTGGGTGACAAGCAATGCGCATGCAGCTCCCTTTTTTCCGCTTCCCCCCCCCCTTTTCTCTTTCCTTTTGTCAGATGCTTTGGAAAAGGTGTTTCATCAAGAGAATAATTTTCATTTGTAGCAATGTGAGCCGTTTCTATTCTCTCAGTGAAAGCAGTCATTTAAATACCCATGCCCATGCCCTTGAAAATAAAACGAGGAGAAAATATAGAGCATTTATTTGAGACCAGATGAATTGAATGTAGTTCAGTAACATGGTGAGGCAATTGCTGTTATTTCACAGAGACGTTTTTTAAATGCTGGGGCTGAGTGTAGCACCAAAACCTCTGTGTGTTTGTGAACACGCTGTGGAAAAGTTCAGAGGAGCATTCAGAGATTGTTATGTGAGGTTTTTTTCCCCTAAGATCAAAACAAGAATTAATTAATGCTAAATACAGACTGAAGTAGCAGATAGCTTTAAGGTAATAACCTGCTACAGTTTGTCCAACTATGTATAAACAGTGAGCAGAATTTGGAACTTTTGTAGTGCTAGTTTTTTTAACTCATTAGTGGTATATACAGGGATGCCCCCAGTTTTAACTCATTAGTGGTATATACAGGGATGCCCCCAGTGTCTTCCTCTGAGAAAGACAAAAGGTTAAAAATCCAGTAGTGACAGTGTTCTAATGTTGATCTCACTGTAGCATAGCATATCTAAGCTGTGTTTCTTTCATTAGTGACTGTGAATAAATAAAATCACTTCTTTCTGGTGATACTTTGATATTTATTTCAAACTCTTAGCATGTTTTCCAGCTAGATTTTGAACAAAGTACCACAGTGTATGCCAAATTTCTATCTAAAGTCACAGTATACTTGTTTTCAAATAAATTCTCAGCAGTTAATAAACTCTTTCATATTCTTGCTCCTTCTCAGATGGCTTGAGGTTGTTGCTTTTTTTTTGGGTAAACGTACATTTGATACAACACACTATGCAGCTTCTGTGAAGTGCCACAGAACCATACTTCTTCAGTTGCCTTGAGGGAGTTGTGTTTTAAGATTCTAGGTGTTTGGATGCCTTGAAATGTCTGTAGTATTTGAATGTGAAGATGCTTAAAGATGTGTAGTGTTCGGCAGGCAGAAAAAATTCTGTGCACAGAAAGGCGTGGAAATGTAGGTGCTGCTCAGTAATGCCCCTTGACTGGTACAGGCGCCCATGACAATTTTTTCCTTCCCCTCTCTGATTCCATTACCACTGTTTTCTGTAGACTCCTTGTGGTAAAATCTTGCACTGTACCTTTTGGCAAGTTAGTGCAGATCTGTGTTTGCATGCATGTCCCTGATAAAATTCAGTGAACCGATACCTGCTCTGTTTTTTTTTTTTCCTTTCCCCTACTATTATTTTTATTTATTTATATAGAAAAGCTTGAGAAAATGAATCTGATCTTAGTAGCCTCAGTTTATTTGCTACTGTAATCTATTTTTCTTTTTCTTTTTTTTTTTTTGTACCCCTGTCCCAAACCGATTGGTAACTGTGAAACCCAAGTTCAAGAATGTAGTTGGAATTCCAGGCCCCACTCTGGTGGAGGTGACACTTTCAGTCCCTGGGGGAAGAAGCCAACTGCTTTGTTTATCAACATGTAAAGTACAGTTCTCCAAGAAGCAGCACTGGCAGGGAAGAGAGCTGCTTCCTTGTATGAAAGATGGTTGATAGAAAGGCAGCAATGGTTCACAGGGTGGGGAGGAAAAAGGGTATTATTTAGGGGTCTATAAGGGGGTGGGGGCTACAAGCCAACAAGGTAGCAGAAACTATAGAACATGAAAAGGAGTGCTTAGAGGAAGACAGACCATGACAAAATGAAAAAGACCATTCAGCACCTGTATCTAAATATATAATCTCAGGAGATAATGAATGGAAATAGAAATCAAGCTAACCTGTGCTTTGGTAAGTTTCAAAATGGATTAGCTGTCATATTTTAAGGAGGCTGCATTCCAGGGAACTTGATACTGAAAAATAACCTTATCAGATTACTCATGTATAGGGATTCATTCTGGGTGATTTTTAAATGTGAAAACACATACACATGAAAAGAATGGAAAGTATTTTAGCATAAAAATATGGAAAAATACCAATTTTGGATATAAATCTATAAACAGACACGAGAGACACTCAGTACAAACAATATATTTGTATTTTCATGTTTTGCCAACGTGCACATGTGTATCAGTTTGTAGGTTTGGGTAGTGATACAGATACTTTATACATAAAGACATTAATATCCAAATAATGATTTGATTCCAAAATCCACATTTCTAAAACTGTCACTTAAAAAGGACATTCTAATACAGTAACATGATTAAATGGCTCTCATTTTTAAATCTGATAAATCCAGGTGTTTGGTTTTTGGTGTTTTTTTTGTCTCTGATGTTTCTACAGAGTACTGGGATTTTACTCTGCATTTTGGAGCTTTTTAATTCACTGCTTACGAGCAAATTTACATCTTAATTACAGAGTTCACATTTAACAATACAGACAGCATAATGCTACTGGTAATTAAGCTTTTTGCCACCTGCTTTTATACAGTAGTCCGAATTGTAGTTTTGCCGTGTCGAGTTTTGATTCCTAAACTTGCATGCATTTATACCAGGTTTATAGGAAGCAGGCCCAGCCTTCACATATGGTTAGATAAAGAACACTGGAATCTCTCTACTATAAACATATAAAGACATGTCTATTGAACTTAAATATTTTGGATTTGGTTTCTGTTGACGTATTTATTTGCTAAAATGCAGTGAAACGGATTTGTAGAGGGCATTTGCGAATGCTATTAATGCATTCTGAGGGTGTGCGCTTATTTGTTTTGATCTAAAAGACTGCCATTTGCATCATGTTAGGGCTCCAGTCACAAAAGATTTTGTAAGAGTTGTGCTGCATTATAAAAAAATTATGTTCTTTCCAATGTTGTTTTATT
>VWZE01020490.1:14430-16930 GCA_013396675.1 Eubucco bourcierii
GGGGGCGGGTGGCCGGCGGCCGGGCGGGAGGCGGCCGGTAGCGGTGTTGTCGGTGGGCGAGCGCCTGTACCCTCTGCGGGACCAGCGCTCTCAGTCTGACAGGTGCGCTTGCTCCCGCGTCAGCGCCCGGTGTTAGACAGCGGCAGCAGACGGGTTGGAGCCCGCTCGCCGCTGGGGCGGCGGNGGCAGCGTGATCCGCCGCGGGGGTTGTTTTATACTTTTGCTGGGGTCCGTGCCGCGCGGCGTGGCCTCTGCTCTTGCTTTTCCTTACAAAAGATAGCAAAAGACTTTTGAACGAGCCGCAGTTTTTTTGACTGGCACTTATTAGCTACCTGACGGAGTATCTCTGGCAAAAAGCGTGGAGCCCAAACAAAACCAGGCGATCTATAGCTGACGGAGTGGCTCCCGAACTTGATTTCAACCCGCAACTGGGATTAAATATTAGTATATCACGGGAGCTGTCACCGATTCATTTTTCTTTATGTCGAGCCACTTACGTAGCTGTTCCTTCGTATTACGCTGAGAGTGACAGTAACACTGAAAGAAAAACCTAGGCTGATAGCCAGCTAGACGCAGTCTGTGGAAAGGCTGTATTGAGAGGTGACAGTGTATTATAGGTGGATGCCCACTAGCTGTCCTTACTGTCTGCATATTGCATTGCTATTTGTAATTAAGCCAGAGATGAAAAGTGAATTGCCGTGATTGCATATGGGTGAAATACAGGAAGTAACCAAATAGCCTCGCTTGTAGGAAGGCAGTTTGGGAAGGGGAAGCAAAGAAATCCACTGTAATCTTCCAGGACAAATAAAAGAAGATAAACAGAGGTAGGATGCCCGTTCATATGGTTTATAGGTCAGTGCACTATGAGCTGCTGTGTAGTGCAAGACAGCTTTGTAAACGTAGGAATGTAGTTTCCACAGCTTTTACTATGTGACGTGATTTTTATATAACATATAAAAAATACAATAAGTGGGTTTTGGGTCTGTTTTGCGAATGCTCCCCTTCCAGCCTCTTTCCCCCCCCTGCTAACACCACACACCCCACACGCCCCCCCCCAAAAGGAGCTTTCTTGAATTTACGTTCTTACAGCTAATTTGAATGATTAGTTTAGATAAGCCTCTTAGACTAGATGCATTTAAATGAAATCGGGGCACATGTCTTTTTGGCTCTGGTGCAAGATTCAAACTAAAATTTTTCTTCCCCTTTGGCTGAATTTAAAGTCATCTTAAAACACTCTCAATATATGGTGCAAGTGTGGGGTTTGAGTCAGGTGTGGTTGAGGGGAAACAGAGAAATAACATTCAGAAGCGTCTACTTCACTGTCTCAATAAACCCCAGAGTTTTACTAATATTTGTCATAATCGTGTTTTGACTATATATTGTAACATGTATGCATATAACAGCATAAAACCACAAATTATTAGTTTCTGCAGTTCTTATGTTATGGATGAAGATAGAGGGGATCCAAGCTGAAAATTGTCTGAGCATTTTGGAAGTGCACAGACATCTGTCTGATTGTCACTAGATATACTTTGATTTTTAAGACAGAGCATGTTAAAGAATGCAGTAACTTCAAGCCAGCTGCAACCTTCTCTTTTCGCTTTTTCAGCAATAAAAATAACACTAATAATTACTTCTAATAAGCTAACAGATGCAATAAATATATCTGCTCATTTTGACATATGTGTCAGTTTAATAATTCTAAATGAATCAGTGCGTTCATAACGTGAAATCTCCTTCAACCTCTGATTAAAATGTAACGTTGACTGAAGGATTATAGAGCGGACTTAATTTTACTGACTATTTTAACAGTTGTCACAGCTGTTGAAAGAAGGAAAGGCAATTGCAACACTTGAAAAAGGTGATGGTGGTGGTAGGATGGGAATAGTTTAGTAAATTTAAACGGTGGTCTCTGCCAAACATAGAAAACTGAGAAGATTTGTAACCCCTGAAAGCTTCTGTGCACTATGTACGTTTGCCCTTTGTGGCCAACTGCATTTCATTAATGTGAACCCTTAGCAGTTTCCCCACTTTCTGTATTTAAAAATGTGCAACAGCACTTAAACATGAAACAAATTCGGCTGCTACAGCGTGCATGGGTTTTTATCTTACAGTGCAACTGATAAAATACACAGATGATAAGAAATAAAGATTGTTTAGAATGCCTGTAACATTTAAAAAGTGGATGTAGGCATCACAATCACATCGTGTGGATACTTCAGTGCAATGATGGCTGGTATACGTATTTGGTATTTTTCTAACCATTCTCATATTTCAGTGTGGAGATGGTGTGTGAAGGTTCCCTGGGAGTCTGTCAGGGTTATATTTGTGTACGGGTAAATATGAGTTTGTGTGTGTATATTCACGTGCCTCAGCAAGTAAGTATATATTTATGTGTATGTGCCCCTGCTTGAGGTGCAGGTGCAGGTTTACTTTTCTTTAAAATATTTTGGCATACCTTCTAGCTCCTGAAGATTTATTTTTTTTTCTTTCATTTGAA
>VWZE01020490.1:21930-25376 GCA_013396675.1 Eubucco bourcierii
TGTGGGAGGGTTTCTTTAACACAATTATTTTACTTCTTTTTTTTTTTTTTTTAAGAAGAANNNCTTCTTTTTTTTTTTTTTTTTAAGAAGAAGAAAACCCACTAAAATAAAAACTAAACCTCGTGCCATCTTAAAAACAGATTTTTATTCTTTTCACTGATTCTGAAAGCGAATGCACGTGGATTGCTAGCAGAATTATCTTAAGGGAATGGTAAAATTCTTACAGTAAAAGGTGGATTTAATTTTTTGTATTTTTTTTTTTTTCCCCACTGTGGTAGTTTAATGTTCCATGAACGCGAGATTTCCTCTACTAAATTATATTCGCTTTCCCAGCAGTGAAAGAATTCCCTGGCAATGTTCTCATGGCAGCCGTTAACATAGTGGGACAGATTAGATCTTTTGAAGTGGCATGAAATGCCATGTCTTTAACCAACTGTTCCTGTGAGTATTAAAGGGCCGAGAATCGGGTTGCCAATAATTGAGTAAAGCTCATGGGCACCCCATCGTTCTTCTCACAGGAGCTGCTCGGTCCCAGTTGGTGCCGGGTGATATTTAAAGAGCCGAGCAGCCACTGTTGGTGGCTGACATTAGTATGAATGACACCTGTCCCATCAATCACCAGGCCGTGGTGTCACAGATGGAGAAACAACAATCGGCCGAATTACCCAGCACTGCACACTTGGCTTAATTCAGCTCATTGTTCTCCTACAAATCTAGAGGATGTCTCGTTCTGCGCCGGGAGTCGCGACAGAAGCGCAAGATGGGCTCAGGTGGTGGCACGTGCCTGCCCTTTGCTGCTCCATCAGAGGTATTGAAGCAAAAGGCTGTCAGTGGGTGGGGGTAGTAGGAAGGAGTGCTCCAACCAGGACTGAAGCTTCAACCTCTAAGAGAGGCTGTAATTAATCAAGAGATGAAACTCGGGGCTTCTCCCAGGCTTCCAGAACTTTTCATTTAGCTAGCCGAAAGTGGCCAGTGCACAGCCAGGTTAACGTTTCACTCTTGGAATTCTACCTTGTAGCTGTCGCTTGGAGAAGAATGAAGTGGGATCCTCTGCATTATTTCCTATGGCTGTACAGTAAGCAAAATCTTCAAAAAGCGGTAGCTTGTTTTTAATTATTCCTCAGTAGTTAGGACTGACAATTCAGTATCTGAGCCAGCGAAAAAAAGGAGTACTGCTGAAAGGCTTACTTGGGATGGTAGCGCTGTATTTTGTTTTTGTCACGGGTCTTTTAATGCCAGGTGAAGGTTGGATCATGAGAGATCACGGTCTTGTGCCAGGTAGAAACAGTAAAGGTATTTAAATGACTTCAGACATTGTAACCATTTTCCTGTCGTTATGTCCGTCTTTCTGTCTCTTTCTTGCCCTCTGCAAATCTGAGACAGGTCATAGAGACAAGAGAAATCAAATAAAAAAGCAAATAGAAATTATTTCTCTGCTGTTGAGTTCGGTGTCAGGTAGGTTTTGAATGCATTTAAATCCCACTACTTACATGCTCTTTTCCAAGTAACCTGTGAAATACTGAGATGGAAGTGATCATTCTCGGCTCACAAAATTTTTTCTTTCCTTCCTCCCCTCCCCTTTCTTTTTCTTTCTCCCCACATCCCTTTTGTGTTACGTGCTATAGAGAGGCTGTATTTTTATTGTAAGCTAATTCACTGCTGCTGGTTCGGTTACAACTAATGTCAAGCAGAGAACCTGTAGCATGGCATATGTTGAAGACAGAGCTTATGTTTGATTGTGTGTATACAGTTAGTTAGTTTGGTTTATCTGATAGCCTGGCAGAAAGAGAAAGGAGCAGTACAAACTGTTTTCAGTAACTATGCTGTTCATAGACCTGATAAGATTGAGAGTGCTTTCGAACTACTGATAGGCTTTGAATAAGAAAAGAATAATCACATCCATTGGCACTAGCTTATCAGGAATGAAGTAAAATGCCAGCACTTCTACATTAGTAAAAGTAAATGTTTTAGACACTTTGGGCTTTTTTTCCATTTAAATTAAATAGCAGGGTGCTTTTGAGCGTGCTGTAATGAATGGAAGGATTTATTACCTTGACAAAATTACAGGTAAATGTGTTGAGAGAGAAGTCCTCGGCAACAATAACAGCTCTTTTGATAAGTGGCTACATCTATTCATGCTTTTGGTACAGAAATTCAGTAATTTTATCCTCTTCTGTTCTATGAAGTGCAGTGGCTAACTTTAAAAATACGCAGTTCTTCACAGTGTGACATACTTGTGCATTTTGCAATGCACTGGCAGCATAATTTGCAATTCAGTACGGATCGTGGCTGTTCATAAAGCAATGCTTGATCTTTTACTGGTATGTCCTCTGCCTTCATTTGCTGTGTATTTTTGTGTTCCAAAATGAATATATCTCAGAATCTTTGCTTGGAAGGCAAGGTATGATTCATCATTAACTTACCCCAGCAGGCATGAAGCATACATGCTCGGATACGCTATTATCTTCTCAAAGTTTACTCATTCTTGGGTTTGTACATTTTTTTTTCCCCTGTCTTTCTTTTTATTTCCAAGTTCTTTTTCTTTCATGTGCCTCAATTAATTTTGGGATATTCAAATTTGATGAATGATAGTGCAAGTGCAGATTAGATTGATTTTGGGTTATTATTGATTACTGTCAATGAGATCACTGTAACACTGTGAAATCAATGACGTGATTAAACCAAGGCACCAATGTTCTATACATTAGGAAGCAGTTGGGAATTTAGGAAGTGCATGTTCACAAACTATAAATTAAGAAAGTGTTCTGATTTAAATAGCCCTTTGTTTGGCATTTACTCACTAAAATATATTTCTTGGGAAAGTTAGTTTTCCCAAGTGCAGACTTTCAGTAAAAGAAAGGTCATTGGTTTAAGGTTTATTAAATTTTAGCTAAAAACAACTGGCTCCATTTGGGTGTAAAATAATTTAAGCACTTACTGCAGGCAACCTTCATGCTTTAGAGCTGTTGCTCAAAGGTTTCATTCTTCTATGAAGATGTCAACTGTAAATATAAAAATGCATCACTGAAAATGTAATGGTTTAAAGATTCAAACGGAAATAAAAATTCCTGCCTGAGGAAAGCACTATAATCAAAATAGTCTGCACTTTTTTTTTTCCTTTCTTTTTTTTTTTTTTTCACCCTGTGCTGGCCATAGTTGAAAAGAGTGCTTGAAGGCAGCAGGTAGTGATGTTAGTAGGGAATGCCAATCTCTGTTTCTTTATTTATTATTTCCCCCAGATGATGATAGTCTAGCTTTGAAATCGGCAATGCAGTTTAGCCACTAATAGGAGACAGTGTGTAAGCTGCTGCCGCTCCTGAAAGGTGGTAGGCTGGCATTAAAGTCAACTTTATAATCTGGCAAAAAAAAAAATCCCACCTGGTAATATTAAAATCAGCTTCCGAAGCACTTTTATTTATGAAAGCTTTTTATGTATTTTTTTTTTT
>VWZE01020490.1:35835-65892 GCA_013396675.1 Eubucco bourcierii
AAAAAAAAAGAGGCAGTATTGATAGTACTGACTCCAGGTAAAAGATAACAAATCTGACTAAAACTGTTTGGGTTTAACAGCTCTATAGATTCTAGTGACACGAAGAGAGGTGGGACTTCTGGTTATCGTTCATAGTTGTTGACAGTTGCTGAATGGAAAGTAGAATAGGGGGAGCAGGGCATAGGGAGAAAGGATGAATGGGAGAGAGGTTAAATTTCTTTAGTGACAGTTTCTCTCAAAAAGGTCTTGGCTTGCTCTGTGGTTTATTTTGGGAAAACTTAAATTGAACCCACTACTCTACTGTTCATCTATTGCTAATGTCTCTTTGTTTTATTTTTTTTTTCTTTGTAAAACAAAATTTACTGTTGAAAATGAGGAGAGAGCACTGGAGAAATTTTACAAAGCCTAGTAAAACCCCCTCAGTTTTGAACAGCTGCAAAATTGGTTGGAATTTTACCTGTGTTATCTTATTGTGAGATTCACCTGAAGTACTGTGTGCAGTTCTGGAGCCCTCAGCACAGGAAGGACATGGAACTGTTGGAGCAGGTCCAGAGGAGGGTCACAAGGGTGATCAGAGGGCTGCAGCAGCTCTGCTATGAGGACAGACTGAGAGAGTTGGGGCTCTTCAGCCTGGAGAAGAGAAGGTTTCGAGGGGACCTGATAGTAGCCTTCCAGTATCTGAAGGGGGCCTACAGGAAGGCTGTGGAGGGACTATTGACAAGGTCTTGCAATGACAGGACAAGGGGCAATGGGTTTAAACTGGCAGAGGGGAGATTTAGACTGGATGTTAGGAGGAAGCTCTTTTCATTGAGGGTAGTGAGGCACTGGCACAGGTTGCCCAGGGAGATTGTGGATGCTCCCTTCCTGGAGCTGTTCAAGGCTAGGTTGGAGGAGGCCTTGAGTGCCCTGTACTAGTGGGAGGTGTCCCTGCCTATGGCAGGGGGTTGGAACTAGATGATCTTTGAGGTCCCTTCCAACCTTACCATTCTATGATTCATAAGACAATAGAGCAGATTATTAAAAGCTGTATGTGTTTACTCTTTACATTATGATTGTTGTGAAACACCAGAGAATGCTGCAGACATAGTTATTGGTGTCCTAAGGAGAGTGCAGTTAGTACCCATGGCTGCTCTTAAATGAGTCTCTGTTTGCTGTTCCTGATGGAGTATTGTCATTGCAGCAACGTAATGCTTACAGTGAGAATCTTACATCCTATCAGCTAGTATTAAACATTTTCTTTTGGAAAAAAACTTACCATATGAGCTGGGAGTCCAGGAGGATATGTGTGCAGTCCCTCTTCAGAGAAAATGCGCTCAATCTGTTTCAGACGAGTTCCCCGAAAGATGGGTTAAATCAACTGATTGAGCTGATTTTCTCTCTTGAGGTGATATTTTATTTATATGATAAAATGCTAGGAAAGTGATTAATTTGTCAGGGGAACATCTTGTTACTGTAAATTTGCCGAATGTGTAATAAAATTGCCATAACACAGATGGGAAAATGAAGATCTTTTAAAATGAAATAACTGAGCAGTCTGCCTACATTTTCAACACTTAAAATTAACTTAGTTAAATTCCT
Source organism: Eubucco bourcierii (assembly GCA_013396675.1). Taxonomy (NCBI): domain Eukaryota; kingdom Metazoa; phylum Chordata; class Aves; order Piciformes; family Ramphastidae; genus Eubucco; species Eubucco bourcierii. Next base: position 37,414 of record VWZE01020490.1, read on the forward strand.
TTGTAATTTTCACCCCTGGAAGAATGCAGACCAGGGAAGATTTGTGGCTAACGTCTGGTGTGGGTTTGTATGTGGTGGGTAGAAGGGACTGTGTAGTTTTCCTTCTGCACCAGAAGAACCTGATAGATGTATTAAATTTCTGCTAGTAGTAGAGAATTTAAGAATAGGGGACCTTTGTGGGGAAGTATCTCAAGGCATTAAGATGTACATGAAGATCTGCTTTCCTGTTAGTTTGTGCAAGATCACTTTCAAATGACAGCTAAATAGTGTAATAGACTTCTTAGACTTTATAGCACTCTCTTAGTGTGTGGAATAGGGTATACTTGAAAAGACAAAGGAAAGAATACCTTCCCTGTCTCTGAGTCACAGTATGTAGCAAGTGAAAGTAGCATTAGTGAAGGAACACTGCCTTTTTATTCATACATTTTGCTACTGCCTGTCCATCTGTCCACTGGAATGAGCCACTTATCATGCTTCTGTGTTTTCCTCTTTCAATTTAAAGAATTATGAAAGGAAAACTCAATTTTTCGTGTCCTTGTATGACAGGTAGAATGGAGACACTGGTCATTTGGATTAAAAGCATATGCATCATCACAAGCTGACAGGTTATTATTATGTCTTCTTTGAATATATGAATTTTATCCCTGCATGTTGGGTGTCTAAGAAAGGGAACTTTTTATATAAATAATTATCCTGGTAGTGATGTGCCGCATAGCGTTGCTGTATTTTTTCAGTTTTACAGCATCCTTAACCTTATCACCCATAATATAAATCTTAGGCTCTTGTATTTAACACAACCTGTAGGATAACCATGTCCATATAATGTACAGTCAGCCAATCCCACACCATCATTTGGCTATCGTTTGTTGTCCTATGACAAATGTTTCATTTGATGTCTCATTTTGGATTTGACAGCATGTTTGATGCAATCATCCAGGGCAAGATGAAAGTGACCTCTTTTAAGTGCACATGCTGGCTTCCACAAACACCCCTCAGTTCATTAAGCTCCCAACTACAGGTAGTTAAAGTTTTGAGTATGTTGGTGTTGTCTTGGTTGCTCATAATTTATTTTGTAGATCTCCAGGCTGTTCTTTCCATGAAGCAGTGGTAATAGAAAAGACGTGGTTACTGTCAGACTCTACTGCATAAAGAACTAGTGAAGGAATGGAGCAAATTTGGTGTATATTCTAAGCTCAGTAAAAATTTTATTCCATACTTTAGCCCTTTCATGCTCAGAAATGTAAGGTCTGGTTGGTACAATTAGCATTTATTGCACTCCCACGAATTGATCAGGGCTGAAACTCGGTTTGCTGAGCCCCCTAAACTTGCACTGAAAGCTAGTGAGGCAAAAAACTTTTCAGGATCAAAACTGTATTAATTTAGTTTAATGGTGGAATGCAGTGCTAGTGCTCTCTTCAAAGTCTTTCATTGCTTACCCACCCAAGGGCAGTTGACTTAAGCAGAACTTCTAGATCTAAAAAAAAAAAAAAGAAATCCATCCAGACTTTATGCTGTTGAAATAATTGAAGCAAGTCTATCATTAAAATACATCTGACATTTGGAGTAATTAGTGCTCATCTGTTTGTGTAAAGCTTTTCTTGGACAAGTCTCACACTGATTTCTTACAGAAGAGTTGACCACAGGTTCGGTGTGTAATAATTGCAGCGCGTTGATGCGATTGCTGTATAATTGCAAGTTGCAGCATTTTTATTCTGAATGTCATGACTGGGCTGGTGCACATCTGGTACTAGAACAGCTCTTCTGGAATATCCTGACTGCCCTAAATTTACTGACTTCCAACCAAAATAGAAGGTAGATGATAAGAGTATGAACCACATCAGGACTTTGTAAAAAGTTCGTCCTGCCAAGTTGTCGGAGTCATGCAAATGTTTTAAACGTGAAAACCATTACTTCCTGACCTTTGCTGCTTATATCCAGAGGCAAATCTCCAGCATGTAAACTCAGCAGCATAAATAGGTTTGAATTACAGGTAGTAATATGAGAAGAATGAGAAACTGTGAAAAACCGAAGGTTTGTTTATTTATTTGTAAAAATCTGTGTTCACACATTAAAATCCAAGGCAGAGTAGAAAAGACTTAAACCACATAAGTTTTACATGTAGAAATTCTCTGATTTACCTCAGCGTGTGATTCACTCAGTCATTAGTACCATATCCAAGTAACATACCCAACTACCTGTTTTGCCTGATTTAATTTCCAGTGATTCCAGAATTGAGGCAGATAAGCAAAGAAAGAGGAAATAATAAATTACTTGTTGTTGTCTGTGGGTTTTTTTTTTTTTTTCCTTGCAGTTGTCATTTATGAGTGTGAAGAGACTTTGTAGTGTAGAAATAGAAAAGTTGTGCATTAACAGCCAGGGCTCATATCACTCAAGTGCTTTAGTGTTAAAATAAAATGAAGAATATAGACATCTGTGCTTCCAGCCTTTCAGTATCAATGTGATTTTCTTTGGGTGTAGTAGGTTATGGTAATCCACCTGCATCTTGTATATTGTGGTATCAGGACCTTAGAACCTCTGAAATAGTGAACTGGGCTGGGGAATAACACCATTAGCTAGTATAAATTTGGAGAGCTTCAGAGTTGCTGGGTCTATTCCCCTGTACCCGAGGTTTTGACCCAAAACAAACGTCAGATGTGCTAGATTTGGAACAAATTTGATTTTTAAAATTTTACTACTCTTCCTGTTAAAATAACAAGCCCTACTTAGAATAACAAATGCTACTTAGAAAATTACCCAGGTGATGTAAGCAATTTGTGAATTAAACAGAGATACTGGAGGAGGAGAAGACTTCAAAATTCACATTCATCTTTAGACCTGACAGCTCTGTTCATGGATGTATCACAGCAGTTAACAGATGAGAAGTCTTTGTTATTGGCAGGAATTTGTTTATGCATTTCTCTTTTCATATAATGAAAAAGAGCACTCCTTTTGCCATTTTGTAGAACATTACTACTCTGTCAGAGTATTTTTTTTCTTGATACTGTCTGCCTCTTCCATTTCAAATCCTTAAAAAAACCCAAAAACAACAGACCACAACTAAAAAACTAAAACAACATAAAAACCTTGGGCTATTCACAGCTACACATTGCTCACACATTACACTGAGTGCTGGCTAAAACTGTTCTTGCCATAGGCCTTATTTGTGGGAAGACTGCATTCAAATAAAATTGGATTACTTCAACAGGAAAATAAACACTTTAAGGTAGGAATAAGAAGAGTTTTAATTTAGGCTGACCAAAAAATAAATCCCTTTTATTAAGAACTATGTTTTTAAAGATAAAAAAGGCCCTGTTTTGGGAGGTTCAAGGCAAGTTCCCTTCTTAGAAATAAATATTTAGATATTTGAAGGTGTGTTTTCATCAAAGCCATGGTATTTAGCAAACAACACAGAACATACTGGATTGGGATTCCCCAAGATCTAGATTCTGTTCCATCCTGTCGTTGCCCAGCTGTGCAGTGTTAGGCAACTCTTCACCTTTCTGTGTCTTCTTTTGCTCATCTTTAAGAGGGAAATAATGGTATCCCCTGGAAATGCAGTTTAAGATCTGTGTTAAAATCAGTTAATGACAGATGGGCATTATTAATAAAGTATCATAATAATATTTGCCTAGGTCCATTTTTTCTCCCTTTTTTTGTTGTTTTCAAGAGGTGCTAATCAAGGAGCTGTATGTGGGACTCAAGAAGAAAGGTAAATCACTGTTAGACCCAATAGATGTGGGACTGCCCATCTGAAAATGCCTAACCCGTGGGAAAGGCTTGGTTCTTTACTTTTGTTTTCAAGTTCCATAAAAGTAATTGGGGGGTTTTGTCATCATCAAACAGCTGAGAGTAAGACCATGATGATCAGGAGACTGTTTTGAACCACTTTCAATTATTGTCTCTACCCTTTTGGTTTCTTACAGACATTTGCATCTCATAATTTGAAAGAAGTATTTTCTCCCTCGTAGAATCTTACATTTCACTCCTTTTAATTTCCTTAGCAAAAAATACAGTTTTAAGCTTTCAATATGAGACCGTGACAAAGTGATTTTGTAGCCAGTACTGAAAGTGACTAAACTTGACAACAATTGTATTTTATGACAACCTCTGCTTTCATGTCCACAGCCTACTTGGCTATCATCAGCTGTGATTTCTCTTTTCCCCCTCTTTTTCTCCCCTTCTTTTCCTCTCCCCTCCTTCCCCTATGACTTTTCTTTTTCCATATGTGAGTAATTCTGTATCTCTGCACCAACTAGAAACAAATCCTGTTACCAGGAGTGCATTTTAATGGGCAGCATGCTTCACTTAAGTCACCAGAACCTCAACTGTATAATATTCAATTTTTTACCAACACAGAACCAAAGCTTTTTCTTGAGAGCGATGTTCCTAAGAGTAGTGGAAGAATTAGTATTACAGAACTAAACCAGATTAGGAGGGAATGTGAATTAGATTTGGTAACAGATGGTGCCGTGGAAATTAAAGGTGCTTTGCGAATGGAAGCGACAGCAGCTTGCCTCCTTTCCTCTCCTGTCTCTCTCTTTCATGGGCTTGATAGACGGGTATAAATCACAACAATCCCGTCTTGACAGCCAATTTCCAGAATTTGATCTGGTTAAAGACATGGCTTTCCTGCTCCACTCACTGAAACTGCCTGCTATTTTATTTTTATACAGCTCCTTGTCATATTTAGGAAAGTGGAATCACCTGCCTCCCTTTAATGAAATTTTCTTTAATTACAGTTTTAGTTCTTTAGTGTTAATTACTTTTCCATTCAGCCGGAGTTCTCAGGCTGTCTCATAGGAAGGTATTTCTCTCCCCCACCCCACCTCCTTGCAATATTTACGCATATGCTTTCGTTTTGCTAAAGATGCTTTTCATTGTTGGAAATTGTTGTCAGATCCATTATAATTAGATTCTAATTATCAAAATCATCATTATTGTGTAGGAAGAGAAAGCATTGTACACAACTGTTAAAGTTATAGGATCTCGTTTGACAGAGGAGAAACCTTTCAGGATATGTATGGATAATAAAGAAGCAAACAAAAAGCCCTACCATAAACTCTGCCTGGGAAGCATATATTGCTCTGAATAGCAGAGCAGAGATTTCCAAACTCTTGTCTGGATAGCAAGCACTCCTTGGAAGGTAAATCCACCCAATTTACCTCTCCATGCCATAATCCCACGTTTTCGGAAAAGATGAGAAATAAATTTTCCTGCTTCAGTTTCCTTTTTATCTTTTCACCTCTCAGTCAGGTGTTGAGATATAAAAATCACCTTTCTGATGTGTGTCAGGATCGACTTAGAGCTGCCCTAATACAATTATTTCGCAATGTTTAAGCGAAGGGACTGGTACCATGCACTAAAAGTCCTCAGAGTGAAAAAGAAGGGACTGTATCTACTAAATAAATAAATAAACTCCTCTCAAAGTAAGAGAAGATCCTTAGAGCTGGCAACTAACAGTTGGTGGAAATAAAGCTTCCTACTGGCAGTAAAATCAAATGTAGTAACAACTCAACGACTCCCTGCTGCTAGCTGACAGCATGGTGTTACACACTGGGACAAACATTCACTTAAACACTGATTGCAGGAAAACGTCATTTTCCAGCTCACCAAGCAGCTTTTGGGTTGCTTGTGTGTTTGTAGGGGAGGGTTTGAAAGCAGTGGTGTGTGGCTAGGAGGACAGGAGACACTCGGGAGCCAGTGGAGTGAGGGGGTGGGATCACTCACTTGGTAAGTTTTAGTCCTGAGTCTTCTAAGATGCTCACTCAGATACAGTTTCTGGTATGTTCTTTCTAATCACTTCTCCAATTTATCAGAACTCGGCTGGCAAATTATAATTCTTCTGTTATAAATCTGGTGAAAATCAGAAAGGGAGCTGGGTGAGGAGGCAGACAGAAGGTGTGCACACACCTACACTCTGCCTTTCAGCACCGGAAGGAAATAGCAGCTAAAAATTGTGAAAAATTTGATGGTGCAAACTTTGACTCTGTCTTGAGACTGAAGGCATTTTTGTGTCTTTTTTTCCTTTTGGGAAGTGGTGAATGACAGCTATGTCTCTCTGATCTGTAGTACTGAGTTTCTGACTGGTGCAAGTAACTGCTTTTGATGCGGTAATCATTTCAAAATAATCCCTCTTCAGAAAGCCTGTTATGCTCTTGAATAGATCTTTACTTACTCTTGTAGTTTTGTATTTTTCTCCCTTGAAGTGGCTGAATGTGGCATTTTGTTTTCTTTTGCTATTTCAGTTGATTTAATAAAAAAAAAAAATCATCTCAATCAATAATTAGATGACTTTTTGACACTCCACCATGTCCTCTGGGGGCTAGAGACATCAGGTGGACTGCACCTGGTACCACTGTAGTATAACCACAAGTAAAATGCTGTTCCATTACAGAAAAATACCTAACATCTTAAACAGTTTTTGCTGTGTTCCAATGTGTGACATGAATTTAAAGTGTTAGTCTGCAGTTTGAAAATAGAGTAATAAAAGTTTTACTCTTCCTGATCAATATACTGATTTTCATATGATGAGGCTTGGCTGTTGTTCTGGTAGTCACATTGCAGCCTTGTGGTTGAAAGTGTTGGGGCATGGGAAGTCTCTTTCTTTGAGTGTGTGCAGCTCTCCACTCCTCTCTCATTGCAGAGCTGACTCATTCCAAACAAGTACTGAAGCAACAAAAAAATATATCACATTAGGCTAGAAACCAGTAAACAAGAGTAGGTATGTTTAATTTATTATAATGACATGATTGTGACTTCAGAAAACAGCTATGTTCCAATGAGGTAAAAATGCTAGAAACAGGAGAAAACCAGAAACTTGAAAATTCAGTAGGTCTGCAAAGTATTTACTGAGTTTTAAGCTATATCAGAACCGTAATACATACACAAAATGTGAAGTCACAGATTTCTTCCATGTGTAACTTTAAGGCATTCCAGAATGATTTTGATTTAAAGTGCCATCTGTATCTTCTTGTTGCTCGGTAGATCATCTAGTCCGACATCCCTGCCAGAGCAGGATCACCTATACCAGGTTGCACAGGAACACATCCATGTGGGTCTTGAATATCTCCAGAGAGGGACATATTGAACTCCCCTGGGCAACCTGTTCCAGTGTTCTGTCACCCTCACAGTGAAAAAAATTTTTCCTCATGTTTCCAGAGAACTTCCTATGCCTCAGCTTCCACCCATTGCCCCTTGCCCTGTCATTGGACATCACTGAGCAGAGCCTGGCTCCAGCCTCCTGGCACTCACCTTTATGTATTTATAAACATTCAGGAGGTCACCCTTTAGTCTTCTCCAAGCTCGAGAGCCCCAGCTCCCTCACAAGTAAAACATTCCTTTCCCTTAATTATTTTTGTGGCTCTGTGATGGACTCTCAAGAAGTTCTGTGTCCTTGAACTGGGGGGCCCAGAACTGGACACAGTACTCTAAATGCAGCCTCACCAGGGCAGAGAGGGAGGAGAACTTCTCTTGACCTACTTAACTACAACCGTTCTAATACACCCATACATTCTGGCCACAAGAGCACGTGGTTGGCTCATGGTCAACTTCCCATCCCCTAGGCCTCCAGGTCTTTTTCTCCTTTGCTGCCTTCCAACAGGTCAGTCTCCAACCTACCTGGGGTTCTTCCTTCCCAGGTGCAAGACTCCCCACTTGCCCTTGGTGAACTTAATTCCATTTCTCCCTGCCCAACCCTCCAGCCTGTCCAAGTCTGACTGAATGGCAGCACAACCCTCTTGATGTGGCAGCCACTCCACCCAGTTTGGTGTCATCAGCAAACTCGCTGACAGTGCACTCTGTGCCCTCAGCCAGGTCATTGATGAATGTATTGAACAGTACTGGTCCAAGTACTGACCCCTGAGGGACTCCACTAGATAGAGGCTTCCAACTAGACTCCATCCCATTGACCTCAACTCTGACTATTTTTCCTTCAACCAGTTCACATCCACCTCACTACCTGATCATCCAGACCACACTGCCTCAGTTTAGCTGCAAGGATACTGTGGGACACAGTGTCAAATGCTTTACTGAAATAAAGATGAACCACATCCACTGCTCTACCATCATCTGTCCACCTGGTTACATCCTCATAAAAGGCTGTCAGGTTGGTCAAACATAACTTCCCTTGGTAAAACCATGTTGATTGTTCCCAATGACCTTCTTGTCCTTAATATGCCTGAGGACAGTGCCAAGGATAAGTTATTCCCTTACCTTTCTGGGGATGGAGGTGAGGCTGGCAGGTCTATAGTTACCTGGGTCCTCTTTCTTACCATTCTTGGAAGACTGGAGTGATGTTTGCCTTCCTCCAGTCCCCAGGCACCTCTCCTGTCCCCCATGGCTTACCAAAGACCGTGGAGAGTGGTCTGGCAATGACCTGTGCCAACTCCCTCAGCACCCATGGGTGCATGCCATCGGGACCCATGGACTTCTGGATGTCCAGATTACTTAACTGTTCACTAACCCAGTCCTCATCAACCAAGGTAAACTCCTCCTTTTTCATGTCTTCGTCTGGGGCTCCTGAGGACAGTCTCCAGCAGTATCAATGGAGGCATTTAGTAACTCTGCTTTCTTTGTATCCTCTGTCACCAAGGCACCCACCTCATTCAGCAGAGGACCTGCATTGCCTCTAGCGTTAGCTTTTACTGCAGTGTATTTGAAGAAGCCCTTTCTGTTGTCCTTGACCTGCCTTGCAAGGTTGAATTCTAAGGAGGCATTAGCCTTCCTAGTTGCCTCCCTGCATCCTCTGACAATAGTCTTGTACTCCTCCCAGAAGGCCAGCCCCTCCTTCTGTCATCTGTAGACTCTCTTATTCCACTTGAGTTTGCTCATCAGCTCCCTAATTAACCATGCAGGTTTCCTGGCTCCTTTTCTCAATTTCCTACTTGTGGAATGCTCCGATCTTGAGCTTGGAAGAAGTGGTTCTTCAGTATGGGCCCCTTTGCCTTCTAGTACCCTGTCCCATGAGTTTTCCCCTAGCAATTGCTTGAAAAGGCCAAAATTTGGCCTACTGGGGTCCAAGGTTGTGATCCTGCTTGGTATTCTGTTCCTACCACACAAATAAAATATATATTTCAGTATTGGAAAACTGAAACATCAGAGCATAATACAAAAAAAAAAAAAGTTATCCTGCTCAACTTGAAATAAAGGAAACCTGTAGAAGTAGGCAAGTTTCCACAGAAGTCTTTCTGTGGTGCTGGTGTGTCAGTAGTAGTGCATAACACAGCTAGTATGATATATATTGCATGTATAAATGCAACATAGTAAAGCTTTGGGCATTTTTTTTAAAATCAGCTTCATTATTTTACCTTTTGGTTGGTTGGTTTGTTTTGTTTGCTTTTGTAAGTGTGTTGCAGTGATTTATTGAATACAGTGGACAATGGGGGAGCTGGCACCTCTTCAGATGTCTGGTGTTTTGGCTCAAAGGTGCAAGGTCTGAGTATTCTTTCCTGTTTATTCAATGTTTCCAAAAGAGTGCCCAATGTAAAGAATATTCATTTTGTAGTCTGAGATGATGTAAATTCTTTTGGCTGCAAAGTGCTTCATCTTTTAAATTCAGGAGAGTGATGTTCTAGTCTGGTAAACCATAGGATCTGTATGCTGCAGAGTTTCTGCATGTCTAAGGATACATTTAATTAAACCAGCATTAGTGCATCTATACAGACTTATTAAAACACTTAGTTTGTCTCAATAATATTGATTAAATAGCAGTAGTTTGTTTAATCTAAGTGTATTTTTGCTATTACTACATTACTTCCAAGTAATCAGGGTAATAGTCATCATCAGTGAAATATCACGTTAGTTATGAAGTAATGCCATAAGAATTGATTTAGACTTGGCAGGAGAGAAAGGCTTTCTGTTGTACATTGCCAAAGCCTGATTTGGATTATTAGAATGAGAGTTTTAAACATAATTTCTGTTCGCATAAACAGGGTGTGTGTTACAGGCTTATAGGTTATTCCATTCTCTGAGTATCCATTATGTCAAGGAACACCTCAGACAGTTAATTATGCAAAACATCATGTAAGTAATTACACAGTATTATTATGCATTTAACAGTTTTATTGATTTGCCAGTTGCTCACTTACAGTATTTAGAGCTATAAACAAGAGATGCTCACCCTCAGTTGAAATAGGTCCAAGGAAATGAGCTAAAGATAAATGACACTAGTATGCATTGTTGCATCAGATATAATCCTTAAACGCAGAGGCTGTCAGCAGTGATAATTTGCAACACATCAGGGTATCTCAGGATCATTTCCTTCTTGTTAACAAAGTTTATCAAGCAGGAAGCACAGGGAATCAACTTGGAACAGACAAGGATGCAGTACTGAATATTTGTATATGGCTGCGAGAGAGGTGGGGGTGGTTAAAATAATTCTGTCTGATTTTGAAGGGTCTGCAGTAGTTGCAAGTCAGGTACTTGAAAATTTGTCCTTTTTAAAAGCCGCAGGGAAAAGAAATTCAGTATAACCTCTCAGATGAGGTGCAAATGTGAAGGGCCTCAGATAATGGCTTGTTTTGTTAAGCTAAAAATGACCTCGCAGTAGTGCAGTCCTCCCCTGCCTTCTGTGTAGGAAATACTTCAGCAGAGCTTGGTCGGTTGCATACAGAGCAATAATAACTGTTTAGAAAGCTGGATCTTCTGTCAGCAATCATCAGCTAACTCAGGCCACTGCTGGTAACAACACGATGGCTTCAAGCATTGCTGCTTCTGTTCTGGCTGCTGGTGGCTGTGACAGTTGTTCTGGAAGAAGTCATCAGCTTGCTTTGCTTTCCCTTACCGAGGTGAAGTTGTGAATGTTTCGAGAAAACCTGAAACAAAGAAATTACAAAAATCAGTGAAAAATTCAGTGTTTGTTAAAAAAACCCAAACAACCCACAAAACAACAAAAAAACCTCCACAGATAAAATAACTCCCCACAGCCATTCTGTTGTACTCAAAGTGCACTTTACTACCTGCATGTGTATAAGTCTGATAAAGACCTAATGCCTAACAACAGCTTTGTTTGTGTGCACAGGACAAGATTATAGCAGTACTTCACAATTAATAATCTCACCCACTAGGTTAACCAAGCAGGCCTTACGGTATTTCTTATTAAAAGAAGAAATCCTTTCTTTTCCTTCTCCCAACTAAGCCAGTGCACCTTAATGCAATGATGATATGTTAGACCCAGCAGTTGTCAAAGCATCGTATTACTGTGATGCCATAATGACACCCTGTCTCTGTAAAGTAGTCATGTTTTCTCAAATCACACGTTGCACCGTTGATTTCTGACATGACACTTCATTCAGTCACTTTCTTTTTCTTCGGCATCTCCATTGTCTGACAATAACAGCTGGTGCCCATTTTCCCTACTAAGTGATTCACGTTTTGCCACTTTACTAGAGTGCAATTAGCTGAAGCAGGAAAAAAAAAATGTTCAGTGTAAAGCAGCTCGACTGAAATTGTTACTCAGCTCTTTAACAGGACTCGGTGAAAGTCTTGAGGTGTTACGGGTGTCGGCGCAAGAAAGAACGTTTAAATTTCTCTCTCTGCGAAGATATAGTCCCCCTCTTAGACAAGCAAAATGTGGGAAATCACTGGAAGATGCTACACTGTTTTCTGTCTACTTATTTTGGTATAGACCTGTGAAATCATGTTGAAGGGAAGCACAATATTTGATAGCAAATGTGATCTTTACAGTGAAATCAAGGATCCTGCTACAGATTTAGTGTCACCTAGACCAAGACTGTTTTGTTAGGTTTTATAATTAAAGTGCAAGGGTAACAAATTAAGATTTTTTTGTTTGTTTGTTTGTTTTGTTTTGTTTGACATTCATAAGTTAGAGGAATGTAGGGGGAAAATCAAGTGGATTGCTGTGTTAGTGTAGAAAGCACCTAGGTGTGCATAATAACACCTGCCTTGCTGATGCTCCCATATAGTAGCTGTCATTAAAAATGTCAACTGCTAACAGCCTATTCTGACATTTATGGAAATAGGGTAATTCTCTCTTCAGGAAAGAAAAACTTCATGTGCAGGTAAAAGTGGACTTTTGTGCTGGTCTATAATAAAGGTGCTTATTCTAATTACTGTGACCGATTATTACTGTCACTGAAACCACCAGCACAGCTGAAGTAGTGAATTATAGGACTTGAACATCGCTTCTGAGCAGAAATCCTGTGAGCACTGTGGCTGTTTAGTCTTGGGAAGAGAAGGCTGAGGTGGGATCTTATTAATGTCTATAAAATATCTGAGGGGTGAATGTCAAGAAGAAGGTTGATGGTCTCTTTTTGGTGCTGCCCACTAACAGGACAAAGAACAATGGGTACAAGCTAGAACCAAATAGGGTCCACCTCAACATGAGGAGAAACTTCTTTACTGTGAGGTTGGCGAAAGAACACAACAGGCTGCTCAGAGAGGTTGTGGAGCCTCCTTCTCTGGAGGCTTTCAGTACACATCTGGATGTGTTCCTGTGTGGCCTGCCCTAGATGGTCCTGCTTTGCAAGGGGTTGGGCTTGTTCTCTCAAGGTCCCTTCCAACCCTGACCATTCTGTTTCAATGAACGATGCTGTAAGCAGAGCTTTTCCTACTTCAAAAGCAAGCCTGGATTATGTTCATGGGTTATGAAGTATTGGCATGTTGTTTTTACCTCCCTTAGGTATTGGTGAAGATGAGGGAAAATTAACTTTTTGAATGAGTTGCATGTATGGATGGAATATAAAGAGCTGCCAGTAGCTTTCTTTTTTTAAGGCTATATACTGTAATCAGATGCAGTTAATTTTTGCACTCGACTTGTATATTGATACTGATTTAGCCAGTGTCAGCACTGTCAATATCATTAGTGATGTGGCAGGTAGATGGAAATATGAATGTGATTGCATTAATAAATTCTTAATATATTCAACCTTTCATAAGCACACAGCATTGCAATTTATTCGCTATTGTTTAAGACCATTTTAAAGTAGGAGATGCATATTGAAGTACTCTTTCATTGTACCTCTCTGACATGAAGGTGTTGTGAAATAGATTTATTAGAAATATGAAGAGTCGTGCCTTATGTTGTGTATTACACAAGACTTGCAGCACCCTATGCAGTTTTTCTTGTATATGGGCACGGCAGTGCTTTAAAAGCCAATTAATTACTTTCCCTAATGTTACTGAAAGGGAAGTTTACCCAAGGGCTACCAGTTGTTGGGAAACTTACCTGAGGACTGCCCACCACAAATGGAGCTACCATTTATTTGACTGAATATCTAGTAAAGAAAAAAAAAAAACCCACGAAAAAACCAACAACCCCATCAAGGCTTTAAAATAAATACTGTACCTTTTATATGACACATGTTATTTCTATTCATAAACCTTAACTAAATTTAGATTTTTATTAATCCAATGTGACCTAAAATTTTTGCATTAACAGCACAATGTGGAGTTGGGCTTATTCTCTTTGAATGCAGATAAAGCCATCATCTTGAAAATAGCTCTTTCTGACAAAAAGGTGTTCTTTTGAAATAAAGTCTTATTCACTACATTCCTCTTAGAGTTAATGTGAATTTTAGTGCCTCTAATTTTAGATTGAAGTGAGGTCTAGAATAAAACCTACCAGCTGACAATTGAATTTATAGATAGTTGTGAATATTTCAGGCTTGAATAATAGAGCTGTAGAATTTCAGACACAGAGAGGAAGAGAGAATTAAGCTCCAACTGTAGTTTTAGACTATAATGCAATGGTGTCTAGGAATTCTTCAGTGTAACGAGCTAAGTAGTAATTAGGAGGGAACTGAGGGAGGGATTTTACAGAGATCTAGTTTAGGCATTATTCCAAATGTTCAGCACGATAATTTGACGGTGGTCCCACCTGCCATCCATATAAGATAGCTCTGAATTACTTTTGTTCAGATGTGGTACTGTAACGAAGGAGTGAAAGCAGTAGGTGCCTGTTGCCCACACACAGCTAGTGCCCAGCTTTGCCTCTGGTTCACCTCTGAGGGACTGAGAAAGTTTTTGTCCTCAGAGTCAGGCACTGTTGTTTTTGCTTTTCCTTGGTGCAGTTAATGTTTTAACTGTGTTTGTACTTTGCCAGCATGCACCAATCCAGTCTGTACCATTTAAGCTGCAGCCAAAAGCAGCTCTGTCTTGGCTAGTACCAGAAACGGCTACTTCAGAAGCATCAGCAGACTGGCTTTAGCCTAAGCAACACTGGAGATCAGATTTTAATGCTTGTAGAACGGAGATTATATTTTTGTTCTGACTGCTCGGAGTGGGAGCTATCCATTTCTGCACTGGCTAAAACAACGTGCATTTGGACAACTAATTAATGGCAAATGGTTTTCGACGTTCGAGCTCATTATTACACAAATTAGGGGAAAAAAAAATAATGACCATAGGAATCTTAGATGAGAATGTGACATCAGGCTGGTTAGGACAGACTGTAGGCAACTATTCCTGTTGCTGTATTTTGAGGGTTTTTTTCTCTGTAGTGTCTCAACAGAAGGGAGGTGAAAAGCCCAAATAAGTGTTTAGTCAATAAAAGGACGTTAGCACTAGTGTACAGAGAAATAATGTAAAAAATAAGTTACCAGAGTGTGAAAGTTAATTGGTGTTTTTAATCATAGCTGTATAAAATTCAGTGTCAGAGGAAGAGGAGAGTGAGACAGAGAGACACCGTGTTTTAGCACCTTAATAACTTCTAACTCTAGCCTAAGATTGTAATGTATGTGAGAGCGGTCCAGTAATTATAAGGTAATAAGTGGAGTGGTGGTGTAAGTGCTCTAAATTAAAAGGAATTCGCAGAGCTGCTGTAAGTCAGTGCCGACCTACTCTCTTTCAAACCTTGACTTGAGAAAAGTGCTTAGCCCAGAGTGCAAGTAGAGAGACAAGAGAGAGCTATCTATTAATTACAGCACTCATTAACAGTGACGGCTACAAGGCAGCAGATGCAGAAGAAAAGGCACACGGTACTGCAGGCTGGCAAGGGGATTTCCCCCCCTCCAGTTCTTGAGGAAAGGACAACACAAGCAGGTGGTCCAATGTAATAAGATATTTTCACGGCTTTAACCTTCCCATTTCCTTGGTTTATTTGCTGACACCAGATAGCTTGCTCCTTCCACCTCCCCAAATAAGGACTGATTTCAAGTTTGGAGGGTAGCATTTTTGCACATTAATCTGGCCATTTTCCAGGTTCACATGGCATTTGTTTTCAATAGAATTTTACAGTAAAGATCACAGCGGTTAAGAGGTCTTAAGTAGGATCTGTGGGCACTGATTTTAGGGTAAATCTCATCCTAAGCAGATGTCTTTAATGAAGGGTCAAGCTTTGATCTCAGCTACCCTCATTGGGAAGGAACCCAGCTCTATGGATTTATCTCTGTTTTCCATTGGTGAATTTGATTCCAGATCTTGAAGCAGAAAACCATTTTATTTTATTTTAAACATGTAAAAGTGAAAAAAGTCAATACAAGATCTCAAAAATTGTTTTAGAAAGTTAGGGTGGTCAAATTGTTTGGATTCATGCATTTACTTTGTAAACACAAGGAGTCCATAGCTCCAGGTGTGTGGCCTTATGGGGTGGTTGCTTTTCTGCTGGTAATATTTCTGGAGAAATGCTCATAACTGTCATCTGTACTTTGGCAGCTTCTGAGAGTACTGTCAGGATAGTGCTGGGTAGACCATTTGCTGCTGTGGTCTCATAATCACAGCTGTAGAAAATGAACATAGTATCTGATTTGGAGCGCTCTAATTGTTATTTTTGTCCCTTCTCCCTAAAATAGATGTAAAAATTAAAAAAAAAAAAATGTTGGTATGAAACAGAGAAGATTCTAAATTTTAAAAAACATGTCAAATGTTGTATTTGTTTCAGAAACTTAATTCTGAAAATGTCAGAAGACAGAAACTTCTGAAACTTCTGTCTAAAATTTCCTCTGATACTTTTTTTAGTCCAGGAATGGAACATGCTAAATGTCAGATTCTATGGAGCTGTAGATATATGGGATAGTGGCATAGTTATTACTGGTTAGTCTGAGGATAATGGCTAGAAAGTAATCGCAGCCAGAGCTGATGAATCATTTCACTTAGATTTTGTGAAAATGGAGTCCAGCCTTAATTATTTGTTAGAGTTCCCCTCTGATGTGCTACTCCATTGCTAAATAGCTATATCTATAATAAAGCAGTATTAATACATAAAAAAAAAAAAGAATGTGAGAGACTTGCTCTTCAATGCTGGAATCAGATCAGTAGGTGATGGGTACATGTTTTAGACGAGTGTCTTGACAAATACTAATTTTGGAGCAGAACATTTATGTGACCAAACTTGGAAATACTTGTTCCTCATAATGATGGAATTTGCAGAAAGAAAATATTGATGTAAAAAGGTAGATGTTTAATAGCCAAGTCATCTAATAGGATTAAAAATTTTTTTTGACTAGCTAGGTGACAAGTTCAGAATTTAGAGTTGATGTGAAGTTGACACACAGCCTATAGGGCAGGTGGAGGGGGACATCAGACAGATTTGGTCTCTTTAAAGTTTTTGTTTACTGCCTGTCTGGAGCTTTGACAAAGCTCTGTCATGCCCTTATGCTGATTACCTTCATGTAGAACAAGAGGTATCGACTAATGAATGAATGATGTGCAGTCCCTAACCCTTCCAGAGCAGCCTTAAAGAGCACTGTCTTTAATACAGAGATTCTTCTTTCTCTCTCTCCCCACTCCAGGCTTCTCTGCAGAATGTCAAGCAAAGATCGACACATTGATTCTAGCTGTTCGTCGTACATCAAGACGGAACCGTCGAGCCCTGCCTCTCTGACGGACAGCATCAACCACCACAGCCCCGGTGGCTCCTCAGACGCCAGTGGGAGCTACAGTTCCACCATGAATGGACATCAGAACGGGCTGGACTCACCTCCCCTCTACCCTTCAGCCACAGGGCTTGGGGGCAATGGGCCAGTCAGGAAACGGTATGATGACTGCTCCAGTACTATTGCTGAAGATTCACAGACCAAGTGTGAATATATGCTGAACTCGATGCCCAAAAGACTGTGTTTGGTGTGTGGTGACATTGCATCAGGGTACCACTATGGAGTGGCTTCCTGCGAGGCCTGCAAGGCTTTCTTCAAGAGGACAATTCAAGGTTGGTTACTCTTTAAACTTGTTTATTTTATTTGAAATGAAATAGTGCATTTTGTGACTAAATCCTGTTAGGACTTCAGAGTGTACCTTCTCATTCTTCATAGTGTTTGTTCATGTAGATGCTACTTATGAAAAAGCCCCTGTGGGCTTCTACTGGAGTTCTGTCTGTCGTGTTAAACACACTGCCATGATCATTTTGATTGTGGAGAACACTGGAGCCATCAGGTGCACATTCAGATTTGTTTTGTGTATGAGTTTCTAGTGGATTCCTGTAAATGATTGTTTTGAAGAACACGTTATTTTCTGAAGGTTATCATGAATGCCTCTTGAAACACACCTTCTGGCTGGCATGGAGAGATTGTGCATTTACTTCTAGTTACAGCCCTACCATACTTAAATTGTTACAGAAGTCCAGTTAATTTTTGTCAAAGCATGAATGCATTTAAAATGGGAACAAAATGCAGTGGTATAGTGCACCAGTGTATTAATAACTGGACTTTTGCCCATGTGATATACACTGGCCTTAAATGGGTTCAGGAAATACCTGTAAGGTCACATTCTGAGGAGGGTAAGTTGTCAGCTTTCAGTCTCTGCCTTGTACTTTGCCCTAATCTGCTCTTGGTACCTGTTAAAAATATGGCACATATTTTTGGCATAAATTAGTATGAATGAAATAATTTGCATGACCACTTATTATAGCTTCAGAACCGGTGGAGACAAAATAACCTTCTACCTTGATTTAGATATCATCCTTTAAAGTAAAATTGAAGGTGCTTTATTTAAAGAACGTGAGGCCAAGCTTGGCCTGTACAGAAATACAGTGTCACATTAAATTAAATTCAAACTTGGGAGACTAAAATTAGTCCAAATAAAACCTGCTTTATTTTCGTAGGTGTTGATCACCTGGAATTCTCAGGAATGACAATACAGTATTGTGATATACTTTTCTCTTTAAAAATGAGTTAGGATGAGGGAGATAAAGTTAGTTTCAGTTTGTCATTTCACACAACTCAGAATCTGAAGTATTTGGACAAGAGTTCCTAAATATAGTACATTTGTATTCAAGGTAAAATTAATAAGGAAAAAATAAGGATCTTATTTTAATGTATCCATTGCTGAGGCAATGTCCATTTTATTGTCTTCCAATCCATTTTACTCCTTGGGGATTTGGACCTTCTTCTAGCCACTAGAAGTTAACATTAGTCTTCAGTCATCCTAATGGAGCTGAGTGTTACAGTGTTTGCAACCATTAAACATACCTTTGAAGATTCTTAGTGTCCTAGGTTCATATGGAAAAGCAGTATGCTTTTTGTTTTGGGAAACAAAAAAAAAAAAGGAAGTGATTTCAGTTGACTTTCAAGAACATTTTCAGAGTAACTCAAAAAGTGTTTCCACTGAAGCAATTTGTGTTTTACTATACTTCAAGCATGAACTTCAACCAGCAGCTCTGTTTTTATAAATAACATTTAATTGCTATGTAATAGCTGTCCTACAGAACTGAGTTGATGCAGCATTATTTTAGTTGTATTTTGAGCGTGAAAAAATGCCCCCCACAGAAGCAGTTATAGGTAGCCTGCAATTTTACACCGCACCATGGACGGCAAGTTTCTGAGCATGGAAGCACAAGACAGGGACGTCATTCTCCAGATTAGCAACCTGGACTTGGCCACACAGCTCAAGTTAGAACTGGCAGCTGTGCAAAAAGTCTTAGTAGGGTTAGAGCAGTGGCTGCACCAGCAGGTGACAGTGCTGTGAAAACAAAAACACAAACAAAAAAAAGGCAGTAAGGCAAAACCGAGCATCAAATGGAAAAGCAATAATGGAGAAACTAAGAATAGGAGGTGTGTTACCATCATAATGTCATGGCAGCATCTTTAGTAATGCTGCTGACTTAGCTGACACAATTAGTAAGAGTTTCCAGATATCAGCCAAAATAATGGAAGCTGCTTAGTTTGAATCGTGGCTTGTGGTAGGTGACAAGAAGTATATATAAAAAAGCTACTCTTCACCTTTGAATTGGGCAAATTCTACCTTTACACTTGCACAAAGAAGAAATCCCCTGAGGGGTTTTTTGTCTCTAAATGATAAAACATTCCCTGTACCATTTCACTTCCTGGTTGATAATCATGTTCTTTCTCTTCCTGTTTTTCAAATGCTGATTACTACAGAACTGCAAATAAGAAAACAGAAAATAAAAATAAGAAATGAAAAAAATACAGAATAGTGAACTAGATTATTACAGAGTCAAATATTGTAACTGTGCATATTATAAGGATAATATGTCTTGATTCAAAGAATTACTTATCTTAAATGCTAATAATTAATTGTGGCAGGTACTTAATTGTAGATTCAGTGGCAAAGAACTTTGACTCCTCAAACCTTTCTTATCATTTGTCAGTTACGAAATTAGGTCAGACTCGTAGTAGCTAAGTGCTACTCCTGTTGAAGTCATGGGCGAAGCTGCCCTGACTTCAGTGGAAGCAAGGTTGAGCTGATAAAGTTAGATTATGAAGCACATCTTGTGTTCATGTCAGGCCTTATGTCCTTTCCACTAAGTCAATGGGAGTCTTTCCATTCTTTCCATTTCAAAAGAGTCTTTTGAAATCTCAGTAAGTGAAAGCCACAGGCAGCTGTTCAGAGAGGCAGCACAGTATCTCTACACTACCATCTTCTTACATAAGAGAGAAGTGAAGTGAATCACAGGATACCTAGTAGCCCCATACACGAGATGAATTTTGATCTAATGTAGAGTATACACCTATTTTTAAGGCTAATGGAGATTCTCATTCCCTTTCAGATGACAGCAATTTAATCTAAAAAACATCCGTTCCTGGCTGACAGATTTCTGCTCTTCTTCCTGTCTCTTGCAGTCCTTGCTAATTTTCTTAAAAGTAAAGCAATCAAATGAAACCTGTCTTGAATTACAAGAAGGAGTGGAATCATTTTATCTTTTTTTTTTTTTTTTTTGAGTATGTGTTTATAACATAGTACAGAAAGACATTTTGGGCTGTGGTAAAGACCGCTTAGATTATGACAAAGATCAATAGTAGAAAAAATGAAAACCAAGAATATATTTGACTAAAACCCCCAAACCCACCAAAAAACCCATATTATTATGTGTAATTGATGTCTTCTTCGGTCATCTTATGATATTCTGTCCTTTTTTCTGTGACATACAAGGAATGAGAGAACTGGATGTTCTCCCTGTTCAGCCTAGCACTCACTCAGCTGCAGCTCTCAGTTTGCTTCTGGGATAATTTGCATGGTGGCTGATTGCAAATGTCTCACAGAAACACATACACAGCCAAATCTCCCCAAAACTGGCTTAACATCAGGGATAGCAGAAAATAGCAACACCTAAAAATAGTTACAGATCCATTGATTTTTAGGATCTCTCCACAGTTTTTGCTGTGCACTGTATTATCTTGAAAATGCCAAGCTTTCATTAAAAGAAAGAGAGAAAAAAAGAATTTTCAGTTGTCAGCTGAGTGCAAAGTCTTGTGTTCAGCACAGAGGTCTTGTACTTACTAGATATTTTGTAGTGAGTATTTAGTGCAAATACATTCCTTAGAACTTTTATTTGCTCAGTTATCATAAAGACTAGTAAGTACACATTTTGTATTAATAATATGTAGTATCTCAGTGTTAAACATTTCTGCAAGTGGATTGAAGTAGTATTCTTGGTTTCAGTAGAAGAATGACAGAACTTAGTGGTTCTGGCAGCTTGATATTATGTTTTATTTATCTTCCACCTTACTGAAAAAATGGTATCACAGTATCACCAAGGTTGGAAGAAACCTCAAAGATCAAGTCCAACCCATCACCACAGACCTCAAGACCAGACCATGGCACCAAGTGCCACGTCCTAACCCGCCTCGAACACCTCCAGGGACGGTGACTCCACCACCTCCCTGGGCAGCCCATTCCAGCAGTCAATGACTCTCTCTGTGAAGAACTTTCTCCTCACCTCCAGCCTAAACTTCCCCTGGCACAGCTTGAGACTGTGTCCTCTTGTTCTGGTGCTGGTTGCCTGAGAGAAGAAAGCAACCTCCTCCTGGCTACAACCACCCTTCAGGTAGTTGTAAACTGCAATAAGGTCCCCCCTGAGCCTCCTCTTCTCCAGGCTAACCAATCCCAGCTCCCTCAGCTTCTCCTCACAGGGTTGTGCTCGAGGCCTCTCCCCAGCCTCGTTGCCCTTCTCTGGACATACTCAAGCACCTCAATGTCCTTCTTAAATTGAGGGGCTCAGAACTGGACACAGGACTCAAGTTGTGGCCTAATAACCAGTGCAGAGTCCAGGGGGAGAATGACCTCCCTGCTCTTGCTGGCCACACTATTCCTGATGCAGGCCAGGATGCCATTGGCCTTCTTGGCCACCTGGGCACACTGCTGGCTCATGTTCAGGTGGGTGTCAATCAGCACCCCCAGATCCCTTTCTGTTTGGCTGCTCTCCAGCCACTCCCACCCCAGCCTGTAGCTCTGCATGGGGTTGTTGTGGCCAAAGTGCAGCACCTGGCACTTAGATTTGTTGAGCTCCATCCCCTTGGACTCTGCCCATCTGTGCAGGTGGTCGAGGTCCCACTGCAGAGCCCTTCTGCCCTCCAACCCAGCAGCATCAGCCCCCAGCTTGGTGTCATATAAACAACTTTCTTCCTCCTTCCTTCCTTCCAGATCTTCAGGACTCTCATCTTTGGACTCTTTAAACTAGCAATTTAAAAGGCAATGTGAAAAGCCTAGGTATTGATGTTGCCTTCCTGGTAAGGCTTGTTGCAGAAGTGTCAGAGCTTACTTATTATTTCCTTGGACAGTGTTCGAGTTTTCATTGCAAAAGCT
This sequence comes from Eubucco bourcierii, assembly GCA_013396675.1. Taxonomy (NCBI): domain Eukaryota; kingdom Metazoa; phylum Chordata; class Aves; order Piciformes; family Ramphastidae; genus Eubucco; species Eubucco bourcierii. The sequence goes on from VWZE01020490.1 coordinate 59,347, forward strand.
AAAATATTTTGCAGTCAATTGTCCTCGAAGTTCTTGGTCTCTTTTTTTTTTTTTATTTTTTAAGGAAAAACTGTTGCATCAACAGTATTGATTCATCAATCTTCTGTTTATACACAAAGTAAAGGAAGAGATAGTAAGAAGCCCTGCAATCATACCCTCACTGTCTTGTTCAAGAACTTTAGTCCTGAGAGTTGTTTCCTGGCCATGTCTTTGTAACACAAACAAGAGATATTCCATCCTGGGAATACTGTTGTGTTTTCGGTCGTTATGTGAACTAGACCAAGTCAATCATCTCCTTCTATGGTGACCACTTAAAAACCTCCAACTCTGCAGTACTATAGTTCCTACTCTAGTTCCTACTCCCCACACGGAGTACTGTGTGCAGTTCTGGAGCCCTCAGCACAGGAAGGACATGGAAGTGTTGGAGTGGGTCCAGAGGAGGGCCACAAAGATGATCAGAGGACTGCAGCAGCTCTACTGTGAGGAGAGGCTGAGAGAGTTGGAGCTCTGCAACCTGGAGAAGAGAAGGCTTCCAGGAGACCTTAGAGTAGCCTTCTAGTATCTGAAGGGGGCCTACAGGAAGGCTGGGGAAGGATTACTTACAAGGTCTTGCAATGACAGGACAAGGGGCAGTGGGTTTAAACTGGCAGAGGGAAGATTGAAACTGGATGTTAGGAGGAAGTTCTTTCCAGTGAAGGTGGTGAGACACTGGCACAGGTTGCCCAGGGAGGTTGTGGCTGCTCCCTCCCTGGAGGTGTTCAAGACCAGATTGGATGAGGCCTTGAGTGCCCTGTACTAGTGGGAGGTGTCCCTGCCTATGGCAGGGGGTTGGAACTAGATGATCCTTGAGATCCCTTCCAACATTACCATTCTATGATTCTATGGTCTTGAAAGCCTGCCCAGACTGAGAGCTAAATTAAACGACTTTGTACTTTTTTCACTTTTTTGGTTACTCAGAGTTGGTTTTTAATTTCTTCAGTGTTCAGGTTTTTCAACCTTCTTTAGAGTGTTTACCCATTGCTGAGCTAATTTGATCTGTAAATGTAAAAACAGTTTGTAGTATTTATTTTCTTTTTTAAGTCAGCAAAGTTAGAACTAGCTGTGTAAATCTAGATAAAGTGACATTTAAAATGGGCAGCATAAAGTTGGTTCAAAGTTGGTCGTGACCAATGTGGCTTCCAAAGTTTAATTTGCATCTCTCCAAGCTGACTCCTATAATACTACATACCATTTTTATACAAGAAGAAATTAAGTAAGATTTTATGGCTTTTCAGCATCTTTACTAGTTGCTAGGATTATATTTTTTTATAGCAAGATAGGGTGGACTTGGTTCTTGGTGCGGTAGTTTATGCACCTTGGCTCTGGTGCAAAGATGGCAGCCCTCCAGTGAACCTGGAACTACAAGTCACCTGAATCTATCATTAACTGATTAAATCTCCCTTAAATAAGTGAAAGTCTGCACATTAGCATTTCTTTCAAAGAATATCTTAAGCAAACAGTGACAGATATGTTCGCTTTCCCCTGATTTCTCTGTGTCTATGGGCCAACCAAACCAGCAAGCAGGTATTTTTAGTGCCTTCTACCAACATCTTTTAATCCCATCATAATGTCATGTAACTACAGCAGCCAAGCAAGACGAGACAATAACATACAAGCATGCTGATACCTGAGAACTGGAGAGAAGTTCAGAAGTATACAGATGGTTCCATCTTGTTTTACTGTCACTTCTTGTACTCTCCTTGCAGCCTTGTAAATGCCATGCTGCATTTAGGATATTAGGTAGTAAGAACGAACACCCTGGTTTGTGCATGGCTATTTCAAACCCATCAGAAACAGGAAGATGTGATTTAACAATGGTACTAGTATAGTGGTATCTATCAATGCCATTAGAACTAGCTCTGGATCTCTGGTTGCTACAGACATCTCTGAAAGCTTCCAGCCTACTTAGAATCATAGAATCATAGAATAGTAAGGTTGGAAGGGACCTCAAGGATCATCCAGTTCCAACCCCCTGCCATAGGCAGGGACACCTCCCACTAGNTGGCCACACTGCTCTTGATGCAGCCCAGGACTCGGTTGGCTGTCTGGGCTGCATGTGCACACTGCAGGCTCATGTTGAGCTTTTCATCAACCCAGACTCCAAGGTCCTTTTCCTCAGGGCTGCTCTCCAGCCATTCACCACCCAGCCTGTATTTGTGCTTGGGATTGTACTTATGGAGCTCTGTCTAGTTTGCAACTAGAGACATGAAGTTTCTGCTATCAAGTGATTTATTTTGATGTTTTTATGACCTTTTAAATTACTTTTTATAACCATTTTAATTACTCTTTTTTTTTTGTTTTTTTTTGTTGTTTTTTTTTCTGCTGTTGAAGTCATTTGGTTTGCAACTTCACAGATTGAGATGTTCTGTGTGCTCATAAACAAACGACGACACTTTTTTATGCTGCCTTCGTAGGATGTAACAACATCACAGTATCACAGTATCACCAGGGTTGGAAGAGACCTCAAAGATCATCAAGCCCAACCCATCACCACAGACCTCAAGACTAGACCATGGCACCAAGTGCCACGTCTAAACATGCCTTGAACACCTTCAGGGATGGTGACTCCACCACCTCCCTGGGCAGCCCATTCCAGCAGTCAATGACTCTCTCAGTGAAGAACTTTCTCCTCACCTCCAACCTAAAGTTCCCCTGGCACAGCTTGAGACTGTGTCCTCTTGTTCTGGTGCTGGTTGCCTGAGAGAAGAAAGCAACCTCCTCCTGGCTACAACCACCCTTCAGGTAGTTGTAGACAGCAAGAAGGTCTTCCCTGAGCCTCCTCTTCTCCAGACTAACCAATCCCAACTCCCTCAACCTCTCCTCATAGGGCTGTGCTTGAGACCTCTCCCCAGCCTCGTTGCCCTTCTCTGGACACGCTCAAGTACATCAATAACCTTCTTAAATTGAGGGGCCCAGAACTGGACACTAGATTGACCTAGGTAAGATAGCAGTAATTGACCTAGATAAGATACCAGTAGGAACAAAATGTGGATGGGTCAGACTTTCTGACTTGGACAGCTCTTCAGTGACACCCAGGCAGCAGGACCTTTATTCTATTTGTGTCTCCAAGGTGTTGATTTCTTTCTTAAGGTGACTTAAATGCTCTTCATTTCTGTTGAAGATCAAGAAGTTGATTCTAATGGAAATCAGGGGTGGTGGGAACTTATTCAACACCCCCTAATATAAGTCTTATATTAAAAATTATGGTGTTTTTTATGATGTTGGTGACCCATTTGCCCAAGGTTAGAAGCTGATGCAAAATGGTGTGCTGTCAGACCAACCAGCATCAAGTTTCCATTTAAAATCTGTATTCATTTTGCTTTCTAGGAATAAAAGAAATAATTTAAAAACAATTAGACACTCAAAGTATGTAATAATTCAGTAACATAGAACATTGGCTTCTTTTAAGAAATTCAACATCATGATTTCATTTAAAATGTACTTTTAAGCTGATTGTGTCCCTATGTCAAATACCATCTAACACTATAGAGTTACTTAAAACTAACTGCTTCTCCTGAGCTACTTCTTGCTGTAGCAGATGAGGTAACACAAGCAACAGAGGTGTAAGCATAATCCTTCATACATGGTCCTATCATAATTAAAAAAAAATACTTCAGACATTCAGGAAGCAAATTTTTAGAAGTTCTTTAGCTCTGTGTGTGCAGTATTGTTTCTGGAAGACATCTGAGTGAAAAACTGTGAATACAGTCAACTTTGTGGCTTAATCAGCTCCAAATGACATGCAGCAGAACTCATAGGTCTGTAATTCACAGAACTATCTTCTGTATCAGGTGAATCCATCTAAATATTTGTCAACAAAAACTGCATTCAGTAAGGTTCAAATCCAACCTTAATTCCAACCTGATCCCATTTCTGAAACCTTATTGATCAGAATACTTGTGAAAATATTTGCTCATACTTAAATTCAGTTGAGTTTTGACTGTAAAGAAGGAAGCAGTCCGCTTCTTGAAACTTTAACCTGAGGGAAAATAACTTTACATTTCTCACTTCAGCTTTTCTAAGACCTAGAAACATCAAACACATTTTTAAAAAGACTATCTGAGACTACTTCTCCTAACTTTCCCTGTTATTCTTGATTTCCAACAGCACCCACTTCTCAGTTTCTCAGGAATGGTTGTGTTCTGATGGGATTACATATCAAAGTGTGACTAACATATCCAAATTTGCTCTCTGTTGTTGGTTTAGATTTTCCTGTCTCTTTTCCTAAGACTCCTCTGTTATTAATTCCCAGGAGATCTGTGACTGTAATTCTGGATACCTTTCATTTTCTAGAGTTTCCATGCATGCCAGTCCACAGACAAGTATTTCTTTGGATCTGTCACCCAGGAAAACACAGAAGGTGGTATCTGGGGTAAACCTTACTGCAGAAAGACTTTAATCCAGTGATGCAGTAGCCTTTATTAAGTATAATAAAGACATTTAATTTTTAAATACAAGTTTTTAATGAAAAGAAGCTACTAGATTACAGAAGCTTAGAGAAGGTTTGGGAGAAAAATGGGGCATTACTGAATATAAATACTGAAACACAGTTTCATGATCTAGTTATAGAATAAAATAATTACATTGGAGGAATAATTAATTCCTCTCCCCCACCTTTTTTTTTTTCCTCTCCTGGACCTACATTCCCACAGAGTAAAATCTTCAGTAGTGATATCTTCAGCATTCTTCCTGCTTTTGTAAGTGGCTCATAGCTACTCTTTCAAAATACGTTTTCATGCTGTATCTCAGTCTTCATCTCTTTTACCTGTCCAGAGATTTTCGGAGCGTATTCCAATAGCTCATAGCAATTCTTTTGCATCTTTAGTGTTAAAATATCAAATGTCAAAGTATGAAAAGGGAAATAAAGCTTCTACTAGGAATTTCTGTCTGCAGATTCTATTCTTATTCGTATTTCTGAAAGAGAGACTCCTGTTTCTGCCAGACCAGCAGACTGGAGTCAGTTTCTAGAAGCAGCTTCTCACTCTCGCTGCTATCTGTGAGATTCCAAAGTTGTAACTGTTGATGACAGTGACTTCATTTGGGATAAACCCCAGGGCTTTCTGTGGCCTCTTCATCATGGTTCTCACTCCTATTCTGTTAAGTGATGTTGTCAAATTTGTGCAAGATAGGGCCAAAATGATCTCAAGAAGCTTGGCTAAGTCAAATCACTTTCTTGTCCTGTAAAACCATTGAGTAAACCTCTGTACCATTAATATTGTAGCATGACTATGACTCCACATCTCATTCATCTGTGAGATGGAAAAAATAGTATCTTGGCCCACATATCCTTGACCTGTGTGTAAAGATCTGACAGTCTGAAGGATCCAAACCCAGAGAGCTGGATATGTGGAGGAAGTTTTAGCATTCACCTGCTGTCTTTAAGGTGGAATGACATATTTTTAGTGAGTCAGTTGCTCTTGATAGGCCCAGTGTGCTAGAAGTATTTTAATTTCTTTATAAAAATAAAATTTAACAAATTAGTAGGAAAAAACCAAACTGCTTTAAATAAACACTTCTCATGAGTGCATGAGTAAAGAAACTCAGGCTGGCGTAAGTCCCCTTATATTGTAATAGCACAGGGCAGTGTGTTTGAGAAGGGAACATTTGACATGTATTTTTATTTTCAAACATCATACTAATTTACATTACTCAGCCCTTTAACTGCCAAACTGTAAAAGTCCATTACAGTACTGAAAGGAATACACAAATTATCCCCTGGCACTTCAGGCAGGAGTTTTACATATATGCTGTTATTCTATCAGCCAGCTAGCGGCACGGTTCTATTAAGGAGTAAGTGAGAAAATTATATTGCCTGCAAACTAATTGTACAGAAGACTCTGAAATAAGTAATCAACGCCCAGTCCTTTCTGAAAACCAGCCAGGAGATATTATAAACTGCTCGCTCATTCTTGTCAGCCCAGTTTAAAGACTCAGAGCTGCCTTGTTGATTTTGTTCACTGTGTAACACGGCTACCTCTCCAGCTGTTGACAGGGCTGGGCAAACTCAGCTTACATGCTTACTAGCTGCTCAGTTTCAGCCTCTAGCATTATTCAGTAGACAAGTACATGGTACAACTTCTTTCTGAATCTTCTTCACTGAAATAAAACGCAGATCTGAGCATCTTGGATGGGTGTAGTGTACCCATGAAACCGTACACGTTGCCAAACGCTTCTTGTAGTAATTTCTGGGGCTTTGCGTTTAATGTGTAGGAGTAAAAATGAAATTATGAGAGCTCCGATGACCTCCATTGTGTGGTAAATGTAGGTTTCTCCCAAAAATATATCCACTAATCACTTGAGTGCTAGGTAAAATGCATTTTGAGTATGACATATCATAGAATCATAGAATGGTAAGGTTGGAAGGGACCTCAAAGCTCACCCAGTTCCAACCCCCTGCCATAGGCAGGGACACCTCCTACTAGTACAGGTTGCTCAAGGCCTCGTCCAACCTGACCTTGAACATCTCCAGGGAGGGAGCAGCCACAACCTCTGTGGGCAACCTGTGCC